>CM053027.1:134163848-134605998 GCA_028564925.1 Lithobates sylvaticus
ACCCCTTGTGAGAAGAAAAGGAAGGCTTTAGTGCCAAGTGTTTATAACTAAAAGCAAATTTGGCAACATCTTCAATGCTATAAAAATTCTGCAACCTCACCAGTGTTCATTTTAAACGCAAAGTTAATTGAATCTTCATCACAGCAGGTGCCTCCGGGACTCAAATATTATTCTATACACATTACGTTATTACATTTACCTAAGTTCCATTTGAAAGCAAAGTTGGAAAACATTTACGTATGATCAATGTTTCCATTTGTACATTTCAGTAAATATTCTTTTTCCATTTATTATTATTATTTAGCTTCTCTTAGGGATAATGTCAAAGTGTAGCGGCATTATCTTATGTCTTGTCAGAGAACTCACGCGTTCCATGCCCGTCCTCGTCCAGTAGGGGTGAGTCTCCACTCAGCAAGCGCCAATACCCATGCGCAGCCTTCTCAACGAAACCGAACGTGCGGGCGTACCCGCGTACCAACGCTGACCTGTGCGCGCCCTCGTTTGTCAATACGAACGAGGGCACGCACTTCCACGTCAGCACGAACGTGTGCGCGTAATCACGCACGGACCCGTACCTCCACCAATCCCAGCACAAGGCGCCCTATATAAACAGGGCCTTCACATGGTGTCAGTGCTGGATCGTCTTCAGTCCTACCTCCTGAATACCTGCCTGAAGTTCCTGCCTACCTTGGTCCTGATTCACCTGGTTTTCCTGTTTCCCTTCCTGGATTGACCCCGCTTACTGACTGCTCCCTTTGGTTTGACCTCAGCTTGGATCCCTGGACTACGACTCTGCTCTCTGATTCGGTACCTTATCACCTGCCTGTTGCCAACCTATTGCCTGCCTTGACCACGAACTTGCCTTCCGCTTTGTACCTTGTTTGCCAGCCTGTTGCCAACCTATTGCCTGCTTTTTGACCACGAACTTGCCCTCTGCCTTGTACCTTGTTTGCCAGCCAGTTGCCGACCTGTTCCCTGTCTTGACCTCGCAGTGCCTACATCCACCTGTTCGGCCGTTACTGCACACAGCCTTGGATACCAACGTATACACCAGCTCTTCAGAGGAACCAGTACTTCCAAGCACCAGCCGCAGGCACTTGCACCCTTTCGTGCCCCAGCACTCCCTGTTCCCACCACCAGGGGTGTTTGGACCGGAACCGTGCACGAGGCCATCCCCAGCATCTGGACTCCGCTGTAAGGTACGTGATAGTACGATCCAGCCAGAATGGAGTCCGAAGGGGGTGCCTCGCCTTTGGAAGCTTTGTGCCAACAGATGTCGGCCCTTACCCTGGCAGTCCAGGGCCTGCGAGATGGCTATCATCAACTAGAACAGAGAGTGGAATCCATGGCCCCGGGCTCTGCAACTCATCAGGCCTCCCTGACATCCCGGTTTTCTGGCTCAGCAACCTCTGCATCAGCACCCACAGTAATGATGCCACCCCCAGAACCTCGTGTGCCCCCACCGGAACGGTTTTCAGGGGACCGCAGTAAGTTCCGCTCCTTCAGGAATGCCTGTCGGCTCTACTTCCTGCTACAACCCCGCACCTTCTCCCTGGAGAGCACTAAGGTGGGGTTCATAGTCTCCCTACTCCAAGGGGAGCCTCAGACCTGGGCCCACCGTATGTTGGAACAAGCCAGTCCTCTCCTGGATACCCTGGACTCATTTTTGGATGAAATGGCCAAGCTGTATGATGATCCTCAGCGCACCACAACAGCAGAGGCCAGCCTCCATGCCCTCCAACAAGGGCGCCGGCCAGTAGAGGACTACGTAACAGACTTTAGGCGGTGGAGTTCCGACACCTCTTGGAACGACGCCGCACTCCTCTATCAGTTCCGCATAGGCCTCTCCGAAGCTCTGAAGGATGAGCTAGCCCGAGTGGGAATCCCTAGTTCTTTGGAGGATTTGATTCAGCTGTCTATCCAGATAGACCGTCGTTTAAGAGAGCGGAGGTCCGAGAGGTCCAGTTTGACACGCCCCACATGGGTGTTACCCAAGGGTCCCAACTACCCTCCTACTCCCGTTTCCAACGTGCCTGCTGCCAACTCAGGAGCACCAGAGCCCATGCAAGTCGGCCTACTCCGCTCACCATTATCACCCGAGGAGAAACAGCGGCGTCGCCAGAACAACCTCTGCCTCTACTGTGGGGAAGCTGGGCACTATGCCAACACATGCCCGAATAAGATCCGTAAGTTCAATTCATCATCCCGTGTGCCTTTCGCCTTGTCTCTAATAAAAGCCGCTCACATCGCTGTTCCTATTTCCTTACAGCTCCCAGGAGAAATACTCCGAGTCCAGGCTATAATTGACTCTGGCGCATGTAGCTGCTTTGTGGATCATGCCTTCGCTCTACAACATAACATCCCATTAACACCTAAGCAGCATCAACTCTCCATACGGCTAGCAGATGGGTCAAATATCAAGTCCGGGCCTATTACCCTGGAGACACAACCCCTGTTCACCAGCATCCCACCAGGTCACCAGGAGCTACTCCGTCTAGATGTCATCTCCTCACCTTTGTTTCCTGTCATCCTAGGAATGCCTTGGCTACAGGCCCACAATCCCCAGGTCAACTGGGTCACCGGTGAGGTGACTTTTCAGTCCTCTTACTGTCTACAGAACTGTCTCAAGACCTTCCACCAGATTCCACCAGTCGTTGGGTGCCTAAGAACGGACTCTGAATTCAAAGAGTTGGTGCCACCAGTGTACCACAACTTCCTGGACGTGTTCGATAAACAGAAAGCAGACACCCTTCCTCCCCATCGGGTCTACGACTGCCCGATTGAGTTACTACCTGGGGCCGAAATTCCTTTCGGGCGGATCTTTCCCCTGTCCGAACCTGAACTCCTGGTTCTCAAGGAGTACATCGATGAGAACCTCAAAAAGGGATTCATCCGACATTCCTCCTCTCCAGCAGGAGCCGGAATATTCTTTGTGGAAAAAAGAGATCACTCGCTCCGCCCATGTGTGGATTACAGGGACCTGAATAAAGTGACAATTAAGAATCGGTACCCGCTTCCACTAGTCCCGGAATTATTTCAGAGACTCCGCTCAGCAAAAATATTTACGAAGTTGGACCTACGTGGGGCCTATAACCTGATCAGAATACGCAAAGGTGACGAATGGAAGACAGCATTCCGAACACGTTTTGGCCACTTCGAATATTTAGTCATGCCATTCGGACTATGCAACGCCCCGGCCACTTTTCAGCATTTTGTTAATAATATTTTCAGAGACTTTCTAGATTCCTTTGTAATCGTCTACCTGGACGATATCCTGATATTCTCCACCTCTCTAGAAATTCATCGTGATCATGTCAAACAAGTTCTGGGCAGATTAAGGCAACATGGACTTTACGCAAAGGCCGAAAAATGTGAATTCGAACGCCAGACCATTCACTTCCTCGGCCTGGTTATATCAACGGGGGGTGTAGCCATGGATCCCCAGAAGGTCTCTGCCATCATGTCCTGGCCGCCCCCAAATGACAAAAAGGGGGTACAACGTTTTGTCGGGTTCTCAAATTTTTATAGAAAATTTATCAGGAACTTCTCCAAGATCATCGCACCTATCACTCAGCTCACCAAAAAGCAAAGCCGCTTCCAGTGGACTTCAGCGGCCCAAGCCGCCTTCGACCAATTAAAAAGGGCATTCACCTCCGCTCCAGTACTAAAACACCCTGACCCTGCATTACCCTACACTCTGGAGGTCGATGCTTCGGAAAGTGCAGTAGGAGCCATCTTGTCTCAACGCCAAGGACCCAAGTCTCTAATGCACCCGGTGGCTTTCTTTTCCAGGAAACTAGGTGTATCAGAAAGGAACTATGACGTAGGCGACCGAGAACTCCTAGCAATAAAATTAGCCCTGGAAGAATGGCGGTATCTCCTGGAAGGGGCAGCACATCCGATACTGATCTTCACAGATCACAAAAATTTAGAATACCTCAGAACTGCCAGACGCCTTAGACCCCGACAGGCCAGATGGGCTCTTTTCTTTTCCCGTTTTAATTTTCATATTACTTATCGCCCTGGATCTAAAAACGTTAAACCCGACGCCTTATCCCGAATGTTCACAGAACTTGAAACCCCGTCTCCACCAGATACTATCCTGCAAGCAGGGAATTTTCTCCTGACCCAATCCAGTTTCATGACACAGCTCCGCCAAGCTTCCGTGGGAACACAATTACCTCCGGGCATCAACCTTCAGGAGAAGGATGGGTTTTTTTGGCTCGACAATAAAAATTTTATCCCTCAAGACCTACGCACCACCGTCTTACAGGCCTGCCATGACTATCCTCTGGCGGGTCACTTTGGGGGCCACAAGACTATGGATCTAATCCAGAGACACTTTTGGTGGCCAAATCTGGCCAAGGACTGCAGGAATTATGTTAACTCTTGTCTGATTTGTCTCAGAAATAAAAGCAGTAAAAATAAATCATGGGGCCTGCTAAAACCACTGTCTATTCCCGAGAGGCCATGGGACAAAATCGCCATGGATTTTATTGTGGAGCTTCCCCCCTCTAAAGGGTTCTCTTCCATTTTTGTGGTGGTAGACCGCTTTTCTCGGATGGCACATTTCATTCCCATGAAAGGGACACCTTCAGCAATTGAAACCGCCAGGATCTTCATTAAAGAAATCGTCAGACTCCATGGAATCCCCAGTGACATCGTCTCTGACCGTGGAGTGCAGTTCACGTCCAAGTTTTGGAGGTCATTATGCAAGGCACTAGGTATTAAATGTAGTCTCTCTTCAGCTTACCATCCACAGACCAACGGGCAGACCGAACGTACCAACCAAACGTTGGAACAATACCTACGTTGCTTCTCCTCGTTTTCCCAAGAGGATTGGGCCTCACTGCTTCCCTTGGCAGAATTTGCTTTTAACAATTCCATCCACTCCACCACAAACCAATCACCATTTTTCTCCAACTACGGATTTCATCCCTCCTTTCTACCCGCACTTGTGCCCGAATCCTCTGTACCGGCTGTTCAGGATAGACTGGATTTCCTTTCCTCCAACAACCAGATGCTCAGGGAAACTATTGCTAAAGCACAGGAGGATGATAAAAAATACTTCGACAAGAAGAGAAGGGGAGAATTGAACTTGGAGGTAGGAGATCGTGTGTGGCTATCCACTACAAATTTAAAACTAGCATGCCCCTCCAAGAAATTGGGACCTAGATACTTGGGCCCTTTCCCTGTCAAGAGAAAGGTCAACCCAGTGGCCTATGAACTTGAACTCCCTGCCTCATTCAGGATACATCCGGTGTTTCACGTCTCCCTACTTAAACCTGATGTTCCAAATTCCTTTCCAGATCGTGAAGTGGGACCTCCAGAGGCTATCCGAGTGAATGGGGAAGAGGAATTTGAAATTGAAGCTATCCTGGATCACAGAAAACGGCAAGGTGAGGACCAATATTTAATTAAATGGAAAGGTTTTGGCCCAGAAGAAAATTCCTGGGAACCAAGAACGAATCTTCATGCCCAGAGACTTATACAGGCTTTTCATCGTTCCCGCTCCCAGGGTTCGTTTCAAAGAGGCATCCGGAGGCTGCCCCTAAGGAGGGGGCAATGTCAGAGAACTCACGCGTTCCATGCCCGTCCTCGTCCAGTAGGGGTGAGTCTCCACTCAGCAAGCGCCAATACCCATGCGCAGCCTTCTCAACGAAACCGAACGTGCGGGCGTACCCGCGTACCAACGCTGACCTGTGCGCGCCCTCGTTTGTCAATACGAACGAGGGCACGCACTTCCACGTCAGCACGAACGTGTGCGCGTAATCACGCACGGACCCGTACCTCCACCAATCCCAGCACAAGGCGCCCTATATAAACAGGGCCTTCACATGGTGTCAGTGCTGGATCGTCTTCAGTCCTACCTCCTGAATACCTGCCTGAAGTTCCTGCCTACCTTGGTCCTGATTCACCTGGTTTTCCTGTTTCCCTTCCTGGATTGACCCCGCTTACTGACTGCTCCCTTTGGTTTGACCTCAGCTTGGATCCCTGGACTACGACTCTGCTCTCTGATTCGGTACCTTATCACCTGCCTGTTGCCAACCTATTGCCTGCCTTGACCACGAACTTGCCTTCCGCTTTGTACCTTGTTTGCCAGCCTGTTGCCAACCTATTGCCTGCCTTTTGACCACGAACTTGCCCTCTGCCTTGTACCTTGTTTGCCAGCCAGTTGCCGACCTGTTCCCTGTCTTGACCTCGCAGTGCCTACATCCACCTGTTCGGCCGTTACTGCACACAGCCCTGGGTACCAACGTACACACCAGCTCTTCAGAGGAACCAGGACTTCCAAGCACCAGTCTACCAGCCGCAGGCACTTGCACCCTTGTCGTGCCCCAGCACTCCCTGTTCCCACCACCAGGGGTGTTTGGACCGGAACCGTGCACGAGGCCATCCCCAGCATCCGGACTCCGCTGTAAGGTACATGTGCATGTTTATTGAAAGATTAGTGTCAAAATGCACTGCAAGTTTTTTTGCACACAAAGTCCATGTTCTTTATTTATCAAGCTTAGGAGACTACGGCAAGTAATGAGTGACACAGGGAGTAAGAAATGTAAGTATATGTGCGTATTCATTTTAATTATCATATCATTACAGTTTATTATGAATACCCAATCATGTGCAGATAGAATAATATAACATAAAATAGATTTTAACACGAGATGCTATATGAAGTGAATATTTACGCAAAAGACATATTTGTAAAAGATTTGAAACAAAAAATTAGATTCTGAACTCTTGCTTAACCCCGTTTTGTCAGGCATTAGCATGAATGAGGCAGCACAGAGGTAAGTCTGTGCTTCCACATAAATGCGTTGCTGTTTTTGTAAAGAGCATGTGCAGTCTGGGTGCTGGGGGCATACGTTTGGGTATGCTTCAGACACAAACCTGCATTGCACATAGGATAGATAAGGTCCTTGAAGATGCCCTGTGGGAGGGCGAAACGCGTTGACGAGTTCTAATGCCGTCACTTTTCGGTGGAATGCACGCTGGTTACGACGTTCCAGAAATAATTTGACTTGCTTTCTACATGCCTGTATTTTACTGCTGTCCTGTAAATACCTTTTGCTTATGCGCAATAAATGATGCGCAATAAATGAATAGCGATGCAATACTTCACTATTGGCTCCCTTTTTATCCTTATTTTGGTTAACATCTTGGATTTTCTGAGAACCACATTGGGTAGGGGGGGGGGAGTTGCTTAACAGAGCTGTGTGATCTACCACGTTCCACCAGATTTAAAGCTTATTTTACCCCCAGACTGAAAATTTAAAATTAAAAATTGAAATAATAAGTTAAAATAACTGGGGTTCCATGATTTCTGGTGAGCAAAGAGACACAAAAAAAATTAAAAAAATTATTTAAAAAAAATAAAAAAAAAATATAACAGGAGGGGTGTGTGAATTAAAAAAAAATAAAAAAATCACATCACAGAGTGAAATAAAAAAAATTTAAAAAAACTATGTTTGGAGAAAGTGATAGACTAGCACTATTTTATAGATAGAACATTAATAAAATAAAAAATAAAATAAAATAAAAAAAAATTAAATAATAATCATATATTTTAAACATTTAATATATAAATCTTAATTTTATATTGATTAAATAAAAAAAAATATTTTAAAATCCTAAAAAATAAATCAAAAAAAATAAAAAAAACATAATATATAATATATAAAAAAAAAAAATATCTAAACAATAAAAATTTTAATAAAATAATAAAAATAAATAAAAAATATAAAAAAACAATTAAATTTATTTATAAAAAAAAAAATAAAATATTAAATATGGAGCATAAGAGCACTTTAAATGGACATTACTAGAAATATATGTTTATTTATACTGTTGAACTTTTTGATATCACTTTGTTTTGCTTACTTAGTTGCAAGCGCTGTATTTATGTTGTATTATTAATTCAAGTGAGTAGCACTTTGTGTAGAGTAGCTGCAACATTTTTTTTTTCACTTCATGTGTATCCTAGCGCAAGTTAATTTATCCTATTAACATATGATAGAACAGCCCAACCTATTTAATTTAAACTTAGGGTATAATTAATTTTAAATATGCTAGCAAGGTTTGGAGTGAGATATATTTCCAAAGATCTCAATTTATCTTGCTGCCATTAGTAAGGTAATTATAAACCATTGTGAAAGCTCAGAGGTGGGGAGAATAGCATTCATATTTTCAGATTTAGATAAATTAATCTTAAAATTTAAAAAATCACATTAGAATTCTAGCCCTTTTAGAAGGTTAGGGATAGATATGGGTGCCTGATGATATCATCAGCACAAACTGCCAGCTTATATTCCTGATGCTTATTACTTAATATATACATCATGTACTGTATATTAGAAGTAATTCTGACCACATGCATAAATGGTTTCAGTGAGATAATGAAAAAAAATCAGCAAAACAAGACATCCCTGCCTCATTCTGGTGTGCAAATCAAACAGGGATGAAAGAAGGCCATTATTCCTAACTTTTGCTGACAGATGACTATAAAGTGCACTAATCGTGTTAGGCATCTTTGGTCCAAAACTATATTAGGATAAAGTTATCTTAAGGAATCCCCAGTCCACTCTGTCAAATGCTTTTTCAGCATCCGTGGATAATAACAGTGTTGGCTGGGCAATCCCATTCACAAACTGTATAATTGACATAGCCTTCATTGCATTATCTCTAGCTTCTCTTCCCGGAGTAAAACCAGTGCAATCTGTTTTAATCAAATGAGGAAACAACAATGTGATCCTTAAAGCTAATACCTTAGCATACACTTTTATATTAAAATTGAAAAGTGAAATTGGCCCTTTAACCTGCCAGTTCAGTGAGATCTTCACTTATTTGTTAATCAAAGAGATATGCAGTAGAGGATTGTCACCATTGGCTAATTAATTAGCATACGAACATAAAGGAGAAATAAAAGGATATTCTCGTATTCTTTATAATAGACTAAGAACCCATTTGGTCCTGGACTCTTGCCTGAGGACATAACAAACTAATGAAGGGATAATTCCGCTTCAGTAATATCTTTTTCCAATAGAAGGTAGTTAGTTTCTGTTATTTTTGTTAGATTTGTGTTAAAAGGCTAAGCCTTTATTTTACCTGCAGGAGGTGATTTTTTTTTTTTGTTTTGTTTTTCTCCATACGTTATATAGATTTTGAAAAAAAAAAACTTTAAACACCTTTGCTATATTCTTATAAGTTAACATCAGTTAGCCCCTTTCAGTTTTGATCTTGGATATAAAAGAAGCTGACTGCTTTTGTTTTAGTATTAGAGTGCAAGCTAAAAATCAACATGGTTAATTTCCCCATTCATTATGTTTCTTAGAAATAAAAGAAAGCAAGTAGCTTGGGGAATGAGCATGTGAGAGCGCGTGACGTGGTGCGGAGGCGCTGGCTCTGATTTTGCGATGGTTGCAGCGAGAGACGCCGACTCCAGTTGATCTCTCTTCCCGTGGCGGCGATCCGTGAGCGGTGAGGATAGGAGCAGATTCCTAAACGGACAAGAGAGCGGTGGGGGATAGCAGATGGTTCCCGACCCGACCCTTGGATTTCATCTCCCCCAGCTGCTAGAAGTGATCGGCAGTTAGTGAGAATGGGTGGACAGGAGCAGCACCTGGAGTGGTGAGGAGACAGCGGATGGTCTCCGACCCGACCCAACCCGAGGCTCTTGAAGGAGGACACAGATTCCAGCCCTTGGCTCCTCAGTTGCCAGTGAGGCATATCAGATGGACGGATGGATAATCCTGCCTGCGACAGTAGGTACAAAAGGAATACAGCAGATGAAAAAGAAACAAAAAGGAAAAGGGTTTTTTCTTTTCTCCCTGGAAGGTGAGCCCCTCTGCTGTTTTTTAAGTAAATGCAAAAGGTGTCAGGACGAAGCAAGTGGAGACAGATATGATGTTGAGATTCTTATCTGTTCTAGGAAAAAGGGGGGGGGGTAAAGAGGAGAAAGGAGAGGGAGGGCAAAGGAGGACATAGACCTCTGTTTAATATTGGAGTTTTTTTTCAAAGTTCTGAGGCTACGTTAAAAGTGGGCCTGGATGGCCCCCAGCAGGCCACGTGCTAAAGCATAGACTGTTAAAACTGGGGTAGCAGCAGAGACTCAGACTAACAGAGAGAGAGGCAGAGCAGTTACCTACTGGTAAGGATATCATGGAAGCTATTAAAGCAAGTAGTGAGGCTCTTACAACAAAAATTGATGCCTTAGCGGTGGATGTCAGCATAATGAGACATGAGTTTGATAAGATACAACAAAAGATCTTAGGAATTGAAGTCCGTGTCTCAAAAGTAGAAGATAAATTAAAAATGGATAACCGAGAATGGCATATACTGACCAAAACAAATCAGTACCCTACAGGATAGAGAAAACGACACAGAAAGTCGTCTGACTAGAAATAACATTCGGATCGTAGGCCTCCCAGAGAGAGCAGAAGGGGATAACACAATTGAACATTCAGAAGAACTTTTGATAAAAACATTATATGTCCGCAACATTTGTGGTAGAAAGAGCGCATAGAATCTCTTTCCCCTCCCCAAAACCAGGGGCACCCCCCCGTCCGTTCCTGATACGTTTGTTGAACTATAGAGATCGAGAGCGTGTTTTGTCAGCGGCTAGGATAAGGACAGAAATACAATATGAAAATGCCAAACTATTGTTTTTTTTCCTGATTAAACCCCCGTGAAATACAGCAGCAAAGAAGAGCATATTCAGAAGTACGGAGAAGATTAAGAGAGAAAGGGATAAAATTTAGTCTCCTATATCCCAGTAAATTTACGGATCATGGATGGTTCACATGCCTGTTTTTTGAAACACAGATAGCCGCATCGGAGTGGTTGGACAGTAGATAAATCAAGTCTTTCCCTTTAGGAATGTTTTTTTTTTTTTTTGGGGGGGAGTGGGCTGGAACTTTGAAATAATAGCACTGAATAATAATAGTTTTTTTTTTTCATATATATGGAATTTTGAAATGACAGCACTGAATGATAAAAATATGCTTTTTTTTTTTTTCTTTCCCCCCGGGGGGGGGGGGGGGGGGGGGTTTTTTTTTTTTGAAAGGGGGGATTATACATGTGGAATCATAAAGTATTTTATTAAATTTTTATTGATTGATATTGAGGATATAATAGCACAAAGCGGCACATATTATATGTTTCTTGGATATAGGGGAAATATAAAGTAAATTATATGACACAAGGGAAGTAAAGAATTGTAAAAGATAGGTGGATGGGAGAAGGTCTTATACTGAACATAGATTTTCAAATAATTGGGATACCTCTATTTAGTAGTAATGATGTATAATAATATCACATTTTTCCCTTTTTTTTTTTTTTTAGATAAATGGAAAGGTAGATGTCTGGAATAAATAGTCTTCGGGTATGGTGTCCCTAAAATGTATTGTATATTAGAGAACCCGCCACGCAGTAGAATGGAAGGGTGATAGTTCTTTGTGTGGTGGGGCTGAGATGGGTTATGGTGGATACTGAGCATAGAATAGATACTATGGGCAGCAAAGAAGGGGATAGGAGAAATTCCTCTCCACTCCCTTCCATGAATGGATGGGGTTGTAAATTGGGGAAGGGAGTGGAAAGGGAAAGGGAGGATGGGAGGAGGGAGGTGAAGTGAGTGTAAGGTGGGAGTATGTGTTGGATCAACAGTGGTGTGGTTTAAGGACCCTATGGAAGTTGTCTGTAAAAATCAGGAGGCATAAGATATGGTGGAGGTATATATTCCTCCCATATTCTTTGTGCACTGTCAGGTAAAAAAGACAACTCCTATTCGGTACTATCCTGGAATGTTCGAGGATTAAATTCAAAGTTTAAACGAGCAATAATGTTTCAATATATAAGAAAATATAGTCCTCAGCTGATTATACTCCAGGAGACACATTTAATGGGAAGAAAATTAATAACATTAAAAAAAGCTTGGATACAAAAAGTATATCATGTCACTTATTCTTACTATGCTAGAGGGGTATCAGTTTTGGTAAATAAATCCTTTCCTGGGGAAATAGAGAAGGCCTATATAGATATACAAGGAAAATATGTTATTCTGTTATATATGATTGGACAACAGAGGTATAATACAGTGGCAGTATATATTCCACCAATGAAATAATGGAAACAATTATTCAATATTTTCCAGCAAAACTACTGCTTATTGGAGATTTCACCTCGGTCTTATCCCCAGAGCTGGATAGATCAAAACCTCCTAAGCAGCATTCAGCAGATTTATATAACTGGGTGCAGGCGACAGGTATAACAGAAATTTGGAGATGGAGAAACCCAGAAAAAATAACTAATTCCGGCTTTTCTACTTCCTACAAAGCAGCATCTAGAATAGAGCCACTGCCAGGGTACAGACATGCTACACTACTGACCAGAGTCGCCCCGGGGGAACCCAGAGTGAGCGATCGTCCAGCTGGAGGGATCACTGCTGTAGTTTTGCTGGGTCTAATAAGAGGGTATGTTGGCCATTATCCATTACCTATCCTAGGAACTGTACTACGTCTGCAGTCTCTGACCATGATAATGTGATAATGACATTGTCGAAAAGGGGCGGTGCATGGGTGACCCTAAAATGATGCCCCCCAGAAAAAAGTTCTGCGGATGCCCATGAATAGGATACCTGTATTAGACAGGTATCCTGTCCCCTCTCCCCCCCCCGAAAGGTGACAAATGTGGCATCGGAAGGGGGGAGTACAACGAGTGGAAGTTCCACTTTTGGGTGGAACTCCGCTTTAAATGGTAGTTCCCTGGTTGATTAACCACTTAAGGACCGCCTCACGCCGATATACATCGGCAGAATGGCATGGCTGGGCACAATCACGTACCTGTATGTGGCTCTTTAAGTGCCCAGCCGTGGGTCGCTGCCGGCGGCACTCTCGTGACCCGGGCCTGAGCTTCGTGACCGTGGCCGCAGGACCAGTGGATCCGTTCGTCGCTGGTGTCCCGCGATCGGGTCACAGAGCTGATGAACGAGAAGAGGTCTGTGTAAACAAACCTCTCCCCGTGCTTCCTACTGAGCCTGTCACTGATCGTCTGTTCCCTGTTATAGGGAAAGACGATCAGTGATGTCAGACGCCAAGCCACGCCCCCTACAGTTAAAAAAACACACACACACTTAACCCCTCCCCCCCCCCTAGTGGTTAACTCCTTCACTGCCAGTGTCATTTACACAGGAATCAGTGCATTTAAATAGCACTGAATGCTGTATAAATGACAATGGTCCCAAAAATGTGTCAAAAATGTCCAATGTGTCCGCCATAATGTAGCAGTCACAATAAAAATCGCTGATTGCCGCCATTACTAGTAAAAAAAAAAAATATTATTAAAAATGCTATAAAACTATCCACTATTTTGTAAACGCTATAACTTTTGCGCAAACCAATCAATAATCGCTAATTGCGATTTTTTTTTTTACCAAAAATATGTAGAAGAATACGTATCGGCCTAAACTGAGCGAAAAAAAACGTTTTTTTATATATTTTTTGGGGATATATATTATAGCAAAAAGTTAAAAATATTGAATTTTTTTCAAAATTGTCGCTCTATTTTTGTTTATAGCGCAAAAAATAAAAACCGCAGAGGTGATCAAATACCACCAAAAGAAAGCTCTATTTGCTGGAAAAAAAGGACGCCAATTTTGTTTGGGAGCCACATCGCACGACCGCGCAATTGTCAGTTAAAACAACGCAGTGCCGAATCGCAAAAAGGGGCCTGGTCCTTTGGCTGCAAATTGGTCCGGGGCTTAAGTGGTTAAATAAACAAATATATCAATTAAAAAAAGGCATTTATTCAAATATAAAAAAGACAAACACACATAGAAAGATAGGGCAGATATAAGCCCCTAAATACATAAAATCACAAGTGCACAATAGGTGGTCAGACATAACATCAAACATATTATATGTAGCTTACCAACATGTTTTGCAGCACCCAGGCAGCTTCTTCAGGTCTTCATTCCATGAGTCTGGCTCCATATATCTGATGTACATAAAACAAAACAAACATCATCAAAATATACCCTAACTTAATATCATACATTGCCCTATTCCATGAAATGAAAGGAGGAACAAAAAAAATGGAGGAAAAGAGAGAAGGGAAGGCTAAAACATGGGGGAGGGTGGAAAGGGGGGGAGAAGAAAAAAGATACAGATATACATACAGAATCTACTATAATCACAGGACAACTCATGTGTCTGCTCATATCTTAAAGAGGAAAAGCACAAGCAAAGGCCAATATATACATGGTATAAGAAAGGAAAAGCACCTAATGGGTATCAACCAGTTTAGAGTAAATAAGATAAGCTTTGTATGAGCAGGGAGAAACCGAATAACAACTAACCTGAAAACAGCTCGTTGTCAGACCAATGGACAAACAATTCCTACATGGAGTAATTAACACAAGATGGTTCCACGGGTAGGGGCTTCTTGTGCATAAAAAAGGTAGATATCCATCAGTCATCTAGCCTTATCATAGCATCTGTCCATAAACTCACATCAAGAAAAATTTGTGCTTACCACAAGGAAAGATCTCCTCTAAGGCAAAGGGGTTCACTTGTCCCCTGAACAGCAATGGATAAAGGGAATGCGTATGTATAGAGTCCAGCCCAGTGTGTATCGGGCTCTCTCAAAGACCCGATAGTCTAGCATCAAAAACCCCCTACACAAGCCAACCCCTATATATGAAAAATGGGGGGCGGTCAGTAGGGTGCTGGGGAGGGTCCTCTCTCTAATGGTCAATCCAATCACATCAAAGGTGCAGAAGAGGAGCAGGGGGCAAAGAATATCAGAGAGGCCAAGAGGGTGGCGCCAGGCCAAACCTTGTGGTCACAGCCAGGGCTGCCATCGGGGGAGTGTGGGTGTAGTTAGGGGTGGAGCGCACAAATGGATCCTTAGAGCCATGCCCAAAACCGGAAGTGATGCGACATCGTGTCAGCCAAGATGGCCTCAAAAACCGGAAGTGCGGTCCACCACCAACGTGCATACCAAGTGAGACAAATGGTAATGGATCCATTCTAAAGGGATTCTAAAGGGATCCTCAAGCGCAATGACATATCGATAGTAGTCGTAATGACCACATCGGTACGTGTCCTTAGTGAAATCTGGTCAAAAACTAAGCTCATACCTGCTCCCACCTCCATTCTAAGTCCTATACTAACTACCCTGTAAAGGAAAGATATATTATACTTATCTAATCTAAGGACACTCTGGTACGGTCACGTGATCTCCCCAGCAGTCGGCTTCAGGTGTCAAGTACAAGACTGTGAAGTCCGAGATGACAAGGATGGCCTCTTGTACAATTCCTGTCCAAGCACCCCCGGCAGCGGAGACAGGGACTGCAAGGGCAGAGGGAGAGCACAGGTGCCAGAAAACTGAAGTGGTGAACTTGAGCTTGGAAGTACAGGAATTCTCCCAGTGGCAGTGTGAAGTAAGGTCACAAACTATGTTCGACAGCCTCCAGGCAGATAGGTGCAGAATCACAATCAAGTTCAAGGTAAGACACAGGCAGGAGTCGGCAACGTGCTGGTGGTGTAGTACCAAGTCAGGAGGCAGAATCGTGGTCAGAAGTCCAAGCTGGGGTTAATAACACAGATGAACAGCAGACAAAGGCAGGGGTGATCTAAAGAGAGGTGCCAGGTGTAGCCCGGTCAGTGACAAGGTAAGCAAACTTTCAGGAACTCTGAATGCATCTTTCCTTTACAGGGTAGTTAGTATATGGCTTTGAATTGGGGTGGGACCAGGTTTAATCTTAGGTTTTGACTGGACTTCCACTTTAAATGTGCCCTAATAATATGTGACCCATCGATATGTAATTCTATTGCTACTGATTTTCAATTTTTTCTGTATTAATAGTACACCATATATTTCAGCTACCAATATTTTGGAAGCAGTTTAAGGGTCTTCATTCGTGGCAAACTTTTAGCACATGGTGCGGGACGGGAGAGGGAAGATTTTGAAACTGACATTTTAAATTTCAGAACTGGAGAGCCAACAAACAAAACATGGCAAATGCACTTTTTACAAACTTTAGTAACGAAAAGAGATTGAGCTTGTTGCAGAAATCAAAATGTTTGCTTTCTTTTCTTTTTTTAATATCTCTTTATTATTATTTTTTCCATATAAAACAAGTATACATTTTACAACTTACATTTGTCTGGTATGCCTGCACATCTCCAACAATTTTGGGAGTTTAATGGGGAAATATTACATAACTTGTATAGTGTATAATAACTCCTATGTGTTATTTTAAATTGTATTAATTTGTCTCAAAGTGATACTAATATCTGAAATGGGAACCTCCACATCTCCTCCCAGTTCTCTTCTACCAAATTTGGAACATCTCTTGTCCAACATTCGCATAATTTGCTTATGTCTGACGATGTTGTCTTTAGTAGGTAAGTATACAGAGTTGAACATTTATAAATTGGTGTGGCCTCTATATTAAATATCAAGAGAATAGGGGTGGGTATCATCATCCTAGGCAATTAATGTAGAAAGGTAGGTGCATCTGCATGGGCTACTTCCTAGTATTACCATACAACACCTGTGGGAATGATGGACTATCTCGATACCCAAAAATTGAACAATAGATATATAAAATGTAATATTTATTAAAGAAAATAACAAAAATACATTAAATGTATGCAGCCCAAACATAGGGTTGCTAATACAGTGTTACAAAAATTAGAACATACAACGATAGACACAGTTTACACAGGTCCAGATCCCCATACTAAGGGGATAATGAGCAGATGCCGGCAATTTTTCTAAATTAGTTTCGCGAAGAAGTCGCTTCCTCAGGAGAAATTATAGCATCTGAAGCAAAAGGAGATACCATCTTATAATCATAGAAATCATTTCATTGTGAAATCATTGGCAGAAATATATTAGTAGTAGCTGGAGTAGAATAATGTGTAGGCATAACTCACCGCTCAGGTCCCATGAGGGTTCAAAAAGAGGCACTTGAAGCACCCACTGGAGGGGTGTCCCTCCAGGGCGGACACGGGAGGCTAAATATGTGATATATTGCAATTAGTAATAGGGGATTGGTAAACTAAAGGAAGTTACTTATCAACTCAATGGTTACATTTAAATGTAACCATTGAGTTGATAAGTAACTTCCTTTAGTTTACCAATCCCCTATTACTAATTGCAATATATCACATATTTAGCCTCCCGTGTCCGCCCTGGAGGGACACCCCTCCAGTGGGTGCCCCAAGTGCCTCTTTTTGAACCCTCATGGGACCTGAGCGATGAGTTATGCCTACACATTATTCTACTCCAGCTACTACTAATATATTTCTGCCAATGATTTCACAATGAAATGATTTCTATAATTATAAGATTGTATCTCCTTTTGCTTCAGATGCTATAATTTCTCCTGAGGAAGCGACTTCGTCGCAAAACTAATCGAGAAAAATTGCCGGCATCTGCTCATTATCCCCTTAGTATGGGGATCTGGACCTGTGTAAACTGTGTCTATCGTTGTATGTTCTAATTTTTGTAACACTGTATTAGCAACCCTGTGTTTGGGCTGCATACATTTAATGTATTTTTGTTATTTTCTTTAATAAATATTACATTTTATATATCTATTGTTCAATTTTTGGGTATCAATATAGTCCATCATTCCCACAGGTGTTGTATGGTAATACTAGGGAGTAGCCCATGCAGATGCACCTACCTTTCTACAGAGTTGAACATTTGCTCTAGACCCCATTCCATTAATTGTGGAGTACCCTCAGGAAATTGAGCCAATAGAGCCATGGGCAAGCTGCATATATCTGAAAGTATAACTCTCAGGTATATTCCAACACTGCCTCATCTCTACAAAAGAGATTACTTGTGATAGCTTTTTAACCCCAAATTTATTCCATGCACCTGGATCTTGAATAGAGTCTAGTTGTGGCAATTTGGGATTTCTCCATATAGCAGAGTATTTGGGGACAAATTAGATCTCAAATATCCCTCTTTAACTATGGCAGCTCTCCATATTTTCATTGTTGTTATCATCGAAGGGTCAAATCCCACCTAGATTTTTACCCCCGATATAATAATCCTTGACGTGCCTCTACCGATTGGACCATTGCTGCTTCCAACATTGTAGCAGAATCAAACCCGTCAGGGTTCAGCCATCTCCCCACCGTTACTAACTGTGTAGCTAAATAATACTTATAGAAGTCTGGGAAGGGCAATACCCCCTGTACTACCGGTCGCATAAGTGTACTTAATTTAATTCTAGCTGGCTTATTTGCCCATATAAATGCAGAACACATACCATGCAACTGTGCAAAAAAACTTTTAGGCAACCATTGTGGAGAATTTCTAAACAGATATTATAATTTAGGAAGAATCTTCATTTTTATTAAATGTATTCGTCCTAATAGCGACAGGGGCAACGCTTCCCATACTTTAAATTTTTTATTAAACTCCTGTATTTCTGGATCCAAGTTCAACATTCAAAATTATTCACCTTGTCGAAATATTATTATACCGAGATACTTACATTTCGTTACCCATTTCAATGGCAAATCCAGGGCAGCAGTATCTTGTGCTCTCTGGTCAATGGGGAACAATAGAGACTTACCCCAGTTTACTTTAAGCCCTGTAAATATTGAAAAAATATTTAATAATTCTAAGGCTCCTTCCAGGGATGGACCTGCGCCTTGTATATTTAGTGGGGTCCTAAGATCCTCTTCCACTGGCTCTATTGCTATCGCAAAGAGTGCTGGAGAGAGGGGGCAGCCCTGCCTTGTGCTGAAAAAAAGATGATAACTTCCCCCCAGTTTAACCACCTACATGGGTCTCCTATATATTATCTGTATCCATTTAATAAACATTAATGGGAATCCCATCCTTCCGAGTATTTCCCATAGAAAAGGCCATTCAATTGTATCGAAGTCCTTCTCTATGTCTAGGGAGGCCACCGTCCTAGATGCCTCCTGGATATGGTGTGTATGTATATTTGTATATAACCTACGTAGGTTTACGTCCGTTGTTCTCTGTGGCATAAATCCTGTCTGTTCCGAGTCTATAATGTTTCTAAGCAGAGGATGTAATCTTAATGTTAATATTTTTGTCAATATTTTACAATCTAGATTTAGTAGTGCTATTGGCCTATATGTGGAACATAATTTTGTATCTTTCATTTCTTTATATATTAAAGTTATATGTGCCTGTCTCATTGAGTCTGGAAGGGCCCCTTTCAATAACCCACTTGTAAATACTTCTACAAGTTTTGGGGCTACCAAAGCTCCATATTTTTTATAGAAATCCCCCGGAATTCCATCTGGACCTGGTGCCTTTTCTCCTGGAAATGTATGTATGGCCTTCATGATCTCCTCACTTGTAATTTGACAAACCAATGCCTCTTTCTCCCTGTCCGACAGCCACCCAAGGGCTACCCGGTCCAAAAGGTCTGTCATAATCTCCGGGCGGAAGTCGGAGGGGAGAGAAGAGGCATATAGCAAACTATAGTACTCTCTGAAGGTCTCCAATATCTCTTCAGGTTCTTTTACTATCTGTCCTTTTAATGTCTCAATCTCTGATATAGTTGTAGCTTTTTGTCTATTTTTATATAATTCTAGCCTTGTTATTTCTTCCATATGTAAATGTAAATTAGACATGGGAACTGTCAAAAATTCGTTTCGTTTCGTTTCGTCCCGTTTCGTATATAAAAAAATTCGTAATTCGTAATTCGTGTACGAAATTCCGTTCGAATTCGTACGAAATACGAAATTCGGACGAATCGTAATTTTTTTTACGAATCGTTAGTAAAGTTACGAATCGTTACGAATCGTTAACGCGGCTAATGCATTGTTGGTTCTCATAACACAGAGAACAATTCGAATCCAACTACAAATATCGAATTTCAATTTCAAGTTACGAATCGTTACGAATCGTTATAAATAGTTACGAATCGTTACGAATCGTTATGAATAGTTACGAATCGTTAGTAAATCCAACTACCAATATCGAATTTCAACTAATTTGAACGAAATTATTATAGCAGATATAACGAATGAATTCGAATGAATTCGAATGAATTCGAATGACAAAGTGTCATTTTTGCAGAAAAAAAAAAAAGCGTAGGGGTCCCCCCAAATTCAATAACCAGGCCCTTCAGGTCTGGTATGGATATTAAGGGGGACCCCAGCCACAAAAAAAAAAAAAAAAAATGACGTGGGGTCCCCCCCAAATATCCATACCAGACCCTTCAGGTCTGGGATGGATTTTAAGGGGAACCCCGCCCAAAAAAAAAAAAAAAAATGGCGTGGGGTCCCCCTCAAAATCCATACCAGACCCTTTATCCGAGCACGCAACCTGGCAGGCCGCAGGAAAGGAGGGGGGACGAGAGCGGCCCCCCCTCCCGCCTGAACCGTACTAGGCCACATGCCCTCAACATTGGGAGGGTGCTTTGGGGTCCCCCCAAAGCACCTTGTCCCCATGTTGATGAGGACAAGGGCCTCATCCCCACAACCCTGGCCGGTGGTTGTGGGGGTCTGCGGGCGGGGGGCTTATCGGAATCTGGAAGCCCCCTTTAACAAGGGGACCCCCAGATCCCGGCCCCCCCCCTGTGTGAAATGGTAAGGGGGTACTTGTACCCCTACCATTTCACCAAAAAAGGTGACAAAATGGTAAAAATGACAGGAGACGGTCTTTGACAATTCCTTTATTAAAATCTTCTTTCTTCTGGTCTTCCTTTCTTCATCTTCTCCTTCCGTCATCTTCTTCCATCGTCTTCTTCCTTCGATTCGCTTCTTCTTCCTCCGGTCTTCTCGTCCTTCTCGTCCGGCGTCGTCCTTCTCGTCCGGCATCGTCGTCTCTTCTCGCAGGCCGCTCCTCGCAATGGGAGGCTCCCGCTCTGTGAGGCTCCGCTCCGGGTGACAGGTCTTTTATAACGAAGGCACCTGGTGACCCCGCCCCCTCTGACGCACGGGGACGTCATGTGGAATTCCCTATGGCTTTCCCCATGACGTCAGAGGGGGGGCGGGGTCACCAGGTGCCTTCGTTATAAAAGACCTGTCACCCGGAGCGGAGCCTCACAGAGCGGGAGCCTCCCATTGCGAGGAGCGGCCTGCGAGAAGAGACGACGATGCCGGACGAGAAGGACGACGCCGGACGAGAAGGACGAGAAGACCGGAGGAAGAAGAAGCGAATCGAAGGAAGAAGAAGATGGAAGAAGATGACGGAAGGAGAAGATGAAGAAAGGAAGACCAGAAGAAAGAAGAAAGAAGATTTTAATAAAGGAATTGTCAAAGACCGTCTCCTGTCATTTTTACCATTTTGTCACCTTTTTTGGTGAAATGGTAGGGGTACTTTTGTACCCCCTTACCATTTCACACAGGGGGGGGGGCCGGGATCTGGGGGTCCCCTTGTTAAAGGGGGCTTCCAGATTCCGATAAGCCCCCCGCCCGCAGACCCCCACAACCACCGGCCAGGGTTGTGGGGATGAGGCCCTTGTCCTCATCAACATGGGGACAAGGTGCTTTGGGGGGGACCCCAAAGCACCCTCCCAATGTTGAGGGCATGTGGCCTGGTACGGTTCAGGCGAGAGGGGGGCCGCTCTCATCCCCCCCCTCCTTTCCTGCGGCCTGCCAGGTTGCGTGCTCGGATAAAGGGTCTGGTATGGATTTTATGGGGGACCCCACGCCATTTTTTTTTGGCTAGGGTTCCCCTTAAAATCCATCCCAGACCTCTAGGGTCTGGTATGGATTTTGAGGGGGACCCTACGCCATTTTTTTTTTTTGCTGGGGTCCCCCTTAATATCCATCCCAGACCTGAAGGGCCTGGTTATTGAATTTGGGGGGACCCCTACGCATTTTTTTATCAATGACTTCAATGAATGACAGTTCTCTGTATTACGGATCCAACAATTCATTTGCCGGCAATAGCTGCGACTCGTGATTTTAAATAGTTTTTTTTTCCTGCAAAAATGACACTGTGCGGGAACATTTCTCTATATTAGATATACTGAATCTCGAATCATTCGAAGCATTCGTTATATCCGCTATTATAATTTCTTTCATGTTAGTTGAAATTAGATATTTGTTAGTTACAATACAACATTCGAATTGTTCTCTGTATTGCGGGAATCGGCAATTAGCCGCGAGTGATTTTAAATGTCTTTTTTTCCTGCAAAAATGACACATTGTTCAGAGAGAGTTGTAAACACGGGAAACATGACCCCCTTCATAGGCATACTATAGAGTATACAGTGGTGTGAAAAAGTGTTTGCCCCCTTCCTCATTTCCTGTTCCTTTGCATGTTTGTCACACTTAAGTGTTTCGGAACATCAAACCAATTTAAACAATAGTCAAGGACAACACAAGTAAACACAAAATGCAATTTGTAAATGAAGGTGTTTATTATTAAAGGTGAAAAAAAATCCAAACCATCATGGCCCTGTGTGAAAAAGTGATTGCCCCCCTTGTTAAAACATACTATAACTGTGGTTGTCCACACCTGAGTTCAATTTTTCTAGCCACACCCAGGCCTGATTATTGCCACACCTGTTCACAATCAAGGCATCACTTAAATAGGAGCTGCTTGACACAGTAAGGTCCACCAGAAGATCCTTAAAAGCTACACATCATGCCGAGACCCAAAGAAATTCAGGAACAATTGAGAAAGAAAGTAATTGAGATCTATCAGTCTGGAAAGGGTTATAAAGCCATTTCCAAAGCTTTGGGAATCCAGCGAACCACAGTGAGAGCCATTATCCACAAATGGCGAAGACATGGAACAGTGGTGAACCTTCCCAGGAGTGGCCGGCCGCCCAAAATTACCCCAAGAGCGCAGCGACGACTCATCCAAGAGGTCACAAAAGACCCCACAACAACGTCCAAGGAACTGCAGGCCTCACTTGCCTCCGTTAAGGACAGCGTTCATGCCTCCACCATCAGGAAAAGACTGGGCAAAAATGGCCTGCATGGCAGAGTTCCAAGGAGAAAACCACTTCTGAGCAAAAAGAACATCAAAGCTCGTCTCAATTTCTCCACAACACATCTTGATGATCCCCAAGACTTTTGGGACAACATTCTGTGGACCGATGAGACAAAATTGGAACTCTTTGGAAGGTGTGTGTCCAAGTATATCTGGCGTAGAAGGAACACTGCATTTCAGAAAAAGAACATTATACCAACAGTAAAATATGGTGGTGGTAGTGTGATGGTCTGGGGCTGTTTTGCTGCTTCAGGACCTGGAAGACTTGCCGTGATAAAAGGAACTATGAATTCTGCTGTCTACCAAGAGATTCTGAAGGAGAATGTCCGACCATCTGTTCGTGTACTCAAGCTGAAACGAACTTGGGTTCTGCAGCAGGACAATGATCCTAAACACACCAGCAAGTCCACCACCGAATGGCTGAAGAAAAACAAAATGAAGACTTTGGAGTGGCCTAGCCAAAGTCCTGACCTGAATCCTATTGAGATGTTGTGGTATGACCTTAAAAAGGCCGTTCATGCTCGAAAACCCTCTAATGTAACTGAATTAGGACAATTCTGCAAAGATGAGTGGGCCAAAATTCCTCCAGGACGCTGTAAAAGCCTCATTGCACGTTATCGCAAACGCTTGGTTGCAGTTGTTGCTGCTAAGGGTGGCCCAATCAGTTATTAGGTTTAGGGGGCAATCACTTTTTCACACAGGGCCATGATGGTTTGGATTTTTTTTCGCCTTTAATAATAAACACCTCCAGTTACAAATTGCATTTTGTGTTTCCTTGTGTTGTCCTTGACTATTGTTTAAATTGGTTTGATGTTCCGAAACACTTAAGTGTGACAAACATGCAAAGGAACAGGAAATGAGGAAGGGGGCAAACACTTTTTCACACCACTGTATAGTATATAGAAGGGCGCAGGTTTCCCGTGTTTAGAACTCTCTCTGTACAATGTGTCATTTTTGCAGGAAAAAAAGACATTTAAAATCACTCGCGGCTAATTGCCGATTCCCGTAATACAGAGAACAATTCGAATGCAACAACTAACAAATATGTAATTTCAACTAACATGAAAGAAATTATAATAGCGGATATAACGAATGCTTCGAATGATTCGAGATTCAGTATATCTAATATAGAGAACTGTCTCTGTACAATGTGTCATTTTTGCAGGAAAAAAAAACTATTTAAAATCACGAGTCGCAGCTATTTGCCGGCAAATGAATTGTTGGATCCGTAATACAGAGAACTGTCATTCATTGAAGTCATTGATAAAAAAAAAGCGTAGGGGTCCCCCAAATTCAATAACCAGGCCCTTCAGGTCTGGGATGGATATTAAGGGGGACCCCAGCCAAAAAAAAAAAAAAATGGCGTAGGGTCCCCCTCAAAATCCATACCAGACCCTTGAGGTCTGGGATGGATTTTAAGGGGAACCCTAGCCAAAAAAAATGGCGTGGGGTCCCCCATAAAATCCATACCAGACCCTTATCCGAGCACGCAACCTGGCAGGCCGCAGGAAAGGAGGGGGGGACGAGAGCGGCCCCCCCTCTCGCCTGAACCGTACCAGGCCACATGCCCTCAACATTGGGAGGGTGCTTTGGGGTCCCCCCCCAAAGCACCTTGTCCCCATGTTGATGAGGACAAGGGCCTCATCCCCACAACCGTGCCCGGTGGTTGTGGGGGTCTGCGGGCGGGGGGCTTATCGGAATCTGGCAGCCCCCTTTAACAAGGGGACCCCCAGATCCCGCCCCCCCCCCCCCTGTGTGAAATGGTAAGGGGGTACAAAAGTACCCCTACCATTTCACCAAAAAAGTGGCAAAAATGGTAAAAATGACAGGAGACGGTCTTTGACAATTCCTTTATTAAAATCTTCTTTCTTCATCTTCTCCTTTCTTCATCTTCCCCTTCCGGCATCTTCTTCCATCTTCTTCTTCCTTCGATTCGCTTCTTCTTCCTCCGGTCTTCTCGTCCTTCTCGTCCGGCGTCGTCCTTCTCGTCCGGCATCAGCGTCTCTTCTCGCAGGCCGCTCCTCGCAATGGGAGGCTCCCGCTCTGTGAGGCTCCGCTCCGGGTGACAGGTCTTGTATAACGAAGGCACCTGGTGACCCCGCCCCCCCTCTGACGTCATGGGGAAAGCCATAGGGAATTCCACATGACGTCCCCGTGCGTCAGAGGGGGCGGGGTCACCAGGTGCCTTCGTTATAAAAGACCTGTCACCCGGAGCGGAGCCTCACAGAGCGGGAGCCTCCCATTGCGAGGAGCGGCCTGCGAGAAGAGACGACGATGCCGGACGAGAAGGACGACGCCGGACGAGAAGGACGAGAAGACCGGAGGAAGAAGAAGCGAATCGAAGGAAGAAGACGATGGAAGAAGATGCCGGAAGGAGAAGATGAAGAAAGGAAGAAGGAAGAGCAGAAGAAAGAAGAAAGAAGATTTTAATAAAGGAATTGTCAAAGACCGTCTCCTGTCATTTTTACCATTTTTTCCACTTTTTTGGTGAAATGGTAGGGGTACTTTTGTACCCCCTTACCATTTCACACAGGGGGGGGCGGGATCTGGGGGTCCCCTTGTTAAAGGGGGCTTCCAGATTCCGATAAGCCCCCCGCCCGCAGACCCCCACAACCACCGGGCACGGTTGTGGGGATGAGGCCCTTGTCCTCATCAACATGGGGACAAGGTGCTTTGGGGGGGGTGCTGTCATTTCAAAATTCCATATATATGAAAAAAAAAAAAACTATTATTATTCAGTGCTATTATTTCAAAGTTCCAGCCCACTCCCCCCAAAAAAAAAAAAAAAAAAACATTCCTAAAGGGAAAGACTTGATTTATCTACTGTCCAACCACTCCGATGCGGCTATCGGTGTTTCAAAAAACAGGCATGTGAACCATCCATGATCCGTAAATTTACTGGGATATAGGAGACTAAATTTTATCCCTCTCTCTTAATCTTCTCCGTACTTCTGAATATGCTCTTCTTTGCTGCTGTATTTCACGGGGGTTTAATCAGGAAAAAAAACAATAGTTTGGCATTTTCATATTGTATTCCTGTCCTTATCCTAGCCGCTGACAAAACACGCTCTCAATCTCTATAGTTCAACAAACGTATCAGGAACGGACGGGGGGTGCCCCTGGTTTTGGGGAGCGGAAAGAGATCCTATGCGCTCTTTCTACCACAAATGTTGCGGACATATAATGTTTTTATCAAAAGTTCTTCTGAATTTTCAATTGTGTTATCCCCTTCTGCTCTCTCTGGGAGGCCTACGATCCGAATGTTATTTCTAGTCAGACGACTTTCTGTGTCGTTTTCTCTATCCTGTAGGGTACTGATTTGTTTTGGTCAGTATATGCCATTCTCGGTTATCCATTTTTAATTTATCTTCTACTTTTGAGACACGGACTTCAATTCCTAAGATCTTTTGTTGTATCTTATCAAACTCATGTCTCATTATGCTGACATCCACCGCTAAGGCATCAATTTTTGTTGTAAGAGCCTCGCTACTTGCTTTAATAGCTTCCATGATATCCTTACCAGTAGGTAACTGCTCTGCCTCTCTCTCTGTTAGTCTGAGTCTCTGCTGCTACCCCAGTTTTCAGGGATTTAATTACTGGTTCTCCTGTTGTTTTTGCTGCCATTGAGATGGGAGAGGAACAGGGGGTGACAGTCTGTGCTTTAGCACGTGGCCTGCTGGGGGCCATCCAGGCCCACTTTTAACGTAGCCTCAGAACTTTGAAAAAAAACTCCAATATTAAACAGAGGTCTATGTCCTCCTTTGCCCTCCCTCTCCTTTCTCCTCTTTACCCCCCCCCCCCCCCCTTTTTCCTAGAACAGTTAAGAATCTCAACATCATATCTGTCTCCACTTGCTTCGTCCTGACACCTTTTGCATTTACTTAAAAAACAGCAGAGGGGCTCACCTTCCAGGGAGAAAAGAAAAAACCCTTTTCCTTTTTGTTTCTTTTTCATCTGCTGTATTCCTTTTGTACCTACTGTCGCAGGCAGGATTATCCATCCGTCCATCTGATATGCCTCACTGGCAACTGAGGAGCCAAGGGCTGGAATCTGTGTCCTCCTTCGAGAGCCTCGGGTTGGGTCGGGTCGGAGACCATCCGCTGTCTCCTCACCACTCCAGGTGCTGCTCCCGTCCACCCATTCTCACTAACTGCCGATCACTCCTAGCAGCTGGGGGAGCTGAAATCCAAGGGTCGGGTCGGGAACCATCTGCTATCCCCCACCGCTCTCTTGTCCGTTTAGGAATCTGCTCCTATCCTCACCGCTCACGGATCGCCGCCACGGGAAGAGAGATCAACTGGAGTCGGCGTCTCTCGCTGCAACCATCGCAAAATCAGAGCCAGCGCCTCCGCACCACGTCACGCGCTCTCACATGCTCATTCCCCAAGCTACTTGCTTTCTTTTATTTCTAAGAAACATAATGAATGGGGAAATTAACCATGTTGATTTTTAGCTTGCACTCTAATACTAAAACAAAAGCAGTCAGCTTCTTTTATATCCAAGATCAAAACTGAAAGGGGCTAACTAATGTTAACTTATAAGAATATAGCAAAGGTGTTTAAAGTTTTTTTTTTTCAAAATCTATATAACGTATGGAGAAAAACAAAACAAAAAAAAAAAATCACCTCCTGCAGGTAAAATAAAGGCTTAGCCTTTTAACACAAATCTACCAAAAATAACAGAAACTAACTACCTTCTATTGGAAAAAGATATTACTGAAGCGGAATTATCCCTTCATTAGTTTGTTATGTCCTCAGGCAAGAGTCCAGGACCAAATGGGTTCTTAGTCTATTATAAAGAATACGAGAATATCCTTTTATTTCTCCTTTATGTTCGTATGCTAATTAATTAGCCAATGGTGACAAACCTCTACTGCATATCTCTTTGATTAACAAATAAGTGAAGATCTCACTGAACTGGCAGGTTAAAGGGCCAATTTCACTTTTCAATTTTAATATAAAAGTGTATGCTAAGGTATTAGCTTTAAGGATCACATTGTTGTTTCCTCATTTGATTAAAACAGATTGCACTGGTTTTACTCCGGGAAGAGAAGCTAGAGATAATGCATTGAGGGCTATGTCAATTATACAGTTTGTGAATGGGATTGCCCAGCCAACACTGTTATTATCCACGGATGCTGAAAAAGCATTTGACAGAGTGGACTGGGGATTCCTTAAGATAACTTTATCCTAATATAGTTTTGGACCAAAGATGCCTAACACGATTAGTGCACTTTATAGTCATCTGTCAGCAAAAGTTAGGAATAATGGCCTGCTTTCATCCCTGTTTGATTTGCACACCAGAATGAGGCAGGGATGTCTTGTTTTGCTGATTTTTTTTCATTATCTCACTGAAACCATTTATGCATGTGGTCAGAATTACTTCTAATATACAGTACGTGATGTATATATTAAGTAATAAGCATCAGGAATATAAGCTGGCAGTTTATGCTGATGATATCATCAGGCACCCATATCTATCCCTAACCTTCTAAAAGGGCTAGAATTCTAATGTGATTTTTTAAATTTTAAGATTAATTTATCTAAATCTGAAAATATGAATGCTATTCTCCCCACCTCTGAGCTTTCACAATGGTTTATAATTACCTTACTAGTGGCAGCAAGATAAATTGAGATCTTTGGAAATATATCTCACTCCAAACCTTGCTAGCATATTTAAAATTTATTATACCCTAAGTTTAAATTAAATAGGTTGGGCTGTTCTATCATATGTTAATACGATAAATTAACTTGCGCTAGGATACACATGAAGTGAAAAAAAAAATGTTGCAGCTACTCTACACAAAGTGCTACTCACTTGAATTAATAATACAACATAAATACAGCGCTTGCAACTAAGTAAGCAAAACAAAGTGATATCAAAAAGTTCAACAGTATAAATAAACATATATTTCTAGTAATGTCCAATTTAAAGTGCTCTTATGCTCCAATCTTCATCAAAGTGCTAGTTCTCCAAACTTCACTCTGTGATGTGACACACACCCCTCCTGTGTCTCTGCTCACCAGAAATCATGGACTCCCAGCTTTTCAGTCTGGGGGTAAAATAAGCTTTAAATCTGGTGGAACGTGGTAGATCACACAGCTCTGTTAAGCAACTCCCCCCCCCCTACCCAATGTGGTTCTCAGAAAATCCAAGATGTTAACCAAAATAAGGATAAAAAGGGAGCCAATAGTGAAGTATTGCATCGCTATTCATTTATTGCGCATCATTTATTGCGCATAAGCAAAAGGTATTTACAGGACAGCAGTAAAATACAGGCATGTAGAAAGCAAGTCAAATTATTTCTGGAACGTCGTAACCAGCGTGCATTCCACCGAAAAGTGACGGCATTAGAACTCGTCAACGCGTTTCGCCCTCCCACAGGGCATCTTCAAGGACCTTATCTATCCTATGTGCAATGCAGGTTTGTGTCTGAAGCATACCCAAACGTATGCCCCCAGCACCCAGACTGCACATGCTCTTTACAAAAACAGCAACGCATTTATGTGGAAGCACAGACTTACCTCTGTGCTGCCTCATTCATGCTAATGCCTGACAAAACGGGGTTAAGCAAGAGTTCAGAATCTAATTTTTTGTTTCAAATCTTTTACAAATATGTCTTTTGCGTAAATATTCACTTCATATAGCATCTCGTGTTAAAATCTATTTTATGTTATATTATTCTATCTGCACATGATTGGGTATTCATAATAAACTGTAATGATATGATAATTAAAATGAATACGCACATATACTTACATTTCTTACTCCCTGTGTCACTCATTACTTGCCGTAGTCTCCTAAGCTTGATAAATAAAGAACATGGACTTTGTGTGCAAAAAAACTTGCAGTGCATTTTGACACTAATCTTTCAATAAACATGCACATGTACAAAAATAATTTGTCTGGGTGAACCTGCAGATCATGGTATCAGTTCCAAAACTTCCCTTTTGTTTCAAATTGATATTAACAAACAAACCCAAAAGTGACATTTAGGATGCCTCAATCTTCTACTAATCCACAGTAAAGCAATCACCATAACAAAAATCAAGGCAGACATAGCTCACAAAAAAAGTCACAAGACATGTGCTCTCTCACTTTCTTGACCCACAGAAAGAACAGGAAGTGACATCAGAGGAAATAGGGTTAAGAAAAATCTTCAAAACACAATACAACGCATGTCAACACACATAAAAATGCATAAAAGCCTATGTGTTTTAATGGTAAGCTGAAGAGAGACTACATTTAATACCTAGTGCATTGCATAATGACCTCCATGTTTGTTTTTGTTTTTCAATGGAGTCTGACGATTTCTTTAATGAAGATTTTTTTTTTTTGTTTTTGTTTTGTTTTTTTTTTTTTTTTTTTTTTTTTTTTTTTTTTTTTTTTTTTTTTTTTTTTTTTTTCAAATTGCTGAAGGTGTCACCTTTCATGGGAATGAATGTGCCATCGAGAAAAGCGGTTCTACCACCACAAAATGAAATGGAGAGAACCCTTTGAGAGGGGGAAGCTCCACAATAAACTCCATGGCGGTTTTTGTCCCATGGCCTCTCGGGAATAGACAGTGGTTTAAGCACGGCCATGATTTATTTTTACTGCTTTTATTTTCTGAGGCAACTGACAGACAAGACGTTAAACATAATTCCTGCATAGTCCTTGGCCAGAAGTGTCTCTGGATTTAGATCCATAGTCTTGTGGCCCCCAAAGGTGACCACGCCAGAGGTATAGCGTTCATGGCAGGCTGTAGACGGTGGTGCGTAGGTCTTGAGGGATAAAATTTTTATTGTTTTGTGTTTTTTGTGCATTTTATGCTCATTATGCTGTGAACAAGTCCTACAACTTCCTGCTTTGTTGAGCAATGCAGGCAAGAGGAGTGGTATAGATTCTTAAGAAAAGCATTTATTACTCAACAGGGTTTCTTTAAAATGGACTGCCATTTGAGCTAATTTTTTTACAGCCCCCCTTTGCAAGAACTATCTAGAAAAAGAAACAGCTTGTTAGAAGAAAAAAAAAGTTAATGTACTTACCTTACCCCGAGCTTATACCCTCAGTGCCTAGGCGAGGGTGATGTTACAGTCCCTCCAACAAGATCCCACAAGTGTTTTGGAATAAAGGGCTTGAAAAAAGTGGATCTTAGTAGTGCAAAGTCCAAAGCTATGAATTGATTCATATAATTTATAGTCATCATTTCCTTTTAAGCTTTGAACAGCCCAGTAAGATATTTTGATAATTATGTGTCCTTTAAATTGAGGGTTTTAAAACTATTAATGTGAGACATAAGATATGCCGCTAACTTTGACATTATCCTAGAGAAGCTAAATAATAATAATAAATGGAAAAAGAATATTTACTGAAATGTACAAATGGAAACATTGATCATACGTAAATGTTTTCCACTTTGCTTTCAAATGGAACTTAGGTAAATGTAATAACGTAATGTGTATAGAATAATATTTGAGTCCGGAGGCACCTGCTGTGATGAAGATTCATTTAACGTTTGCGTTAAAATGAACACTGGTGAGGTTGCAGAATTTTATAGCATTGAAGATGTTGCCAAATTTGCTTTTAGTTATAAACACTTGGCAATAAAGCCTTCCTTTTCTTCTTCACAAGCGTGGTTCTGCAAAATATACATCTCAGTATAAAGTTTGGACTAAAAATTTGCATAATGCATTGTGATGTTGTGCTGCCCTTTGCACTTTCAATAATCAATTATGATGCATCATCAACCAGAGGAGAACTTTGGGGTTGATCTTTAGCATAATGGCTGATTGAACTTTATTTAGTTTAGAGGCATATTTAGCATTGTTGTATGATAATTGACAAATGGTGTGTCACATTAACCTGTGCAACCGTTGACTAGGGATGAGCCCGCGGTTCAACTAGAACATCGGTTGTTCGTTTGTTCTAAAACAAACCGAACATATGGGGCGTTCACGAAAAATTTGAGTGCCGCGGAACATCCCATGATGAACTGCGAGATCGCAGTGCATTGCTGTATGATGATTGGCCAAAGCATTCACTTGACCTGCCATTAATGTCTTAACCGCTGGCACACCTTAGTGAAAATGTCCAAATTGGCACAAAGTGTCAATGTTTTGTATGTCCACCATTATTTTTCAGCACTGACTTAACCCTCTTGGGCATGGATTTCACCAGAGCTTCACAGGTTGACACTGGAGTCCTCTTCCACTCCTCCATGATGACATCACGGAGCTGGTGGATGTTAGAGACCTTGCGTTCCTCCACCTTCCATTTGAGGATGTCCCACATATGCTCAATAGGGTTTAGGTCTGGAGAGATGCTTGGCCAGTCCATCACCTTTACCCTCAGCTTCTTTAGCAAGCCAGTGGCCATCTTGGAGGTGTGTTTGGGGTCGTTATCATGTTGGAATACTGCCCTGCGGTCTAGTCTCTGAAGGGAGGGGATCATGCTCTGCTTCAGTATGTCACAGTACATGTTGGCATTCATGGTTTGCTCAATGAACTGTAGCTCCCCAATGCCGGCAGCACTCATGCAGCCCCAGAACATAACACTGCCACCACAATGCTTGACCGTAGGCAAGACACAGTTTTCTTTGTACTCCTCAGCTGGTTGCCACCGTTTGACACCATCTGAACCAAATAAGTTTATCTTGGTCTCATCAGACCACAGGACATGGTTCCAGTAATCCATGTCCTTAGTCTGCTTGTCTTCAGCAAACTGTTTTCTGGGCTTTCTTGTGCATCTTTAGAAGGGGCTTCCTTCTAGTACGACAGCCATGCAGACCAATTTGATGTAGCTTGCGGCGTATGGTCTGAGCACTGACAGGCTGACCCCCCCCCCCCCCGCCCCCAGCCCTGAAATCTCTGCAGCAATGCTGGCAGCACTCATAGGTCTATTTCCCAAAAACAACCTCTGGATATGACGCCGAGCACGTGCACTCAACCTCTTTGGTCGACCATGGCGAGGCCTGTTCTGAGTGGAACCTGTCCTGTTAAACCGCGGTATGGTCTTGGCCACCGTGCTGCAGCTCAGTTTCAGGTTCTTGGCAATCTTCTTATAGCCTAGGCCATCTTTATGTAGAGCAACAATTCTTTTTATTAGACCCCCAGAGAGTTCATTGCCATGTTGAACTTCCAGTGACCAGTATGAGAGAGTGAGAGCGATAACACCACATTTAACACACCTGCTCCCCATTCACACCTGAGACATAACACTAACAAGTCACATGACACCAGGGAGGGAAAATTGCTAATTGGGCCCAATTTGGATATTTTCACTTATTAATGACTGTGTGTTGAGTTATTTTGAGGGGACAGCAAATTTACACTGTTATACAAGCTGTACACTGACTACTTTACATTGTAGCAAAGTGTAATTTCTTCAGTGTTGACACATGAAAAGATAGAATAAAATATTTACAAAAATGCTAGGGTTGTACTCACTTTTGAGATACTGTATACTGTGTATGTATGTATGTATATTATATATATATATATATATATATATATATATATATATACTCTGCATTCAGTGTAGCCTAATATATACAGTGCATTCAGTGGTGTATACTTTCAAATACACTTCAGGCAGTGTACACAGTGTATAATACAGTGTAGTGTGGTGTTGCAAAACAAAAAATACATCTCCAACCCTACTATACCTCCAGTCCTCTCAAAAACCTGCACTGAGAGGAATGAAGATATAGCAATAGGTGTCCCAATGCAGCCAATCTACTAGCAGTACACCACTAATTGATTTTAGCAGGCAAATTTCCCTACCCCAGTTTCTAAACAATAAAAAAAAAGAAATTCGGTCCCAGCCATCCACATGCTCAGAGTCTAAATGCTAGCTTGGCCAAATTGCTAGCACTGCAACTGCTGCCTTTTCAGCTGGTAGACTCTGCCCCCTTTCGTGAATTTGTGGAATGTGCTGTACCTCAGTGGCAGGTTCCAAAATGCAATTTCTTTTCATGGAAGGCGATTCCGGCTCTCCACCGGCATGTGGAAGGTAATGTTTTGGCCTTGTTGGACAGGGCAGTCAGCAGTGAGCTTCATATTACTGCTGACTCATGGTCCAGTAGGCATGGGCAGGGACGTTACCTTTCCTTCACGGCACAATGGGTAACTCTGCTGACAGCTGGGAAGGATGCAGGACAGGGTTCAGTGTTGTTGGAGCTTGTTCCGCCACCACGCCTCCAAAATGCTAGTGGTGATTCTGCCACAGCTTTCTCCTCCACCCCCTCCTCTTCTTCTTCCTCTATGGCCTCTTCTGCAGATTTGTCCTCTGAACCAGCAGTGCTCCGTAAGTGTTCAAAGGGCTACGCAAGCAGTCAGGCTAAAAGATGCAATGCGGTGCTTGAGTTGGTCTGTCTAGGGGACAGGAGCGCAGAGATTCTGTCAGCTCTGCAGGGGCAGGCTCAGAGGTGGTTGAGGCCATGCCAGCTTCAGCCAGGAATGGTTTTATGCGACAATGGCACCAACCTTCTCACCGCCCTACGACAGGGACACTTGACCTATGTTCCATGTTTGGCACACATCCTGAATTTGGTAGTGCAGTGGTTCTTGACCAGGTACTCAGGCTTAAAAGATCTCCTGAGACAGGCTAATAAGGTTTGTGGTCATTTCCGCCAGTCATACAATGCCAGTGCTCTGCTGGCTGACATTCAAAGGGAATGCATCTGCCCACCAACCGCCTCATTTGTGACATGCCCACCAGGTGGAACTCAACATTAGCAATGCTGTAGCAGCTGCACACACAGCAGAGGGCCATCAATGAGTACCTGTGCGAATATGGCACCTGGACAGAGGCAGGGAAGCTTGGCTTCTTTTCGCCACACCAGTGGCTACTGATCAAGGATGCATGCACTGTCCTGTTGCCATTTGAGGTGGCCACAAGGATGGTGAGCAGCAACAATGCATTTATCAGTGACACTGTCCCTCTAGTCTTCCTGCTGGAGCACACGCTTCGTGGAATCATGGACAGGGCACTTGAGGCAGAACAGTGGGAAGAAGAGGAGGACTTCCTTTCCTCTCAAGGCCCCCTTTATCCAGATAGCATTCCTGTGGGCTGGCAAAACACACAGGAAGAAGAGGAGGAGGATTGTGTCAGCATGGATGTAGAGGATAACACTCAGCAGCAGTCTTCAAGGGATGGTTTTTAGTCCCCAGAAACCCAAGGAGTTGTACGTGGCTGGGAGGAGGTAATGTGATCCTTAGTGACCCAGAGGACTCAGGATCGAATGCCTCTGCAAACTTATGCTACATGGCCTCCCTGATTCCGCAAAGCCTGCGAAAGGACCCTAGGATTCATGGTATCAAGAAGGGGTCATTACTGGCTTGCAAACCTTCTTGATCCACTTTACAAGGGTAAAGTTGCAGAACTTGTTCTGCCTCCGCAGAGGGAGCAGAGGATGAAACATCTTTAGAAGGCCTCGAAGAAAGGTTTGTGTAACGCATTTCCAGATTCTGGGAGGTTACCATTTCCTGGTGCTGGACAATGTGTTGCTGAGGCTTCATTCAGTCAGAGGAAGAGCAGTGGAGAAGGTGGCTGGCTGACTGATGCCTTTAAACTATTTTTCAGTTCTCAATACCAAGGTCTGATCAGTTCAAGCAACCATCGCCAGCATCTGCATTATATGGTGCAGGAATATCTAGGGGCAAGAGCAGACTTGGAGACCTTTCCAAATGAGCATCCACTGGGTTACTGGGTCTTGAGGATGGACCACTGGCTAGAAATTGCTTAATATGTAATCAAGCTACTGGCCTGTCCTGCATCCAGCTACTGGCCTGTCCTGCATCCAGCTTTCTTTCTGAATGCACATTCAGTGCCGCTGGAGGGTTTGTAACGGATCAAAGAGTGCGCCTGTCCAAAGACTCCGTTGATAGGCTCACATTTATAAAAATGAATCAATCTTGGATCAGCAGCTGTCAAGCACCTGATGCTGATGTAACTGATTGAATTTGCTATGGATCTGGGATCCCTTGAAGACTGCCTATGCTGACTATCCTATTCCTCCTCAATCTTAATGATGTTAGTTTCCAACAATATTTTTGGTTTAGGGCACCACCACCCAAGGCCCAATTTTTCTGCCCCTGTTTTGTTTAACAGGGGCATGTAATTACAATTTTTGATATAATATTTCACAGAGGGGCCCTTACGCACAACAAGAGTAACTGTGGGGGCTTAGAGTGTTGTGGCACCACCACCAACACCTAAGTCCCAATTCTGCCGAGTATATAGGGCAGTGTCAGAAACCATGAATCATACTGAGACAGAAGTACAGTTAAATCACACTTGTTTAATAATAATAAAAAAGGTAAACAGAGTAAACGTAGTCAAAACATAGTAAAAAGGGGGGGTGAATACTGCGCTGTATATATTTAGGTTAGAAAAGCTGCTGGCATTGCCGAAAGACTATCGGTGTATATATTAATGCAGCGCTGCATTAATATATACACCAGTAGTCAAAACATAGCCAGAGTTCAGGAACCGAAAAGGATAATCAGACAAGCCAAAACGCCAGGGAGCCAGAGATGAGCGTAGTAGAACAGAAAGCAGGATCTGGAGACAGAAGGAATGTCAGCCAAGCAAGTCTTTAACAGGAACACAGGAGAGCATATCTAGCAATGTGACCAAGGCAAAGGCAGAGATCATCTGGACTGGATGGCTTAAGGAGGCAGCACTAACGAGCAGGATATCATCAGCAGGTGAGTCACTGTGGAGAGATAGGAACTGGCAAGTAACCGACAGCTGTGCAGCCAGCTTTGAGAAGGAAGGGTTGAGCCCAGCCCTGACAGTACCCCCCTCAATGACCCCTCCCCCTAGGAGGACCACCAGGCTTTGGGGGAAACATCTATGGAAATCACAGAGGACAGGGGCATGTACGTCGGAGGATGAGACCCAAGAGCGTTCATCCCTTTCCATTGCACCAGGTACTGTATGCACCTACGGTAGTCAACATTGGACTGTACTTCATACACCTCATGGTTCTTAACCTGTCTCAGGGTGAGGATGAGACACTGAGGGGGTAAAGCGGTTACAGACCAAAGGTTTTAATAAGGAGAAATTAGAAATATGCATATTAGAAAGAAGGTCTAATGCGTAAGCCACTGGGTTAATCCTGTGAGGAATATGGAAAGGCCCAATAAACCGAGGTGTGAACTTCTGAGAGGGAACACGAAGTCAGAGGTTGCGAGATGACAGCCAGACCCTGTCCCTAACCTAGTAGGAAGGCGCAGGCAGGCGTCTGCGGTCAGCATGGAGTCTGTACTTAGCATGTCACAAAGCCTCCTGGACTTGTGCCAGAGTGGAACAAAGACCACGGAGATGCTTCTCTAACACAGGAATACTATGTGGAACAAACGAGTCAGGCAACATGGAAGGTTGGAAACCATAGCTCGCCATAAATGAGGACAATTGGGAAGCAGAATTAAAAGGCACTATTGTGAGCAAACTCCGCCCACGGTAAGAGATCTGACCAGTTGTTATGATGATCAGAAATACAGCAACATAGGAATTGCTCCAAGGACTGATTGGCTTGTTCTGCGGCCCCATTAGACTGTGGGTGATACGCAGAGGAGAAAGCAAGCTGAATTTCCAACTGTGCACAAATGGCTCTCCAGAACCAGGACACAAACTGACTACCCCTGTCCCAGACATTCACCTTGGGTAGCCCATGTAAGCGAAAGATCTCCCGAGCAAAAGTGGAAGCCAATTCCTTAGAAGTGGGCAACTTCTTAAGTGGAATACAATGACACATCTTTGAAAACCAGTCAATTGTCGTGGCAAGGAGCCCTTACATTCTTACTCTTATTCAAACCCTTTAATGGACTCCGGAGACCAACTCTGGCTTGACCAGAGACAAGAAGTTACAAATAAACTTCCGATAATAGTTGGCAAAGCCCAGGAAACGCTGCAAAGGACATAAACCCACGGGTCGGGGCCACTGTAGGACCGCTGAAAGTTTCTCTGGATCCATCGAAAAACCAGCAGTGGAAATTACATGAATTTAACCTGTCACTGCACTGGTGTAATTTGTGACATTAATCAGTGTCAGGGTACTTAGTGGTAGGCCCAGATAGGTCTTGGGACCCCCTAAACTCCCCAATAAAGGTTTAACCCCTTGATCACCCCGTCACCAGTGATCACGCATTAGTGTTACGGGTGACATTGGTTAGTTAGTTATTTTTTATAGCTTCAGGGCACCCGCCATATATCACCTAAATAAAGGTTTAACCCCCTGTGATTGATATCAGTTAAGTTTTAGTGCCAGCCAGGGTCTGCGTCGCCCCAGGCAGCATAAAGCCCCATACACACGCGCGGACAATCCGTGGACCAGGTCCGTCGGACCATGTCCGTCATACTTTGTCTGATGTTGGTTTTGCGTACACACGATCGGACAAAGTTGTCGGAAAATCCGATCATTCTGAACGTGGTGACGTTTGTTGCCTACGACGGGACTACGTAGAGGCTAGTAGCCAATAGCTTTGGTCTTGTAATGTGATCTGAGCATGCGTAGCACTTTGTCCGGTCGGACAAGCGTACACACGCTCGGATTTGGTGTGATCGGACCGTGTTGACGGCAAAGTTTTCCAGCAGGAGATAAGACTTTGTCCGTCGGCCAAACCGACGAACACTGTCCGATGGTGCATACACACCCACGCACGCACCATAAACCTCCCTTAGTAGTATAGTGTCTGAACGGATCAATATCTGACCTGATCAGACCTATACTAGCATCCCCAGTAGTTTAGAATTCCCAAAAATGCAGCATTAGCGGGATCAGTTCAGATACCAGCTAGCACTCGCGTTTAGCCCCTCCGCCCAGCCCAGCCCAGCCCACCCAGTATCAATCGAGCACTGTCGCTTACAAAACACCACCGAACTGCAGCATTCGCAGAGTCAGGCCTGATCCCTGCGAACGCTAACAGCTTTTTTGGTGGCATTTGAAGCAGTCGCTGACAGTCAGGTCTTCTTTTTTCCTTTGAGTCTCACTAGTGTACCAGTAAATTTAGAGGCCAAAATGTCCAATTGAAGGTACACTAGTGAAGAGGCCTACACGTTTCTGAGCCTGACAGATGAGAGTGAAGAGGAAGTCCCCTATCTGTCCAAATCTGTCTCAGAATACGAACCAGTAGACAGCAGCAGCACCCTGACAGATAGCTCTGACGACGGACCCGACCCCTTTCTTCTGCTGTTGTTGAAAGTGCAAGAACCACAGGGCTTTCATATGGAGCAGAGAGCCAGTACTAGTGCCGCTCATCCTTCTGGTGAACTGGCAAGCACCAGCGGCCTAGTACATCCTGGTTGTACACCCAGCACTGCAGTATCACTTGGTGATGTGGTGAGTCCCATAAGTGCAGTTCAAGCTGGTGTGGTGGCTAGCACAACTAGTGTCCTGCAGCCACCAAGACAAACACAGGCCCATAGTGCCCTTCCTGCTACATTTGCCAATCCGAATTGGGAGCCCACCACTTCTGCAGCACCCATACTTCCCCCATTCACTGGCCAACCCGGAATTCAGGTGGAAACAGTTAATTTTACGTCACTTGATTTTTGTTTGCTGTTTTTCACAGAAGATCTCTATAGCTCTATTGTGGACCAAAGCAATTTGTATGCTTGTCGATTCCTCGCCACTAATCCCCAGTTGACCCTTGCCAGAGATTGGAAACCTATTACGGTTTCCGAATTTAAGACCTTCCTGGGCCTATCCCTCCTCATGGGCATAACTAAAAAAAGTGAGTTGCGGTCATATTGGTCCACTGACCCAATTCACCATATGCCCGTGTTCTCTGCCTCCATGACCAGGACACGATACGAGCAGTTCCTGCAGTTCATGCATTTCAATGACAATGAACTCTGTTGTCCTCGGGGTGACCCTGGATACGATTGGCTGTAAAAATTTCAGCCCCTCGTAAACTACTTCAACCAGCAGTTTGCAGCCTTGTTTACTCCTGATCAAGTTGTCTGCGTTGATGAGTCCCTGATTACGTTTTCTGGGCGCTCGTCTATCAAAAAGTATCTTCCCAGCAAGATATGGGGTCAAGATGTATAAGCTCTGTGACAGGGCAACAGGCTATACATATAGTTTTATGGTTTATGAGGGAATACATAGTCACGTGGAGCCGGAGAACCTCCCAGACTACATAGGGAGTGCTGGTAAGATTGTGTGGGACATGGTGTCACCCTTATTCGGAAAGAGGTACCACTTGTACGTGGACAATTATTACACAAGCGTGCCACTTTTTAGTCACCTTTTTGATTGTAAAAAATTGGCGCATGTGGCACCGTGCAATCTAATCACAATCAATCCAAATGGCTTGTAGAGTCCCGACTTAGATGGGGGGAGAGAGCCTGCTTGAAAATGTAATAATTTGTTAGCAGTGAAGTGGAGGGATTCACAGAATATTTTTGTTCTGTCCTCCCTTCACGCAAATTCTTATGGTCACTGGTGTTGTGGAGAAACCCCTCTGTGTCCACGAATACAACCTTAACAGGGGAGGGGTGGACCTCAATGACCAGTTGTTGGCGCTGTACCTAATCGCCCATAATGCCAGACGCTGGTATAAAAAAGTGTCTGTATATTTATTTCAATTGGCTCTGCTGAATGCTTTTGTGCTATACAAAGCTTCAGGTTGAACTGGATCCTTCCTAAAATTCCAGGAAGAGATCATCACAGCCCTTCTGTTAACAGATGGTGCTATGGCCCACCTTCCCAACGCAAATGCAGTGAGCTGGCTGCATGAGAGGCATTTTCTGTATGTCCTCCCTGGTACCCCTGCCCACAGAACACCCCAAAGATGCCGTGTCTGCAGAAAACACGGATTTAGGTGTGACTCACGCTTTTATTGTCCCTCCTGTCCTGACCAACCTGGTCTCTGCATCGGTGACTGTTTCAATCGCTACCACACACTAGTGGAGTATTAGCGTAGGGTACAGCACTACACAGTCCTAGGGCACACTTACACAGGGTCTCGAAAGATGGGATGGCCATCACATTTTGAGAGACCCTAATCTGGAACGTTTACAGTTTAATAAAAGTGCAAAAAATGTAAATAAAAAATAGTTGTGGTTTTATTTTTCTTCTCTCTCTATTGTTCTCTCTCTTATGTTCGCTCTCTATTGTTCTCTCTATTGTTCGCTCTCTATTGTCTGATCTCCATTGTTCTACATCTATTGTTTTCTCTCTATTGTTACTGTGTTTTAGAACTGTAATGTTTTATTTTTACTATGTTTTATTGTATTTGATTTGCAGGTATGGTATGTCTTACTGTTATACTGTAAATGTTACTTTGTTTTTATTGTTAACCATCATTTGCTTAGCAGGTATGCCATTCAGCTGCAGCACTGATTTATTTATCTTGACATCAACAGCGTTTGCTCTCACGATACGTAAATCAGCGACTCCAGCGCTGTAGGAGGTGATTTCACCACCACAGTTAAAAAAAAAAAATGGTGCATGTATGCCCATCATTAGAAGTGGGTAGATGAAGGGCAGTATTCTAATGATGGGCATACCCACCGATCACACAGGCTGCATCAAAAAAGAACATTACAATATATGCCCAACAAGGACCAGCAACGTACTGGTATGTTGCTGGACTTTGAGTGGTTATACCCGAATGGTGCCTGCAGGTTTAGGTATCATCTTGGTATTATTCTTTTCAGCCAAAACTTTTACATGGTCGGCTTTCATGTAAAAGCAATCCTAGTGGCTAATTAGCCTCTAGACTGCTTTTACAAGCAGTGGGAGGGAACGCCCCCTCTCCCACCATCTTCCATGGTTTTCTCGGGCTCTCCTGTCCCAACAGGGAACCCGAGAATGCAGCCGGTGGTTCCGCCAGCTGACCATAGAGCTGATCGGAGACCAGAACGGCTCCAATCATCTCTATGGCCTAAAAAAACGGAAGCTGCGAGCATTTCATGACTTAGGTTTTTACGGATATAAACAGCGCCATTGGGAAATTGGGAAAGCATTTTATCACACTGATCTTGGTGTGGTCAGATGCTTTGAGGGCAGAGGAGAGATCTAGGGTCTAATAGACCCCAATTTTTTTCTAAAAAAGAGTACCTGTCACTACCTATTGCTATCATAGGGGATATGTATATTGCATGAGATAACAATAAAAATGATTTAAAAAAATTTAATAAATGAAAGGAACAGTGTTAAAATAAAAAAGCAAAAAATTAAAAACTAAAATATTAAAAAAAATAATAATTTGGAAACAGTTTTGTTTTTTTTTACAAAAGACAAAATTTTGAAAAAAAAAGTTTAATTTTTTTTTTTTAGAAAATATCATTTTTTTTCAAAATTGCTTTTTGGGGTCCTGCACATGGCTAATCTTAAAAATGACCGTGCAATTACCAGTTAAAACAGCGCAGTGCCAAATTGTAAAAAGTACTCTGGTCATTAAGCAGCCAAATCTTCTGGGGCTGAAGTGGTTAAAGAAAACATGAGTAAGCAGGCAAAACACATTTCTTTTATTTCTTATGGGATTAATATTCAACTGTAGATCATAACAGAATGGCACAATCAAAACAAAGCATGGCAAGTAAAGAAATTAAAAGTCTGCATACCTCTAGTTCTCAATACTGTGTACTGCCCTCTTTAGCATCAATGACAGCATGCAGTCTTTTGTAATGGTTGTCTATGAGCCCCCAATTCTTGCAGGTGGCATAGAGACCCATTTGTCTTGGCAAAATGCCTCCGGGTCATGCAAATTCTTTTGCTGTCTTGGAAAGTCCAAGAGCGTCCCATGCTCAGCTTTCGTGCAGAAGAATGCAAATTTACAGAATTTCCATATAAATGTGAAGGGATTATAAAGTCTAAAGCGCTAAATAAGCCATATACCGGTAGGTCATCAACCGAACAATAAATATTGAGGCAAAAAACAAAGGAAATATTAAAGGCAGTCAAGGATGACCGAACAGGTATTTGACCTATGCATCATGCCAAATTTATAAAAACTACCATTTTTTATTACAAAATCACATAAAAATATCCAAAAAGGGGGTAACCCTGAAATGATATCACCATATAAAAAAAATATACAATTTGTATATAAAACTTCAATGGCAAATGTCATAAATTCAAGTATCGATGCGTTTCACGGTCACTGAGGATTCTTCAGGACTTTTCAGCATTTAAAATCTGGCAGCGGTCCTGAGATGCTACTGCATCACTTCTGGTATTGGCAGTGTCACCCGGCTCCCCTCCACGCATATCGTCATGGTCAGTCACGTGATTTTAAATGCTGAATGATTCTTACTGAAATGTAAGTTACTACTTGTTTTAAATAAATTTTATTGCAAAACTACTGCACTATGAGGACCCGCCTTTTTTGCCTGAGTCACCGCACGGAGAGTATGGCAAATTTAAAGGGCCATACATCCCAAATACAAATAACAGTGAAATAGAGGAGGAGGAAGAAGACTATAAAGGATCCCTACCTTGCACACTCCAGCTTAGGGGAAAGCGTGACTTGACTTGGTATGAGAGGTCAATAGGAGAGGTGAGCGCATAGTGTGTAAGGTGGTCGGATTTTGCACTCAGCACTTTTTAATGTGGAATGTACTTTGATTGGAGTCACTGTAGCACTAGCACCTTTTATTGTGGGACACATCTATTTATGGACTTACTATATTATTATTGTTTTAAAAAGGACACTTTAAGGAATTGCTATTTGCTAAATTTTTTGATGGTAGGTCACAATTACAGGTAGAACCCACAGGATAATAATATTGTTTGAAGAACACTTCAGGGTTTTAACACATTTATGTATGATATTTTAAGCACTTGGTAATAAGGGTATAGGTGCAATTCACAAGTTCATACTCATACATAATAATTTCATATTTGATTGCTCCTACTACCTCCAGGTGCAGGGGGGTAGTGATGGGGGACTACTTGTGCCCCATCGTATGCTAACCTGTACCTGTGGGGGTGGGAGCTGCAAATTTTTGGTTCATGATTTGCATGGGCTCATCCTCCTGGGGAGGTTGAGAGGGCTCAGGAACAGAAGAACAGGTGGGCAGTGTACTTGTGGGGCAAAGAAACAAACCTCTCTGTATGCCTTTCCCCCTATATGCCTCTCAATATGGATGGCTTCTTGCATGGCTTCATTCAATGACTTCGGTTCAGGGTAGTGAACTAAGGAGTCATTGATAGAGTCTGATAAGCCTAACCTGAATTGGCTTCTTACACATGGGGATCACCAGAAAAACGGTCAGGCGGATTAAGTTTGGGCTCTGGCTCACGCGTTACTGCTGGAGGTGCGTTTACACGCACAGACAGTTCCTGGACTTGGCGTGTCAGTTTGCAAATTTCTTCAGCAAATAAACGAGCCTGTGCAGTGTCCATCTTGACAGAATTTTTTGCTAAAGGCTTGTGATAATGTCACGAATGTCACGTCTACCTCAATGCAGGTGGTCAGACACTATAGCTAGCTACTGTGTGCTTCACCTATAGCAGCCTCATTTCCCTTAAGACAAGTAGGCCTACCGGTACTTGGTTGTCCCTAGGACTTATACACAATGCTATAGTGCCTGGCCACCACACTAGGGCAGACACAAGCAGAGCAAACAACAGACTACTTGCAGTTTAACAGACAGATAGCGTCGTTCTAAGACGGTCCAGGTAATAAGGCAGGCTGAGTTCAGGGAACAGTCCAATATCCGATCCAATGACAGTCTAGGTGAAAGGCAAGCTGAGTTCAGGGAATAGTCCAATATCCTATCCGATCGAATTACAGTCTAGGTGAAAGGGAGGCTGAGTTCAGGGAATAGTCCAATATCCGATCCTGGGTCATACACAGGGAAGTCCAACAGCAAAGCAAGGCAGACAAAAGCGAGGCTTGAACAGGAACAATGCAGGTAACTGTCTCTATCACAAGCAAGGGATAGAGTGTTCGGTTTGCTTATATCAGGTGACTGATCAGATCAATCATCTTTCAGGTGAACACAGACAGGGGAAAAGCAACACCCAACACCCGGGTGCTGGAATGAGGAACAGGGGCACTAAGTGATCATGACAAAACTGCTATCATAACACTTGCCTAAAAATCCTTGCTTCTGGTCTAGATAAGCAACATGGGGTCTCAGCTCATCCCTCTCTCTTGCCACGTCATTCCTCTGGGGTTTCCAAGCCAGCCCCCCAGAGAAAGGAATACTGTGCACATAGTCACTGCAATATTTTGGAAGCTTTTTTGGGAAATAAATACACTCTGTTTTGATATTTTATATTAAAAGCTGGCTAGTGTCCGTCCTGTTTACAAACTGGCCTATTGAAAGTGCTTAAAGTTGATGTTACTGTTCTTTGTATTGCTTCCTTTGTGTAAAATACCTGGTAATCTTGCCAGTCCCCCTGCTTTTTCTATTTCAAAGTGACTACACTGGGCGTGAAAAAGTATCCATCCAAACATTGACACTTTTCTTCTTTGCATTCTTCTTGGGAGCACACCCTACCTGTTCTCCAGTGGTCAGACTTGTGTACTGCTGTTTCTCTGCCACCTGCTGATATGACCCTCTACAGTCCCCACACTCAACTCTTTAAGCCCCGTATGCAGATTAGAACAGAGATCATGTGATCACTTATACACTTATACAAAAAATTCTACAAAAAAAGCCATTTATTATCAATCAACTGTGTTTACTCTTTTTAAACCATAATCACAACAGAAACTACCCAAATGACCCTGATCAAAAGTTTACATACTCCAGTTCCTAATACCCTGTATTGCCCCCTTTAATCAATGACAGCTTGAAGTCTTTTGTGGTATTTGTGTATGAGGCTCTTTATCTTCTCAGATGGTAAAGCTGCCCATTCCTCTTGGCAAAAAGCCTCCAGTTCATGTAAATGCATGGGCTGTCTTGCAAGAACTGCACATTTGAGATCTCCCCAGAGTGGTTCAATGATATTGAGGTCAGGGGACTGAGATAGCCACTCCAGAAACTTCACTTTATTCTTCTATAGCCAATGACAGGTCGACTTGGCCTTGTGTTTTCCATCATTGTCATGTTGGAATGTCCAAGTACGTCCCATGTGCAGCTTCCTGGCTGATGAATGCAAATGTTCCTCCAGTATTTTTTGATAACATACTGCATTCATCTTGCCATCAATTTTGACCAAATTTCCTGTGCCTTTGTAGCTCACACATCCCCAAAACATCAGCGATCCACCTCCGTCTTTCACAGTAGGAATGGTGTACCTTTCATCATAGGCCTTGTTGACTCCTCTCCAAATGTAGCGTTTTTGGTTGTGGCCAAAAAGCTACATTTTGGTCTCATCACTCCAAATTACTTTGTGCCACAAGGTGTGAAGCTTGTCTCTGTGCTGTTTGGCATATTGCAAGTGGGATACTTTGTGGCATTTGCGTAGTAATTGCTTTCTTCTGGCGAATCGACCATGCAGCCCATCTTTCTTCAAGTGCCCCCTTACTGTGCATCTTGAATCAGCCACACCACATGTTTTCAGAGAGTCCTGTATTTCACCTGAAGTTATTTGGGGGGTTTTCTTTGCATCTCAAACTATTTTCCTGGCAGTTGTGGCTGAAATTTTAGTTGGTCTACCTGACTATGATTTGGTTTCAACAGAACCCCTCATTTTCTACTTCTTAAATAGAGTTTGAACACTGCTGATTGGCATTCCCAATTCCTTGAATATCTTTTTATATCCCTTTCCTGTTTTATACAGTTCAACTACCTAGTCCCGCAGATCCTTTGACAATTCTTTTGCTTTCCCCATGACTCAGAATCCCGAAATGTCAGTGCAGCACTGGGTGAAAGATGCCAGGATCTGTCAGGAGTCCAGAAACTCATTCACCTTTTATACACTCTAATTACAAGCAAACAGATCACAGCTGAGGATGGTTACTTTAATAGCCATTCAAACCCCTTTGTGTCAACTTGTGTGCATGTTACCAGGCCAAAATCACCAGGGTATGTAAACTTTTGATCAGGGTCATTTGGGTAGTTTCTGTTGTCATTATGATTTAAAAAGATTAAACGTAGTTGATTGATGATAAATGGCTTCAGCCAAAAACTAACCACGAGTGACAGAAACGTTTTTGTGTAATCATTTATATTCTCTGAAAGATGGCTAAGAAAGCATACATTCTGCCAGGGTATGTAAACTTATGAGCACAACTGTGTGTGTGTGTGTGTGTGTATATAACACGCAGCGTTTTGCCTTGCATTTCTATTTTAAACTTAATGGGTTGTTTTACAATGTAATGGTTCACATATACTTTAAATACTGTACATGTAGTTACTACAATATTGTGGCAGATTTTGTTCAGTGAAAAAAGATGGACATCTTATGGCTACATAATTATACTCTTAAATATTTCTGGTACCTGCCCTTCCCCCTTTGCTTTACACTTTCTCCCTGCTCTTCATGCTACTGTACCTGCCCTTCTCCTTTGGCCTCATGCACACAGGACATTTTGCCAACTTTTTGGCAGAAAAAAAGCCTGACGCTTGTGTCTAAAGCTTTTACAAGCTTTTAGGCACGTTTACAGGCATCAAGAGCTTGGGCGTTAATTCATTTCATTAGCCAGAATAATGTTTTATTCTGACCACTGAAATTAGTTAATTGCTCTAGTGCTAAACATGCCTAGCATTACAAGCGTCAATCAATTTTTATGCCAAAACTCTGCTGTTCCCAGAGGCAATGGCAGTAGGTTTTTTTCCTTCTCCAAAGGCCTCTGTCTCTACACTCCTTGTGTGCATGGACACATAGGCTAACATGCAGGGGAGTGCAGACACTACCAAACACATACCCGTCTATATTTTGGGGGTATGAGGATGAGAGGGGGTTCAGAGTATGTAGCGTTGTAAGTTTGAAGTGTCTTTGTGCCCTCTGTTTTGACATTTTATTAGACTTTTAATACAATGCAATGTGTTACTGTGAAACAATAAAATCACCAACTAAACTATGGGGAGTGGCCAATATGGCAATCTGAGCAGATGCTTATCACAGAGCTCTGGAAACATTTCTGCAGATAGCCTTTGCTGAAAACTTTCAACCTTCCAGTTTGGTGGATCATGCTCTATGTCTCACAAACTCTCTGGGCAACCTTAAGGAAGTTAGAAACTGTCTCCAGCATGTCGTCTCAGACTGACCCTGTGGGTGCACACAGAGATGCAATGTGTTACTGTGAAACAATAAAATCACCAACTAAACTATGGGGAGTGGCCATGGATATGAACTGTGTTGCTAGTAGAAGGTGTGGAGGGAACAATCTGACCCTGTTTGTAGGATAGCTGCTGCATTCCCCGCTACTTGCTGCCCAACTCTCTTCCTTCTTCATGGTGGAGCTGGCACATCACATGCCTTCTAGACCTAGACCTAGACTTGCTAAACTTCAGAGATCAGGACGAGCTTCTTAGAGCTGCATGCTCTGCTGGGGATTTTTGTTACCAAGATGGGAAGCTATTCTTTTTTCCAGACAACACTGTTGAGACCCAGAAATTGTGCAGATTCTTGGACCAAGTGAAGGCAGCCATGTGGGTAAGGGGGATCAAGTACAGCATACTCTTTCATGAAAAGTTGCACGTGGAGGATGGTGAGTCTGTTTGCTTCTTCACTGATCCCTAAGATGCTTATGCCTGGCTGGAGTCACACTCTCCTCAGTGGTGTACTGTTCTACTTCCTTACATCATTTTTTGATGTCCATTTCTTGCTATATAAAAAAAAAATTACCAAAAAATTTGAAAAAAAGTTTTTCTTAATTTTACAAACAAATACCGTATTTTCCGCACTATAAGGCGCACCTAAGAGCCTTAAATTTTCTCAAAAATTGGGCATGCGCCTTATAATCCGGTGCGCCTTATGTGTGCACTGAGTTCCAAAATCTGTAAAAATGTTGTTGTGCTACTTTTGTAAGCGCTCCGCTTGGTTGACTGTCGGACTATTTCCCGCTGACACAGGGACGTAATACGTACACTACGTACACTGGCAGCGATAAACCAGTCAGAGAACATTGCATAATATGTACAGTACGTTGGTAAGGTATCTGCTTTAACTGTTGTCCGAGCTTTCGCGAAAGCCGGTATCATTGCTGAACAGCCACCTGGCAACGAGACTGAAAAATAATGTGAGTGCATTGTTAAATAGTAGAATAAAGTTCAACTAAACTCACTGTTTTGCTTTCGTTACCTTTTTTTTGTAGACCGTATGTTTTAGCATGCGCCTCATAATACAATGCGCCTTATGTATGGGTTAAGTACAGAAATAGACCCTGTAATTGAGACTGCGCCTTATAATCCGGTGCGCCTTATAGTGCAGAAAATACGGTAATCTTTGTTAATATATTTAGGCCAACATGTCTTTTGCTACATTTCTTTGGTACAAATAACCCAAATCTGTTTATATAGGTATAGAGTCTACAAACAATGGTAAATATATTTGAAAATTGATTAGTCCTAATGTTCTGACTGCCTATCTCATTTCTTGAGGCAATAAAATGCCTGGATAGTACAAATACCCCCAAAATGCACCCTTTTGCAAAGTATACAGTCTAAGATATATAGTAAGAGGCATTGTGAGTTGTTGTATGCAATTTTTTGGAAAACAAAGAACGTAAATAAGGTTTACACAGAACCCTAAAACACATTCTTCTACTCCTCCGAGATATTTTTAAGAGGCATTATCCGTTTTCTGCTGCAAACATTTGGAAATGCAGAAAGAAAACAAAAATGTATTTAGTGTACTGTAATGCTCACCTCTGCATGAGTGGTCAGGAAATATAGCTTAGTGCAGAGTCACCTATAGTAGGGCCATTCCTATAAGCCAAGCAAGCCTATACTACTGGTACATGGATGTCCCCGAAATTCCATGTTCACTGGCCAGGAAGTACAGGAGAGAAGTGTTCATGTGATTCCAGGAGTGCAGTTGTCCAAAGAGGATGGCTGGTATTAGTGTCTTGCAGGAAGGTATTCAGTGGGATGTGCAGATGGGTCAGTTAAGGTGGCAGGCCGAAATATGGTCAATAAACAGGCCATGTTTAGCACAGGCAGAGACAACACTCTACTAGTGTGGTGGTGATCAGGAACCCTGTTGCTGGTCTACGCTGGTCTGGTAGCACTGGGACTTGTGTGGCAGTGATCAGGAACACTGTAGCTGGCCTTCACTGCTCTGTTAACACTAGGATTTGTGTGGCAACAAGAAATTCTGCTGTTGGCCGTACTGGTGTGGTGACACTGGGATGTGTGTGGCGGTGATCAGGAAACACTGTCATTGACTGCACTGGTCTGATGACAATAAGCCTAGTGTGGTGGTAATCAGGAACACTGTTGCTGGCTTTCACTGGTCTAGTAACAGTGGGACTTGTGTGGTGGTGGTGATCAGGAACTGTTACTGACCTAAACTGGTCTGGTGACACTTTGCCTTTTACTTTTGCTGGCTGCACTGGTCCAGTGACACAGACTGGTGTGGTGATAATCAGGGACACTTTAGCTTGCTGTACTGGCTATTGTGACTCTCTCGCTGGTGTGACATTGATCAGCATCACTGTAGCTGGACTACACTGGTCTGGTGACACTAGCACTGCTGTGGGGGCAATCGCAGACACTGTTGCTGGCTGCACTGGTCTGGTGACACTGGGACTGGTGTGGTGGTGATCAGGAACACTGCTGTTGTTTGCTTACACTTCTCAGGTAACACTGGGACTGGTGTGGCAACAATCAGAACTGTTGCTGGCTGCACTGGTCTAGTGACACTGGGACTGGTGTGAAAGCAATCAGGAACACGGTTGCTGACTTACACTGGTCTGTTGACACTGGAATTTGTGAGACAGTGATCAGGAACACTCTTTCTGACTTACAGTGGTCTGGTGACACAGACTGGTGTGGTGGTGATCAGGAACACTATTGCTGGCTGCGCTGTTCTGATGAGGAACCTATCAGGAACACGGATTCTAGCTACACTGGTCTGGCGACAGTGACTGGTGTGGTGATCAGGGACACTGTAACTGACTGCATTGGTCTGGTGTACTTAAGGATCAAGGACACTGGCTGGCTGCACTGTCATACAGTGTCATCAGAGATGCCAGCCAGTGCCCCTAATCACTAGTTACACCAGTCCCAGTGTCACTATAGGGACACGGTGCTGCTCTAGTGATTGATCGCTGAGAGCGAAAGGCCATATATATTGTATATGCCCTCCCGCCTTCAGGAAGCAGCTGGCAGGCTGCTTTTCTACCGTTGCCAAACTGCAATAGGTTAATGTATTTGATTCCTTTTAATATTCTATTTTGGTATATTATTTGGTATGAATATACCTAATGTTTTTAACAGTTTACTGACTGTACTTTTTCTACTTCATCAGGGATGGTAATGATATTTTAACTGTCTGTAAGGTGGGTTATTTTCCACCATCCTCTTTGTACAGGACATTTTTACCACCCACACATTTTTCCCACTCACCCAGATGGTAATTGGGGCATTTTACCCACTGACATCAAAAATATGAATTTTGACTAACCTGTAAATTCCTTCTTGGAGTACAGTACAGGAATGGCATTTATTGGCCATGGGTTATATGATGCTGCCTTCATGTGATTGGACACTGGCAAAAAACTTTTGCTAGGGCTTTCCTTAGAGTGTACCCTTATAACCTTGCCAACTCCTTAAGGCTTCAGTTTTTTTAGCAAGAAACAATTATTTATTTCTCAAGTGCATGTTTCATTCAAAGTCCCAGCCCCTTACTTCATTTCTTATTAGAATCAGGGATGGAGGTAACCTTGGCTTTTTTGTCATAGACCTCATTTAAAGTCCCACAGGCCCCGCGGCCCCCCCTTCTTCCATTGTTATAGCACTTTGAACACTTGAGGTGCAGAGGAGAGCCTGAATGGCAGTGCCACAAACTGTACTTGTCTCCTACCACAAAATGCAGGATTCCTTGTGGTGGTGGTGTGATGGGAAAATGGAGATAGGTATCTTGAATTTCTACTGATGCAAGAAATGACTATGTCTGAGGAAAGCAATAGCAGATCTTGAATTTTGGAACACAAAGAAATTGGTTTAGTGATTTTAGGTCCAAATTCCCTCATTTGGGATTTGTGGATAGGTTTGAATTGAAACCTTGAGACGACTCTTCTGAAAAAACACTTGAGTGTGAAGTTGGTGCATGGCAGTTATCAATTCTGCTGAAGGCATCAGCTATTGTTGTTTAAAGAGAGCTGGGTCTTCAAAGACAGGTTTTCTGTTCATGTGTCTTAAGTAGTGTTGGGCGAACTGTTCCGGCAGAGCAAAAGTTTGGCCCAAACATCGCCTGTTCGTCCATTCGGCGAACACTCGAATTTGTGGGGTACTCGGCAGGATGTTTGCCGCTGAGCGCCCCACAATGCACTGCGCTGTGCACAGTTCATTCTAAGCCCTAATTGGGCAAAGCTTTACATTGGGAGGTGGGATATGGCAAGGGGGCTGCCAGATCCCGCCTCCCTATGTAAATAAATATGGGGTACATATTACCCCTACCCATTCACCAAAAAAGTATCAAACAGAAAAAAACACACACAGTTCTTGACAATTTCTCCCCTATTTACGAAACTGAAAGAGGCCAGAGCAGGCAGATGGTAGTTAGCTTTAGTCATGGGTAGAGCGTTTTTTTTTTTTTTTCCTGGTCCAGTGGTGGCGTTGACAATGGATGTACATCAAGGGACATTGTTTTTTTATTTTTAATAAAAAATGAATTGTCAAAAACTGTTGTGTTTTTTTTCTTTATCAATGACCACCAGTGTAAAGCCGCTTGCAGATTTGAATGTCTCATTTTTGGCCCTAGTGGAATGGGCTTTATTTCCTCTAATGCCTCAAAATTGCTTTAGAGTACTCTTGCTTTTTTCCCTTTTCTAGCAAAAGATTACAAACAGGCATTCTATAAACTGCTAGGAAATGGAGAAGACACCCTCCTTACAGATGAAAGGCCACTTTACGATGGAACTCTGAGATACCTGGGAAGAAAGGCAGACTTTTCCCGTTAAACTCTGAAGGACTATGGATAAATCCTATGGGAAAATTCCTGAGGGGAACTGGCCTATTTCCGTGCCATTTGAAAAACTGGAAATTAAAGATTGGAAAGGGTTTTTTCTAAATAAACAGAAAGGGCTTGAGTTTTCAGGGTGCTGGCTGCCAAACCATTCTCCATCCTTCATGGAGAAATTCATTGAAAGTACTCACTGAACCCCCTAAGAGTACAATAAAGAGTTGTACCTTCCAGACTTTAAGATAGATGGCCCGTGTTTTTTTATTTCTTTTTGACACTTTTTTGACACTTTTTTGTGAATGGGTAGAGGTACTATGTACCCCATACTCATTCACATGGGGGGGGGGGTGGTATCTGGGGGCCCCTTGTTGCCGAAAATTTAAATGTCATTTTTTTTCTTTATCAATGTCAGTTTTGCTGCAGCAGGTTCTATAAACGGTACAGATGTGCCACTTTACAGGCAGACTAAGGGGATTCCCCAGGCACTATATTTAGAGGAATTTTTCATTTTTATTGTTTCACTTTAGGCATCATTAAAATCACTGCTCCTTTAAAAACAATTTTTTTTAAAGTTTTTTTTGCATTGGTACATATCCCACAGGGCAGTACCCGGGCCCCCATACCCTTTTTTATAGCCAATAACTTGCATATAAGCCTTTGAAATGGGGACTTGATTTTTCAAATTGGAGTCCCATAGAGACAATGGGGTTTAGGTCTGAACTTTTGCGATGTACGAGAGTTCTAGTGCAAACCAAAATGAGGGGTGTTCGACCCATCTCTAGTCTCCCATCTCCTGTGGATTGCATGCTGTTAGGGAATCACACTTGCAAATGCACCTGCACTCCAATTAGATGCGAGAACCCCAGGGCACGGGAGGCAGCCCCATTGAAAGCAATGGGAGGCTGCCAGTTCATGCAGAGAATTCCAGCCACTTGCATGTAATCTCTTATGCAGCGAACACAAGCAGTCTGCATCTAGGGATCGATCACGCACATGTAGTCAGTGCAGTGGTGATTACATGCAAGTGGCCTATAATTGATTTCAATATGGCTGCCTCCTGCAGCTAATCACGGGAATCCCTGCAGGTGGTTTCACATCTATCCGGAGTGCGGCTACATTCGCAAATGTGAATGCACCCTTAGGCCCTTTTGTCTCAACTCTCTTGTGCCTCTGATTCACCATTGCTAGTGAGGGACCCCTTACTGAAGAGGGTTAAGGTCCAGGCTTCACCCGCCACAGTGGGCATACCCCTGAAGGGGTCTCCAGGGTCTGGGAACCATAGAAATGGACCATGGCCCTGAATTTGTAGAACACCCTGTAGCTAACGTCCAACATTGCAATTTGTGCCAAGGTGAGCACCTAACCCAGGATCCAGTGCCAGAAGTAAACATTACAGACTGGCCCCACGGCCTGGGGTTCAGGCATGTCCCCACGGTACACACAAGGGGGAAACTTACCTGGAAACGGCTCGGTAAAGCAAGGCAATAAGCAGTCAGATGTTGATAGAAGAGTCAGACGTAAACATGTCAATGGTTAAAAAAGCAAAAAAACTTCTCCAGAGAACAGGTCCATTGCCTAGGAACATTAGCAAAAAAAAAAACTGAAGCCCAACAGAGTGGGAAGTGTTAATATGGGTATACTCTAGGGTGGCCCTAGCAAAAGTTTTTGCCAGTGTTCAATCTCCTTAAGGTAGCAGCATACAGCCTATGGTCTAGGAATACCAGCTCTTTGTACTATATGGTATAATAAAAATAATTCTCACCCAAAATCATTTTAGATATCAAGATATTACATGCTGGTGTTTTTGCAGGTGAAATCTATTGCCTCTGTCCTAAAACGACATGGGACTTGTGAAAGGAAAAAGATACTTGTATGATAGTACACAGGAAGCCTGGGGTAAATTTTAGTTTTAAGTGAAAATGTATTTTAAAATGCTTGATATACTAAAGTATGAATGAAGCAAGCTGATTTTGTGTAGTTTAAAAAGGTACAGTATGTAAACCCAACAATTACTTTCTCTTACGTGCTCACTTTTTGGCTGTTATTGCATTAAACATGTTTTGTTGTCTGCTGAACCCTCCAGAGATCCTGTGATGTCCTGCGTTTTGTACACTGACGTCTTATCTTAAACAGTACTCTCTCACCTCTGTAAACTTCTGTACACTTTTCCCTACGTTACACTGTTTAGGAGAGAAGAGGTTTGTAGTCCAAATCAGGAGAGCAGCCAAGGGTGACAAAATTTCTCCTCCATAGATAAAGTACACTGTGTGAGTGTGTTACCTTCGGACTGTTAAGTGTGTTACTGGTAGAATCATCAGGTAAAAAAGTGAAAAGACTTGATAAAAGAAAACGAATGTGGCCGCCTCATAAGCTGCAAAATATTTCATTTTGTTCTCAGGTTTAGATGCACCTTCAGTACATTGAGGTCATAGGTGGATAGATAAAGGGACAGAGAATACATTTTTCAAATGAAAAGAAACAAAAACAACAGCAACTGAAGTAATATTGTACCTTTATTTAAATATAGGTACTTACACGATGCAGCAGATGCAAGGCAAGCAATCTTCTTGCAAAATTTAGATTACTAATAATCAAGTTTTCCAAATGCATCACATTTCCAGATGGAAGCTGGTATGTAGTGCAAACAATCAAAGAAAGCATATCAGTCAGTATTTCTTTTTATACGCATGACAAGGTCATGTGCTCTGCATAATTTGCCAAACAGCCAAATGAGGCGGGAATGGCTCCCAGTAAATGTTTTTTTTTTTTTTTTTTTAGCACCTACTTGAGCCTAAATTTAGCTTAAAAAAAAAGTCTACAGTAACAACCAAGAATGTTGCTTTCCATTAGTCTCTTCTACGACAGTATCTTCTCATAAGAATCTGTGGACTTCCAACATTTGACTGAAGCCATGTACATTTCACACAAAAATACACACAAAAATGTTAAGGTAAAATTTTCAATTTTTTTAAATGCACTATAAGCACTTCAGAACAAGCTAAATGTTTTGTGGAACCACACTTTAAAATTTTATTGTTTGAGCAAACAAATACAGTTTTAAAAGAAATATATATGTGACAAAATAAACAAGACAATGGAAAAATCTGTATCTCAGTGTAAGAGCAGCTAATTTATTTTTTCTGCAATGGAACGACTTTATTTCAGCACTATGAAAAAACGATTGTATTCAAAAACATCTAACAAACATGATTGTTGTAGTTTATTACTGGTTAGCTCCATGCTCCATTAAAATACTTAACTAGATTTATCACAGATACACTTAAAGCCATTTTGCGGGGGCAATCCATTAGTCATAAGGATATGACCCTGTTTACACAGAGTCCAGCTTGTATAAGAGCAGCGTGTACAGCAAGTTTTTACAAAACATTGACAGAGCTTACAGTAAGTGGTGTGGGGGTGCTGACTCACTTTAAAGAAGCTGCTGGCAGGCTTCAGCACTACTTGAAACTTGTAAAAGCTAGCCAGCAACTTTTTGAAAGTCAGCACTCCATGTATGACCCATGTTTAATATTCCCAAACTGAAACCTTAAAGGCTTTAACAAAACAGCTTGAAGCTTGCTGAAAGCATCCTAAAAGCGTGTACACACTATTTTTATATAAGCTGAGCCCATGTCAACAAAGCCTCAAGGTACTGACTTTCCAAAGAGATTAAAGGGGTTGTCAACCCTCATGTTTTGTCACCTTAATGCACCCTATGCATTAAGGTGAAAAAACTTCTGGCGGTCACCGGCCCCCAGCCCCTCCATTTTACTTACCTGAGCCCTGTAATTCCCACGCCAAAGACGCACTGTCCCTCTCTGAACGGGGTCCTGGCTCTTGATTGAATAGATAGCAGCGCAGCCATTGGCTCCCACTGCTGTCAATCAAATCCAATGACACGGGCGGGGGGGGGGCTGAGTCCGGCATTTGTGTCCATGGATGCCGAATGCTGGACTCGGGAGCGCACCCACGAGATAACCCCCCGGGAGTGCGCTTCTCCTAGGGGTTATCTGAAGTGAGGAGGAGCCAAGAGAGCCGCTGAGGGACCCTAGAAGTCAAGGATAGGGGACACTCTGTGCAAAACGAGCTGTACAGTGGAGGTAAGTATGACATTTGTTTGACGTTTGTTATTTAAAGAAAAAAAAAGCGACCCTTTACAATCACTGTAAAGTGTAACTTCGCCAACACCAGTTCCAAGGAGCACAATGTACAAGTACACATGCCACTAAATTTGCCTTCCTCCACAGATGCTGGGTTTGAAATCCTTGTTGCTAACACTACAATGTTCTCCACCGCTGTTTCAAAACTTTAATATTTTTCTTTGACCACTGGGCAAGCCACTGATGGTATTACTCCTGCGCACATGCAGGCTGAAGTCAGTTCTGAACATAGTCCAGAAACTTTTTTGAAAAAATGTTAGGAGCACATGACACTGTGCATGCACCTCAGGTATAATTAGAAAATAAATCACAAGCAGATAGGTATAGAAGCTATAGGTATAGAAGCTTTTTTTTAGAAAAGCATTATAGAGTCACTTCCACAGGAAACCCTACCTGCCAGCAATTACTTTTTTCCTGGGGGGGGGGGGGGGGGGACCAAACACACTCTAATAAAGCAGATAATTAAAAACCAGCAAAATCATTAGTTTTGCCTAACAGCCAAGCTGAAAATTGGCTAAAAGCACTTGCTGCAGCGTCAGGTGCACTTTGAAATAGGTCTCCTAGATTGTAAGTACTAACGAGCAGGATCCTCCGATTCCTCCTGCATTGAATTGTATTGTAACTGTACTGTCTGCCCTAACTTTGTAAAGCACTGTGCAAACCGTTGGTTCTATATAAATCCTGTATAGTAATAAAAAAAAAAAAGTTTGTGTTTGAGACTACGGTAATTAACAATAATAAAAAACATTCTCTCCTGTGACTACATATAAAATCACTCCAGTGTGTATTTATCACCTTTAGCTCACACATTTCTAATTGTATGCTATAGGACAGAGATTTCTGTTATTTGTTGAGTAAAAGCTTTCCTTTCCACAGAAGTCATAGTAAAATTCATTGGAATACCATAGCCATTTCAGATTTTTGAAGATATTAGTGCAAATACTGGAAAGTCAAGCTTTTTTTCAAGAGATATTAAAAGGCATTTGTGTCATCCAACAGACTAGGTATTAGCAAATAAAAGTCAGTTTTCTGAAAACTTCACATCACGAACGACAGGACAACATAAGCAAATAAAATGTAAAGCTTGCATCTGAATAAAATCTGTAGTGTTGATTGGATTGGAACGGTTAACATATTACCAATTTTTGATTTGCCTAAATATTTCAATGGAGGTCTTTTCAATCAGAGAATCGTGGAATTTAGGAATTTAGGCAATAACATTTACTGAACTATATTATCCTCTGCAGATTGGACAAATCTTCATGCATATGCTTGGAATTATTTTCAAATTACCATTTTGCCTGGTTTTCGAAAAACAATTCATAACTAAAATAGAGCAAGGCAGAGCCCAAATGGACAATTTAATAAAGGCAAACCCAAGAAAACAGCCAATAATGGATTTAGGCATTTTAAGGTGTTATTTTACATTTCACTAGTAAATTGATGTGATAGCTGCTTAAAAAAACATATTACATTTTACACACCCAAAGTAGCATTTATTTGGATGTAAAGCTTACTTTACAAAAAGTGTCGGAGCCAATTTAACTGTACATTTCAGGGTGCCTGTTTTTGTTTAAAAATGTCCATGATGAAATGCATGGCTGCATACTTATGTAGTGAATATGACATGGTTTTTTATTTTCTCTGTATGTAGAGACCAGCAAGAAAACAGTGCCTTTTTAAGGTGCTCCAAAATGTATAAATACATACAACTCATTAAATAAGTCCAAGCCTTCACTATAAATCCACACAAAGGACCACCTCTGTTTTAAATCCAGTGTAGACAATTGGAGAAATTATATGTAAATCAATAGGTGCTCCAAATCACTGCATATAAAGTGATATTTACTGAAATCCCCACAAAAATTACAAAGATCATGTTAGGTGTCTCCACGTATTCCATATAACACATGGCACAAAGCCAGTGGCACCACCGGATGCTTCTTCCAAGGGTTTTGTAATTTTAGGACTTCAATTGGAATATTTCTATATGCAAAGGTCTAAAAGCCCCCACAGGATTCTGTACGTTTCTTCAATTCAAAACACTGATTCCATTATTGTTATCCTTTATTTGGAAAGCTACAATATATTATGCAACTGTTCATTAAAAACAATAGTATAGCAGTGGTCTTTGATGTGCATTTTACCTGTCAGATGTCTATCAAAATATGCACGCTAACAGCAGAAGAAAATTTTCCAGATAAGATTATACTATACTCATGTTTAAAAAAAACTCCTTTAATACTATGCAAACCATGAAACCCAAAGCTATGGCCATCTTGAGGATTATATCAGGACAACTAACCAATACCACCACTTGGGGAAAGTGTCTGAAAAGACCCATTACCCATTTTTCATTGACAGGCAAAGTCTGTGTGACATAGTCAGTGGGTCCAGTTAACCATTTTTGCTTGGTTTAACATTTTGTCAAGTCAACTCTAGTATGTTATTTGCGAACTCTACAAAAATACACACATAAAGACATACACCCACACTAGTAATAAATAAGATAAAAGATTACCATTTTTAAACTTCCTCTACATTTTAGGCTTTAATACTATATTAGGAATAAGCCTATAACATAAGTAAATAAGCCTCAAGGTATCAGTCAAAAGTATGAAGCCCACAGTAGAAATGTGTTGATACCAATAGCAACTAAATATAAACAGATCAGTTTAGTGCAAGTCAAACTAAATAAAGCAAAATTGTCTTATTGACAGTAGAATGTTGTGCTATTAAACTTAACTTCAGAAAATAAATCCTTCAAGAAGCCAAAAGGCACACAGCAGAGGATTTGTCCTAATATTACAATACAATGTAGTAAGCATATTGCTTTTCAAAATATTCTACACAGAAAACTGAAAGCATTACTCCTGTTATTTTTTTTTTTAGCTCCAACTGTCCACATTTTAGCAGTGTGAATATTTAGACTGCCAAAGGGTTCTAAAAAGTGTTTTCGCCCAAAAAACTGGTGGTTGGCCTGATTCAAGCAGGGTTTGAGGATATTCAGTAGAATTAAATTGTCTTAAGACAGCATGTGTGTCAACTTTGCTTGATGCTTACCAGTAGAGTCCCTTTACTTAGCATGGTCTGGGCAACATGTACAGTCTGTAATCTATACAAACTAGCAAAAGGTCTGAAAGCTGTTTTGTTCCATATTTTAAACAAACTGCCAATACAAAGGGTCTTCTATAAGTATAAGAGCAAATAATCCAGTATAGAAGCTATTGTACCCCAATAAAATAGGGCTACAAAAAAATTTGACCATATGTTTTATACATTAAAGTTTTAAAGCAATTAAGAAGACAGAAAGCATATTTGTGCCACAGACCCCATTATTTGGAGTAAAATAAATCGAATATTGGTAATTGTTAACTAATCTACCTCAAAATACAACCACAAAGAATTATACAAAAGCATAATACTGTCCTGACCAACAAAACGACTTTTGAGTGAAAGCTTGGACTGATACTACCCCAGGGAGCTACTGAAACTGGAAATTGTTAGAACTCATGTTCCTTGAAACTAACTCCAGTAAAAGGTTAGCATATGTTTTTCAAGCAAAAAGGCTTTTGTCAGGTTTGAAATGGAAGCACAGAAGGCCAAGGATCCATACCATTCCAGAGCACCAATGTAATTAAGGAAGAAATATACTATTGAAACAATGTCTTGTTTACTAAATTTGCATACAGTTTTGAGGTTAACTGAGAGGTGGAATTGTTTTTCTAGGCTGTAAAAAGCATTTCTATATGATTTATGGAACATATCTTTTGTTTTTTCAAAGCCTGTAAAATTGTATGAGGCTCGCTGCTAGCATTTTATAACCCCATACAAGTCTAATGCCCCGTACACACGGTCGGATTTTCCGACGGAAAATGTCCTATCGGACCATGTTGTCGGAAATTCCGACTGTGTGTGGGCTCCATCGGACTTTTTCCGTCGGAATTTCCGACGGAAAAAGTTTGAGATCCTGCCTTAAAATTTTCTGACAACAAAGTCCTATCGGACTTTTTCCGATCGTGTGTAGTGAATTCCGACGGACAAAGTGCCACGCATGCTCAGATCACATTACAAGACCAAAGCTATTGGCTACTAGCCTCTACGTAGTCCTGTCGTACGCAACGAACGTCACTACGTTCAGAATGATCAGATTTTCTGACAACTTTGTCCGACCGTGTGTATGCAACACCAGTGTCAGACAAAATCCGTCGGAAAAAATCAGATGGATTTTGTGGTCGGAATTTCTGACCATGTGTACGGGGCATAAGAGAGCACACAGTGCAGGTGTGGATAGCACTGAGATCACTTATGCCAGGTAAGGATCTAGGGTGGGGGTTTCAGAAGGGTTGGGAGGATGGACTAGTGTAGTTTTGCTTAAATATACAGTTGACAAGTTAGAAGAGTCTATTTCTGTAATAACTTTAGCCATGTCTACTACACAGACACATCTACTTTTTTGATAGGACAGTACATACTTATGGACCACTGAAGGTGTGGGCCTAGTATAACAGTTTTGAAGCTGCCAAAATATGTAAGCTTATAGTGAGTTTTTAAAAATTGGCTGGGATTTTGAAATCTAACAAGAAGCAGAGCTGGGGCAAAATTGGAAAACTATATCTGACAAAATGGTCTTGTTAAAAAGCACAGAGTCAGGCAAACAAGTAAAAGATCTCCTAAATGTTGCTGTTGTGATGTTGAGGCAATCAGTACCCCCACTACGTGCCAGTTGATTTTCTACAGAGCAAGTGGGGAACTAAGAAGATGAATATCCATGTGACTGCAGATCTTGGTAAAAGCAGAAAACAACTTTTAGAATTTTTTTTCCATGGATCTATGAAAACAATCCTTTTAGGTGGAGAATACACTTTGATCCTAAGAATAAGGAAAGAGTTAATAAACTTCTGTAGTGATAAAACAATAGTTTTTCTAGATAAGTGCTATGGTTTATATCAAGCTTTAGGAATAAAAGTAGGAAGACACCACTTTAGATATACTTTCAATCACGTAACTAATATCTGTTCACTATCTATGCAAAGTAGCACGAAGGATAATGGTGATTTTTTTTTAACTTCAAGTTCAAAATTATTTAAAAAAATGTAAAAACAAAAAACTGGACTAACACGAAATTTAAAGGTGGACTTCGAGAATGATCTGTATTGAATGCTCACACTGGTCCAGCTTTCACAATGTAAGTATGCATATTTTATACCTGACGGGCATGGGGAAACCTGAAAATCATTGTAGCAGCCATGATCTTCAGGTCCTGAAGAGGTTCTGTGCAAGCAGCTTCCCCTATTTTTTTAATGAATACAAGGCATTCCTTGATTGGACGAGGTAGAGATCATGACATCACAGCCCCTCATTCACCGGGTACAATCAAAGAATTTATGGCATTCATTGAAAAAAAATACAAGGCGTTTTCTGAATACAAGAAGTGTTGAGTGTGCAATTCCTTGTGTTCAGTGTGCAGAGGGGAATCCACTTGCACAGAACCCTAGCAGGAACTGAAAGATCACAGCTATCACTATAGTAGTATTAGTGCCCGCATTTACAGTATACCAAGCAGTACCAATGTATGCATGCCATTCAGATCATTCCTGGAGTTCAGCTTTAGGACTGGTAATGAGAATTTAAATAGCATTATGCATATTTATATAGTATATAGTTTTGATGACCCTCTGTGAATGCTAGGCATCTATTCACACACAAATCATTTTTTTTTTTAAATCACATTCTTTAGGTTCAGTGCATTGAGCAGCTTATAGCATGCCGACAATCTCCATGTTGACTCTTGAAAACAAAAAACACAAAATAACACCAGAAAATACAATATTAAAGTAACATATAGCAGTCCATAAAAAAAATAATTCTTAAATTCACTCTTTTCTCATTCCAAACTTAAATAATATTGTAAACCTGCACATACACTGCTACTAGGTTTTCTTAGGAATATCTACAGGGTATAATTTAAAGTTTTCACAATGCCCACATGCAGCAGGTGCCAAGCCTAACATGCTCCATGCAGCATGGAAGAATTTGATCATGTGAATGTTCAGGAACAGCTCTTCTTCCATACTGTGTAAAACACCCATCTAGAGGAAAACATTTGTTAAGGAAAAAAGAAGATGACATCAAGCAATACATTACACAACAGGTAACTCATTTTCATGCTCATGGATCTATTAAAACCAAAAGTAGACACTTTCTGGACAAAACAAAGCCTATCTTACAAAGTAACCTAGAATTTAGAATGCAAGTATATTTATCGTAATTTTCTATCCATCTTGACATTACATTGTACAGCCCTACTATGCACCAATTTAAAGCTAAATGTAGAATATGATAAAAAGCAGAACATATAGTAAGCCTGACATGATGTGCAATGTTTCATTTCACAGTCCTCTGCAGACTACTTTTCCTGATTAAAATCATATTTGGTATTTTTCTACCCAAGCTAACAATAATAATTAGAGTAAACAACATATGGCACTAAAATGTGTATGTCAGTAACTATACTAACTATAACTATACCAATAAAGTTACATGAAAAATATAGAGGGACTAAAATTAAGCCTCAGACACTTTCAAAGGACTGCACAATAGCAGCATGTTTTGTGACTGGAGGCACACTCAATGCATTAGGCAGTCTTTTCAAATAAAATGGTCTGTAATGCACCTCAACACCCATCAATTTCAGCCCTACTGCATTTGTTTTTGCATGCTGAAGTGGGAGTAAAATAAGCCCCATTGTTAGAGCCCGTGGCTCCCAATATTGGTTACAAAGGTGAAAGTAACATCTCCCAGCATTGATGTAAGTGGATGCAATAATAATCCCCAGCACTTTTGTCAGTGGACAAATTACTAAACCAACTCTGGTTAAAGCAATGGGTACAGGAATGCATACAGCATTCCAGCACCTGGCATTCTGCTGTCACTCTGCACTGGTGCCCAACAGGCAGCAGACCCTGCTCAGAATGTGGTGGGATGCACATAGAGTCAGTGGGCCGCAAGTGCACTACATATTGGGTACCAGGGCTTTAAAGTGTACTTAAACCCAAGAACACAAAAGTAATGTATTGTAGCTTACTAGTGCTTAGATGTGGAGGGTGAATCCTTACTCATTACTGTACTGATGGGGGGAGCAGTTTTGTCACCCTGGGACAGGCCTACAAAACAGATAGAAGTCAATAGGATAACACCTAAAACTGCATATAAAAACACAGAAGCAAATCGCACTGCACCCATGCCACAAGACACCAGTGTGAACCCTGCCCAAGAGATGGTACTACCTGACCTATGATGGTCCTAGATAATGCGTTGAAACACTGATTGACTGGATGAAAGCAGAGGCCCTGTCAAAAGTTTTTTGTTATGGTCCATGTGTACTACGAGACTGTCAGGTAATTTCTTCCCTTTACACTTCCCAGTGAACAAAAATATCTGCTAATAAACACAATCATAATAACAAGCGAATACAACTGTTAGCCGATAGCTACCCTTCTTTCATAGCCATTTTTTTCAAAATATGTCCTTGTGCTTCCAGGACACAAAGGCTATAAATAATGCAATAAGAACTGTGCAAACATGAATGAAGGAACAAGGGTCTTGTAAAGATAAGAAAGGCTTGTGTCTATCACAATCACTAGAAAATAGACAAGATGAACGGGCTATGTCCCTGACATTCAATATTATCTATTTTGCTGTCATTTTGTTCTTCTTGTCGTTGTCTAGTCAGGGTCATTCGTTTTCATGCTAAGACAGATTTAGACTAATGTTGCAATTTTTAACACTGGGTGAGCAAGTCCTTCAAAAATAAACAATAAACCCACCGGCTCAGCAGAGGAAATAACCTGAAAACAAAAACAAACAAGCAATATCTCCTTGCTAAAGCAGGTCTGCTACCAATAATTCTTCATCTAGCCTGAAAGATCCCAAAGTAGCCTGTCACTTAGCATTTCAAAAGAAATACAAAACTGTCTTGAGAAAAGGAGTTAAAATTTGAAGCTCTTTTTTTTTATGAGACTAGTCTAGACTACCGTATTTAACCATAAACAAATATGCTAACCAAAATGAAGAGGGTGATGCTATATATTGATATATAATCTATATCTATCTATATATATTTATCTATCTATATATATATATATATATATATATATATATATATATGTTGTGTAATTTTAGCTACCATAGTTAATTTCCATTTTTTCTATCTTTTGGAAGTAATACTGGAATCATTAAGCCAGTTCAAATTTCTATGTATAGCCTGAATAAGCCATCTGTATAGACTATAAAACTGTTAATGCTTAGAACAGTAAAGGCCCGTACACACGATCAGACTTTTTGACAACCAACATGCAAATTAGCTGGTTTGGACCAACATCCAACCGTGTGTACGCTCCATCGGACCAACTTTTTCCAGGTTTCATCGGACTTTTGTTGGCTGTGCGAACGGACCAATTTTCTGCCAACAAAAGTCCGATGGACCAAAGTCCGACCGTGTGTACACAAAACCATCGGATTTTTGTACAAAGTACAAACACGCATGCTCAGAACCAATGCAAAAGATCAGACAACAATACAGAAGTTGACCAAAGGTGGCGCAGGAGTATTCGAACGTCCTCTTTTGAAGTGCCGTCAGTACGTTGAAACGTCACTACGTTCATGTTTGTTGCCTAAAAAGTCAGATCGTGTGTATGCAATACCAACTTGGGGCCAACGCCCTTTGGACAAAAATCCACGGGAAAGTTGGTCCAAGGTCCGATCGTGTGTATGAGGCTTACGGATCACGACACACTTATTATAAAGGGCAGAGAAAACACCTGTTCCCATGATGTCATTCCCAGATTGGATGAGTGAAGAGTCACTCCCTTGTTGTTGGTAATTCTGCAGAATCTACCTAGCCAGCGAGGGACCGATGCCTTACTCATCCAGCCAACAAGAGAGTGACGCCATGGAGAAAAGCGGAAGAGAAAAACATATGAAGACATAGTCAAGGGAGTAGGTAATCTATACTGTATATGCCTGTTTTGCACTTAAACATTACTTAGAATGCATGCACTTAACATGAAAAAACATCTCAGCTAAGTGGTTCAAGTAGTGACAACACATCTAACAGGAGGAACCAATGAGTGCACAGGGATACTAGGAAAACAACACTTCTGTTGGATATTGCATATACAGTGGAACCTTGGATCACGAGCATAATCCGTACCAAGAGGATAATTGTAATCAAAAGCACGCGCATATCAAAGCGAGTTCCCCCATAGAAGTCAATGGAAACAAGGATAATTTGTTCCGCATTGACTTCTATTGCATGCAAAACCACATGCGGCCAGAGGTGGGGGGGCGCCGGAGAGACTCGGAAATACTCAGAGACTGCTCAGCTGCACTTGGAAACCATAGGAAAGGCTTGGAAACTGAGTATTTCCGAACAGTTCCGAGTGTCACCGGCGCCCCGCACCTCTGGCCAAATGCGGTAGTGCACACCGTAGAGGCTTGGATCCTGCTCGTTTTGCAAGACAACACTCGCAAAACCAAGTCAGGATTTAAAAAAAAGAATTGCTCGTATTGCAAAACGCTTGTTAACCGTTTTACTCACAATCCGAGGTTCCACTATATTTCATCTATTTTATCATAGCAGAGATCAGCAGCATGGGCAGTCGATGAGTATAAAAGCTGGGTAGCAGTAGCATTTCAAACAAAAATTCTTAGATAAAATTTGTTTCGAAAATTCTCAGAACATTAAAATGTCGTGCCAAAGTAGTTCAACATTTTGTTTGCGTTTAACATTCGATCTTGGAAGGAATGGACTTTACCAAACTAAAACCACATACACTGCTAGAAATTCATACATTTGGGAAAAATTACCACCCTGCTCCTTTGAGTTTTCTCTTCACTGCGGTTGAAAATTAATGCCACTTTAACACCACTAATGATTAGCAAAATTAACATTCTTTGGTCTCACCATATTTAGGAATACAGGCATTATTTTATTGCTGTAAATGCAGACCATTTTTTTTTAATGTGCCTGTACAGTGCATATACAGTAGATCAATAAAAAAAAAAAAAAACTAAATCTGATTTGTCAGTCAGTATGTGCGTGCAAATACATGCATATGCGTGTACAATGCACACCTCAATTAAATATTGGATTTTGGGAGGTAACATATTTTACACACGTATTCACAAAATAAAATGCCTGAAATTTCAGCCAGGACTTACTGATGTTTAATCAGTACTGTGTGCAAGTAACCTTAGAACATTTATACAATGGAAAAATATTGATTGAAATTCTAATAGTGTACACCCAGCTTTAGTCTCCTTTGCAGGAAGCCCTTTATTTTAGACATTTATTTTAGCAAATGTCCCTTTATGAGCTCATGTACATGTCTTGTTAGCATCTAAGCTGCTTGCCAGCATAAATGCAAAGAGACTCAAATCATCTTGCGGAAGCAACATCTTCAACAATTGAAAGGCAAAACAAAGCAACTCAAACATGGGTCACAGTGGGGTTGATTTACTAAAACTGGAAAGTGCAAAATCTGGTGCAGCTCTGCACAGAAACCAATCAGCTTCCAGGATTTTTTTTGTTGAAGCTTAATTGAACAAGCTGAAGTTAGAAGCCGATTGGCTACCATGTACAACTGCACCAGATTTTGCACTCTCCAGTTTTAGTAAATCAACCCCACTGTCTTGGAAGATCCTGAAAACATACTGCATTTGACTCACCTCTGAGTATGAAGCCCATCTATAAAAGCCCTAAAACTGTGACTGCAAGCTGATGTTAGAGCAATGAATTTCCAAGTGGACTTAAAGAGGAAGTAAACCCTAATGGGTTTACTTCCTCTGTTTCCCTGCAAAGGTAAAGCATAATGGACTACTACTATGATATTTGGCAAATATCTCCTAAACTGTGTAGGTTTAGGAGATATTTCTTTGACCTACAGGTAAGCCTTAATCTAGGCTTACCTGTAGGTCCAAGTGGTTTGTAAGGGTTTACAACCACTTTAATCATGACAGTTGTAACTATGTAATGCTAATGCACTATTACACAGTTGTTTAGCCTCCAACCATTTGTGTGTATATTTAAATAACCTATGTATTTAATAGTTCTGCTTGAATTGTTTAATGTCTTGAAAACACTGCATTCTTGAATTGGATTGCTGGGAGTATAATTTATGTTTTATGAAAACTCTTGCTATAATTTATTATACACCGATCAACCATACCTTTATCGACTGGTTAAGTGAATAACAATTATTTGGTTATAATAGCATTTGAAAGTTGGTGGGATATATTAGACAGCAAATAAACATGCCTTTGAAGTTGCTGTGTTGAAAGCAGAAAAAATGAGCATCACAGTTTGTTGCGTATGGGGCTTTATAGCCACAGACCAGTCATTGAGCCAATGCTGACTTATGTCAACAGCCAAAAGTGCATACAATGTGCATGTAACTTAGCATCAAAACTGGACCACAGAGTAATAAAAGAAAGTGGCCTGGTTTGATGAATCCTAGCAACTAATGATATATGTGGACAGAAGCATAAACTGCGGGTAAACAGCTCATATATAGCAGCAGGTCATCAACCCAAAATCAATCAGTAGAAAAGAGGCAAAAAAGTAGGGTGTTCAAGTAAGGTGTTCAAGGATGACCAGTTTGGATAAAATACTGGCTGGTCATCCTTGAACATCCTACTTTTTTTGACTCTTTTCTTCTAGTCTGATAAATCATATTTTCTTTTACATCATGTGGCCGGGTGCGTGTGTGTTCTTTACCTGGGCAGTAGGGGAAGAAGGCAAGTTGGTAAAGACTTGTGATACTTTGGCCAATGTTCTGCTGGTCATTCTTGGGTCCTGCCATTAATGTGGATGATACTTTGTCATATTCCACCTACCTAAACATTGTTGCCGACCAAGTACACCCCTTAATGGAAATGGTATTATCGGATAACAGTGGCCTCTTTCAGCAGGATAGTGCGCTATGTCACACTGCAAAAATGGTTTAAGAATGGTTTGAGGTACACAAGTGCAAGTTGTAGACCTCCGAATTCTTTGGATCTCGATGCAATTGAGCATCTGGGGGCTGTGCTGGATAAACAAGTTCAATCCTTGGAGGCACCACCTCTTAACTTTCAGAAGGATCTGCTACTGATGGCTTGGTGTCAGATACCATAGCATACTTTCAGAGGTCTTGTTGCATACATGCCTTGCCGGGTCAAAAGGGGGACCTACTCATTAGGTGGGTGGTCATTAGCCAGCAGCACTCATGCAGCCCCAGAACATGACACTCCCACCACCATGCTTGACTGTAGGCAAGACACACTTCTCTTTGTACTCCTCACCTGGTTGCCGCCACACAAGCTTGACACCATCTGAACCAAATAAGTTTATCTTGGTCTCATCAAACTACAGGACATGGTTCCAGGAATCCATGTCCCCAGTCTGCTTCTCTTCAGCATCATCTTTAGAAGAGGCTTCCTTCTGGGACGACAGCCATGCAGACCAACTTGATGCAGTGTGCAGCGTATGGTCTGAGCACTGACAGGCTGACTCCACACCCCTTCAACCTCTGCAGCAATGCTGGCAGCACTCATATGTCTGAGTGACGCTGAGCATGTGAACTAAACTTCTTTGGTCGACCATGGTGAGGCCTGTTCTGAATGGAGGTAAGGTAAAGAGGTAGTGCTGCGCTGTATAATAAAGCTGTAGAAACTAAGGTATATTAAATAGGTATGCACACAAGTACTGATTATGCAGAAGATAGAGGATGGTGTGAATTTTTGTGCATAAATCACATAAAATCGCATAAACGTGACATAGCTTAAAATTGCATAAAATTGCATGAAATCGCATAAAACATCATATTCAAAGGATAAAATCCGTGGAAGGTGTGAATTTTTGTGCATAAATCACATAAAATCGCATAGACGTGACATAGCTTAAAATTGCATAAAATCGCATGAAATCGCATAAAACATCATATTCAAAGAATAAATCCGTGGGAGGTGTGCAGAGGTGTATCAAGTGAGAATGATGTGGGTAAATCACATAAAATCATATAAAATTGTCATCTCTTAAAATTTCATAGAAACGCATAAAAATCGCATAAGGTTGCATCAAGCGTCACATTAAAATAAGGTGAATCTGTGATGGGCGTGCATAAAGTGCTGCGGTCAAGTACAAGTGGTTAAAAAATATGACACATAAAATAGTCGCAATAAAAATTGCATCGGTGCATAAAACCAACTAGGTAGATAAGGATGTGTAAAAGGTAAGCATAGCCCAAAAAATTGAATACAATCAATAAATAAGTAATGCAAAAGTGCAAGAACAGTCCGTGGGGGTGAGCCCTTTCCTAGTGTGGGCAAAGTGTGGTTTGCTATGGCGCTGGTGACAAATCCTGGTGGGGTATAACGGTATCGGTGCTGGTGGTTATTGTGACCAGTAGCTGCAGGTGGTTCCTGATCTTCCGTGGAATATAGTAATGGATGTACCCTTACCTTACCGCTGTAAGGTAACAGCGTGTATATGTGTTAGCTGGTTCTCAATGGGGCTTCTGTGTCCTATGGCGGGCGGCTCCCTTTAAATCCAGGTGTTTGGGCGTCTCTTTTACTGGGGTGTACGCTCTAGTTCAGGTGTATGTGTCTCGCAAAAATGGATAAGGAGAGGAAGGGTCTCGATAGTGTAGTACGTTTTTAAAAGGTTTTATTCAATACAAGTAAAGTACAGTAAACTCACATTTATGTTGCTCAAAATTGCATGGGATAAACGAGCATCGAGCTCGTACCTCGCTTCCGGTATCTAGTGTCCCTTTGCGCATTCGTCACTGTCACGTGACTTCTTCATAGTCACGTGACAGTGACGAATGCGCAAAGGTTTTATGTGATTTATGCACAAAAATTCACACCATCCTCTATCTTCTGCATAATCAGTACTTGTGTGCATACCTATTTAATATACCTTAGTTTCTACAGCTTTATTATACAGCGCAGCACTACCTCTTTACCTTACCTTAATTCCTTGGGATCCGATAGTTCCTATCAGTGCTTTGCCGCAGTATTCCATTAGCCCTATTTATTCACCAGGCAAGCGCAGAGATACATACTATACCACCACCCTGTTCTGAATGGAACCTATCCTGTTAAACTGATATATGGTCTTGGCCACCATGCTGCAGCTCAGTTTCAGGGTCTTGGCAATCCTCTTATAGCCTAAGCCATCTTTATGTAGAGCGACAATTCTTTTTTTCAGATCCTCAGAGAGTTCTTTGCCATGAGGTGCCATGTTGAACTTCCAGTCACCAGTATGAGAGAGTGAGAGCGATAACACCAAATTTAACACACCTGCTCGCCATTCACACCTAAGACCTTGTAACACTAACGAGCCACATGACACCAGGGAGAGAAAATGGCTGATTGGGCCCAATTTTGACATTTTCACTTAGGGTACTCACTTTTGTTGCCAGAGGTTTAGACATTAATAGCTGTGTGTTGAGTTATTTTGAGGGGACAGCACATTTACACTGTTATATAAGCTGTACACTCACTACTTTACATTGTAGCAATGTGTAATTTCTTCAGTGTTGTCACATGAAAAGATATAATAAAATATTTACAAAAATGTGAGGGGTGTACTTACATTTGTGAGATACTGTATACTGTACATTTGGTATAATAAAGACTTTTGTCCTTAAAGTGAAAGGTGGTACAATATATATATATATTTTGGGGCCTATTTATACCAGAGTGCGGATATCAGCTCTGTGCTGGACACCACTCTACTCCTGTACTTTACTGATTTATAAAACCTTTCATATATCATTTGTCCAGGCTCTCATGCTCCTGGCATTTTTTCATTCATTTATGTGCGTTTCTGGATGCATTCCAGATGCTTTTTTTTTTTTTTTCCTACTGTACTATGTACCATTGCATTCCAGCGTGTTTTTTTTTTTTAATGCATTTTACCACATTCCAGTACAGGCCAGTGCAGGAAAAATGCGGCATGGTCTACTTTTTTTTTCTGGAACATCATGGAACCGACCGCACTGGTGTGAATGCCATTGCCAACCATATAACCTACGTTCAATGCGTTTTTGATGCAGAAAAAAAACGCACTGGACTGCATGTGGTGTGAACTGGCCCTTAGTGTGAGAAGTATATTGAGGACATGAAAGTGGGAAACAATTTCTCACATAACCTTCAAGCAAAGTGCTGCCAGATACATGTTAAGCAGATGTTGGGCTGCTGCGGTATGTTGGTCACTGGCAATTTGATAAACTTCATAGTTAATGATCATTTTCAGGGAAACTTTTGTTGTGAAATAGATGTTGCCTGACTGCAGGGATTATATAAACTGTCTCTAGCCAAATGTGTTTAATCCTATGTAAAATGTCAACACATTCTGTAAAAAACATTTGTTAGCTGTGTAACATTATTGTAGCTGAAAGGAGACACATGTGGGGACCAAAGCATATCTTTTACAATATTAGTTTATAGCAGTTCCAAGTTAAAGGAAATGCAGTGTGCAGAATTACACTTCTTTGCTTTTTTTAAAAGGCCAGTCTGCGAAAATTGACACAATTTTAAGTGGAGTCTGGTGGGTTGAGAGACTAAAGCCTGGTACACACTAAGCTCAGGAGGAGCCGCTGTACTAAAGAGGAGCTCCAGGCTGGAAAAAATACAATACAATACAACTTTAGTGATGTTCCTTTGTGGTCATCTTGGTACACCCGCACTCGTCTGCAGTAAGCCCACAGTCTGAAGTCGCCAAGCAGACATCTTTTTACACCCACCGGAGTCTTGCATTTCACACTTATTTTTAACAGTAAACTGAGCTTATATAGTGAAATACAGTATTTTGAAATCCGTCAAACTATTTTGATGTTGAATATTAAAAGCAGCGATGTTCTGAGATCAGCAGGCTTGCCGATGCTTTTAAAATTCAACATCAAAACAGTCACACGGACTTCCAAATACTGTATTTGACTATATAAGCTCAGTTTACTGGTAAAACTAAGTGTGAAATGCAAGACTTCAGTATGTGTAAAAAGATGTCCGCTTGCCGCCTTCTGACTGTAGGCTTACTGCAGACAATTGCGGGTGTACCAAGATGGCCGTGCCGGAATCTCACTTCCATTACATATTCTGATGGGTAGCGGCTTTCTGACACGACAACGGCGCCAGAATTGTAATAAAGGAAACCGGCAGACGTGCTGCTTTCTGAATGGTCCCAACTCAAAATGTTTTGTTTTAGTCTATAGGGCCTCTGCTTTCAGAAATAAATAATTGTTTAACCACTTTAATACCGGGTCTATTCTGGCACTTCTCTCCTACATGTAAAAATCCAAATTTCTTTGCTAGAAAATTACTCCGAACCCCCAAACATTATTTATGTTTTTTTGCAGACACCCTAGGGAATAAAATGGCGCTCATTGCAACTTTTTATGTTGCACAGTATTTCACAAATTTTTCAAATGCTTTTAATGAATTAAAAAATAACAAAACAGTAAAGTTAGCCCAATTGGTTAATTTGGTATAATGTGAAAGATGAAGTTATGCTGAATAAATAGATACCCATCTTGTCATGTTTTAAAATTCCGTACACTCATGGAATGGCGCCAAAATTCAGTACTTAAAAATCTCCATAGGCAACGCTTTAATTTTTTTTTTACAGGTTACCAGTTTAGAGTTACAGAGGAGGTCTAGTGCTAGAATGATTGCTCTTGCTCTAATGCACGTGGCGATACCTCACATGTGTGGTTTGAATGGCGTTTACATATGTGGGCGGGACTTACGTGTGCGTTCGCTTCTCTGTGCGAGCTACCGGGGACAGGGGGGCTTTAAATTTATTTTTGTATTGCTTATTTTACTGAAATGGAATGGTGTGTGACAGGTCCTCTTTGTGGAGAGATGCTGGGTCAACAAGATCCCCACATCTCTCCTCCAGGCTGGAAAGCATGACATAAATAAAAAATAAAAAAATTCACAAGTCCATGCTTTCCAGCCACGATCGCGGCTTTGTTTACAAGCGTGGCCCGGACGTGACGTCATAACGTTGCGCCCGGGCCTCCGACGGTCATAAGCCCCATACACACGGTCGGATTTTCCGATGGATTCTATCCTATCGGACAATGTTGTCGGAAATTCCGACCGTGTGTAGGCACCATCGGACAGTTTCCATCGGATTGTCCGACGGACAAAGTCCTATCTCCTGCTGGATAGATTTTTTGACAACAAAGTCCGATCACACCAAATCCGATCGTGTGTAGCGAATTCCGACGGACAAAGTGCTACGCATGCTCAGATCACATTACAAGACCAAAGCTATTGGCTACTAGCCTCTACGTAGTCCCTTCGTAGGCAACAAACGTCACCACGTTCAGAATGATCGGATTTTCCGACAACTTTGTCCGACCGTGTGTACGCAAAACCAACATCGGACAAAGTACGACGGACATGATCCGACGGACCTGGTCCTCGGATAATCCGAGCGTGTGTATGGGGCTATAGAGTTGACTGGGGAGCATCTGGTCACTGGAAATCTCTATGATTGTTATCCAGCGGCTACCAGTTCTTTCTCCGGGTCCCCGTCACCTGTAAGAGCAATCTAGTGGCTGAACTGCTGCTATGATCATTCTTACGGTGCACAGAATCGCCAGCTGAAAAAGAGGATATCTGAATGATGCCTGTAACTGCAGCCATTATTCAGATATTCTCACTGAAAGTCAAGGGCGTCATATGACATCCTTGGGCGGGAAGTGGCTTTTAAAGTAATTTTCTACTACTGTAGTGAAAAGGGGTGTTGGCAGAGTGGTAAGAGCTCAGTGGCTAAGCTTGACAAGTGATGAGAATGTAGGGACAAAATTGGGTTTTTGAACACCTGGCAGCATTTTTTTTTTTCTGTCTACTCTGCCAGCAAAAGTCCCCCTCTCCCCCCACTGCTGCGGAAGAGAAGGCGGAGAAAGACCGGCAACACCGGAAGTGCTGGCAGGAGTTTTGTAAATGCACTCCCTAACACCAACATCCATGCTCTCATAACCATGGTAAGCTTCCATGCTCTCAGCTGCCCCACCAACTCACTCATCTCACCCACTACTAACAACACCCCCCTCACCACTGGGTCTGCCCCCCCATCCCCACCCCCATCCCCACCAGGACTGCTCCAGTGGGAAACCCACAAACTGTTACCACCGCACCAGCCAGCACCTGCTCCCCCTACTGTAGCTGCCACGATCCCCAACCTTGGCTGTTCTGGATCAGGCACACTTTTGCTAGTACACTTTAAAATGAATGACAGTACGCTTATAATTCTGTTTCTCAATTCAGTTAATTGACTTTGGTACTGTGTGTATACCTCATTGTCCTGGGTCAGCAGATTTACAATGATTAATTATACCTACAATAGCTAACTAGGTTAATTAATTGATTGATATTTCACATGTAAAACATATTCCTACATACAGAATACATATACATTTAGGACATGATGATGAACATCTTTAATGCAATGTCAAATATCTGACACCACTTTCGTTACAGATAACACATTAGCACTGTGTGGAAAATGTTTCATTACATGGCACAAGATGTGTGGAATAATCCCAAATATAGATGCAAGTGATTTTTAACATATTCTAAAAAAAAAAGACTTCACATCCCATTATTTATAGTAGGGTGTGTGACCCGGCTCTATTTTAAATAAATTATATGTGCCACTTTCTGTGGAAAATGTGTAGGATGTTTCCTGAAAGAATCTCTGGAGTATATTCACAGCTTTTTTCAGAGACGTTCATGTCTGTAAATTAGCATTTAGTATAAGAGATGAACCAATACACAGAACATGTTAGAAGAGCTGGCTCTACAGCATTAAAGTGTATGTAAACCAACAATAAATTCTCTTAAGCTGGATATACATTATAAAATGTTCTTATTCAATTTCCTTTAGAATTGCCTTCAATTATGTAGTGCAAGTTATGTTTAGGTTTGAACTCATGTTATATGGTTTTGGTAAATCTAAAGGGAACATTGTACAAGTATCCAGCCAGCCTTATTATTTCCCTTTTGATCTGTTAAAAATATCATGGAAAGCATTTTGTTATATCGGTTTGACAAGCGGAAAAAAAAAAAAAAAACTGTTCATCCAGCTAGGAATCACAGATAACATTTAGGCCTCTTTCACATGGACGATCCGTTCAGGTCCGCCAGTTTTTTAAGCGGACCTGAACAGATGCTCCATAGACTTCTATGGAGGGACGGATGTCAGCGGTGACATGTCTGCTGACATCCGACCCGCTCCGATCCGAAAAAGTGTGACGGAGGAAAAACCGTCGTCATCCGATCCCCCATAGGGGAGAGCAGCGCTCTGACAGGTCCGTCTCTGCACTGTGCAGAGACGGACCTGTCATCTGCCTGCTCAGCGGGGATCGACAGAGCGATCCCCTGCTGAGCAGAGCAGGCTCCGTACACGGACACGTCCGTGTGAAAAAGCCCTTAATTGGCAGAGAGCACAGGAAGTTATCAGCAAGCATTTTTCCCTGCTACCTCCTTGGACTACAAAATACCTACTCCTGGTATGGAGAAGAGAGGAAAGTATTGTGCAGTATAGTCCAAACACAGTGTTATGTAGTCTTGACACTCCCTGTCCTAAGGGGACTATGCTGCTCAGTAAAGTTGTCACCCTAGAACAAGAAGCATGTTAAAGCGGAGTTCCACCCTAAAAAAAATGTTTTCCTTTAAATGACTCCTTTCAACCTATTAACAAACATTTGGAGGAAAAACATTTTTATACTTACCCTAAACGCCTTGTTGCTATGCAGTCCTCCTAATCTGGACCGCGGAGCTCCTCATGCCTTCTTCCCTCGCCTATGCTCCTGGGCAATGATGGCACATCATTTCCCATGAGCCTGTGGGCAGTAATGTGCTCTAAAATCGCGTTATTTCCTGACGTTGTCATAATAAAGACCTTTCTCCGTCGCCGACCGTTGTTATAGCAATGTTACAAACAATCGGCGCTATGGCCGCCATTGAATCGCGCATGTGCAAGATCGAGAGGTGCATGCTGGTTACCCAGCATGCACATCTCCATGCATACTCCAGGAAGAGAACGCGATTGGGCCCACATTACAATGGAAATGGCCACAAACAGAGGATTACTATATTACAGTAAGGATTATATATCTTTGAAGAATCTGTTAAGAACATTGTATACTCTTATTTTAATTACATTGAAAATAATACTAGGTTAAAAAAAAAAGAAAAAAAATGTATTGCCGGAACTCCGCTTTAATGGCATAATTACCAGGTGGGAAAAAAATAAAATGAATGTAGGCACTGCAGGTAAGCTGCAATACTATTTTCTGTTTTTGGTTTTAGATTCAATTCAAGTCACAGTGTTGGAAAAACTTCCATAACTAAAAGGATAACATGAACAGCACTGATACAGTAGTATAACTATAATAAAATACCACCTCATCCATTCAGAGAATGCTTTGCATTCATTTAAAAAATGCAGAGCGGGCAACTTCCTGTGTTCAGAGTGCATCAGCTCGGTGGGGGACCCAGAAGCATTGTCTACTTTAGTGATTTCCAGCTTCCAGGGGCATCGGCCAGGTATGTTATATTCAGTTACATTGATCCAAGCTGGACCAATGCAACTATGCATAAAATATCCATAACAGGAATTATTTTTTTAAATGTTCCCCCTATCCTCCTGTGTTGCAGCCATCAACCTAATTACTTAACATTATTGTGTGTCCCTGCCTATAAACGAGCTGAGTCGCAATCACTGGAGTAGACGTGTCAAAGAGTTCCAGCTTCAGGGGGGAATCAGCCAGGTATGATATATACTGCACATAGTTACATTGGTCCACCAATAACCTTTTGCTGACCATGCACTGTAGATTTACTGCTACAGTGCGAGCCGGCTGGTCAGAATCATATATATCTGCTTTTCTGGGTAGGGGGTACGCCCGCCAGCCCAGCCCAGCTGTGATTCGTCACAGCACATGCTGATCACCGGGTCCCGGCCGAAGATTGACCACCAGTACACGAAGATCACCTCTGGTCTTCCCCGAACACAGCTCTGTGAGTGTAAACACCACAGAGCTGTGTTCAGTTACAGGGGATCTCGTTGCTTTTTCGTTTCCTTCTAAACAGGGAATGAAAACAACTAGATCCCCAGTAAAAGCAGCACACAGTACACACACAAACACGTGTTAGGCAAACATTTAAACCCTTGATTGCCCTAGATGCTAACCCCTTCCTGCCCAGTGTCATTAGTACAGTGACAGTGCATATTAGCACTGATCACTAATAATTGCACTGGTGAGGTCAGTGGTAGTTAGATCGCCGAGATTAATAGTATAAAACAAATTAATAAATACAATTTCCAGTATATATCCCATTGTTTATAGACGCTATAACTTTCGCACAAACCAATCAACAGGGCCGGTGCTAATGCTACGCAAACTAGGCAGCTGCCTAGGGCGCTCTGCCATCTAGCGGTGCAGCTGACCCTTGCCTTACCTCTTCCTCCTCCTCGTTGCCCCCCCAGGCTCACGTGCCACTGATAGGGGGGCCCAGACAGCAAGGAGTTTGGAGCGGCGGGCGGGTGGTAGCAAATGCAGAGCGGTGTGCGGCTTTCCCCCTCTCCCTCCCACCGGCTTTCAGACGCTGGAGGGAGAGGCACAGACCAGTGTAACAGGCAGCCAAGAGTGCTGCTCTTCTGAGTGGGAGGGCGTGACTGCTGGCTGCTGAGTCTGCCTCCCACACCTCCTCAGCCAATCAGCTTACCTCTGTAACCGCCCCTTACCCAGCCCGCCACATTTGACCAGAAGATGTTAGTGGCCAGAGCAGGGCTGGATGGGAGTGAGATGGAGAGGATCCAACATACCTGAGTATGATCACATTTAGATCAAACATTTCACATGCTCACTGGTAATGCCGGCTGCAGAAGTCTAATTATCATCAGTGTGTTCTCCCGTGTGTACTGAGTAGGCAATGACTAACACTGATCAGAGGATGACTTCCCTCTCCTTCTCACACTGCTTTTTATCTTTGTTTTTCGTTATATTCTACACTGCTCAGCTGTTTCTATAGAGCTATTTGTGCCAGAGTCCTGTGTCAGCCATCCATGATTTGTTTGACCTGTTCCTTGTTATCTTTGAAGGAATTAGCTGGTCAGGCTAGGAGCTTCACAGACTAGTTAACCATTTACTGTCCTCCTGTGTCTGAGCAATTGACTGTTCGTAAAGTTATTTATTTATTTTTTTTACACTTTGTTATATTTTGTACACTCTTGTTTACACATGCAGTGCGATCAATGTTTTTCCCCACTGATCACTGCTAGGACACCTCCTTTAGTACATTTTTCAGTCTCTGACCCTCTCCTGTAGTAGGTTTTGCAGTCTCTGACCATCTCCTGTACTACGTCTGCAGTCTCTGACCATCTCCTGTATCATAGATGAATGGAAAGACTTCGCGCATGCTAGATGGAATAGGAAGGTGAGTGATGGCAAGGTCCTAGACAGCTGGCAAGTCAAGGTGGGTGACTAGGACCAATAGATAACACTATGTTCAAAAGGGAAATAAAGTGCGGGAACTAGCATATAAAAAGTGAACAAGTGACATCAAATGAATAATTAGCCAGTAAATTCAATAAATAATGCGTGACTGGATCACAGTGATAATTGAATAAATATGTGCATGCACGTCAATAGAGTGCTAGGAATATAAAATCAATCCTGTAGGGCAATCGCGTGGTAATTAACTGCTCATTTTAAGTTGAACATACTACACCAGTGGAGCCCCCTTTTTTGTCTTCCTTTCCCCGACCCTGATATATTGGTATGTGGAGACACGCAGCAGCCTTTTAGGTCTGGAGGAGGATAAGGAGAAAGGATAAGTTTGGACCCCACAAGAGAGCACTCTGATCCCCGTCACCTTACCTGGGGCGCATGCTGATACCCCTACAAAGCTGATTTTTATTTGTCTAGAGGTAAGAGTTCTGGGAGACCAGAGAAGGAGTTACCCTATAAATAGAACAGTATCAGTGTGAACACTGCTACACAGCAACAACACAGAAAAAGACACATCTCAACATATAGAACTATCTGTGGAATTTCCACTCTATTAAGAGACATTAGTCGCTTCCTTTCTTATTCCTATGCTTTCCAGGACATTCCTTATTATGTGATATTCCCCACCTGGACTTTTGGTGATTCACACCCCCCCCCCTTTTTTTGCGATTTGTCCTTTGAACGATTTTATTTATCTCACCAGCTATTTCACTTTACTAACTTTTTGGTACTTACACTTATATTTTTATGACAGCTATTGTTACACTAATCACGGGATCCCAACACTGTTTTTAGAACATATTTTTAACACATTCTTATCCTATGGATTTTTACCCTATGGATTTTGATCACTAGCAATTTTATTTGAATCTCTATTTTTATCCATTGATCCTTATCACTCATTATTTTTAATGGTTTTACTGTTTACCACTTTCATCTTCACTTAATTACCACGCGATTGCCCTACAGGATTGATTTTATATTCCTAGCACTCTATTGACGTGCATGCACATATTTATTCAATTATCACTGTGATCCAGTCACGCATTATTTTTTTGAATTTACTGGCTAATTATTCATTTGATGTCACTTGTTCACTTTTTATATGCTAGTTCCCGCACTTTATTTCCCTTTTGAACATAGTGTTATCTATTGGTCCTAGTCACCCACCTTGACTTGCCAGCTGTCTAGGACCTTGCCATCACTCACCTTCCTATTCCATCTAGCATGCGCAAAGTCTTTCCATTCATCTTTTCTGTATAAGTGCGTTTGTGATCACTAGTCACTTTGCTGCATGCACCTTATTAGCGATAACGTTGACCTTTCCATCTACTCATAGTAGCGCGAGAGCTTTCCACATTCACATCTCCTGTATCATATCTGCAGTCTCTGACCATCTCCTGTATCATGCGTGCAGTCTCTGACCATCTCCTGTATCATGTCTGCAGTCTCTGACCATCTCCTGCATCATGTCTGCAGTCTCTGACCATCTCCTGTATCATATCTGCAGTCTCTGACCATCTCCTGTATCATATCTGCAGTCTCTGACCATCTCCTGTAGAGTATTTCTTCAGTCTCTGACCCTCTCATGCAGTACGTCTGCAGTCTGATCACCTTCTGTAGTATGTCTGCAATAAAGGAGGGTTACAGGCATGGTAGGTGGTGAGAGAAGGTGTGCCTAGACATGGATAGTGAGGGATGGGGGGCCCAGGCACGGTGGGTGGTGAGGGAAGAGGGCTGCAGGTGCAGTGGGTAGTAAGGCAAGGGAGGCTGCAGGCACAGTAGATGAGGAAAGGGGTCCCAGGTGCAGTGGGTGGTGATGGAAGGAGTGCCTAGACACATGTGGTGGTTAAGAAAGGGGCTTCATAATCCATGGCCCACCAAAAACCCTCAGCACCAGGCCCATAATGCTTTTAATCCAGCCCAAACTACCAGGGTCGCAAAGGTCGCACTTGTAACCGAGCCCTGGTGTTCCACCACTGTGGCTACTTCCGCCATTAATATATTTTTTATAATGGCACACAGTGAAATAATAAAAAAGTGACATTATAAAAAAATATGCAAAATAGTCTAGCACCGGCCCTGCCAATCAATATACACTTATTGGGATTTTATTTTACCAAAGACATGTAGCAGAATAAATTTTGGCCAAAATGTATTAAGAGATTTGATTTTTTGGGAGCGGGGGATATGTTTTAGAGCAGAAAGTAAATAAATATTGTTTTTCTCTTTTAATTGTCTGCCTTTTTTTTGTTTATATAATAATAAATAATAACAAAATAATTAAAAAAAAAACAGAGGTGATCAAATACCACCAAAATAAAGCTCTATTTGTGTGAAAAAAATATCTATAAAATGTTGTTTGGGTGCAGTAATGCATCACTGCGCAATTGTCCATTTAAGAAGCGCAGAGCCGAATAGCAAAAAATGGCCCGGTCACTAAGGAGGTAAAATCTTCTGAAGCAGGAGTGGCTAAAGAAAGTATTTGTTAAGTAATGAGGAGGGAGGTGTCTTTAAAGTGATTGTAAAATCTCGTTTTTTTTCTATAAAAATAAAAAACATGATATACTTGCGTCCTCTGTGAACAGAGCAGCCCAGATCCTCCTCTTCTTGGGTACCTCCTCTGTGCTCCTGGCCCCTCCCTCCTGTTGAGGGCACCCAAGCTGAGCTAAAGCTCCATGTGTCCATTCAGATACAGAGCTGCTGTTCGGCCTCGTCAACTCTCTCCTCTGATTGGCTGACTGACTTTGATTGACAGCAGGAGGAGCCAATGGTGCTGCTGCTGTGTCTCAGCCAATCAGGAGGGAGAGTCTCAGACAGCTGAGACACTCGTGGTCATCGCTGGACAGAGATGGGGCTCCTGTAATTATTAGGGGGGGGGGGGGGGCTGCTGCACACAGAAGGCTTTTTATCTTAAAGCATAGAATGCATTAAGATAAAAAAAAACTTCCGACTTTACAACCCCTATAAATCTGACACTTTGTTCCAAAAATGTGTTCCCTTTTAACCTAACTTAATTAAAAAATATATTGTATGTTACACATTTTACTTTTCTACAATTTTGTACACAGTTTCATCTACACAGGCATGTTCTGCTATCTCAAAGTATGCCTTTTCTAATGCTTAGTGTAGAAAGGATACAGTTCCATGTAGGAGGGAACACACACTATTTCCTTAGAAAATTCCACAGGGCAATAAAGCATTCTCAGTTGTTCTTCAAAAAGTGTTAGAGCCTCAGTCAGGTTTACACAGTTTCCCTGTGGGAGGAAGCAGACAAGAAAACAATGGTAAATGTAATGCTTTTTATACTGTAAATGATAGCTTTCTACAGCAAACAAAGAAAATGTAATTCATGGCAAAAGCGATCTGTGAATCATGGCAGAAGACTCACTAAACTGCAGCTTTTTTTCCACAATGAAAGGCAGGAAAAATGCATAATTAACCCAAAATGGAGTGGAGATTTCTATACTGTCAGTAATTGAGATTTTAAAATCTCTCCAGCCGGAAAAGGTTCACATAATAACATACTCCGCTACAGCGCAATTAATAAAGTGTATGTAAGCTCTAGCAGTTAATTCCTTTTATTTGCTCCCGTTTGGCATGTTAAATATACTATTGAGCTTTGTTATACATATTCTCTATGGAGCAGCGGATGTCAGCGGACTGTGACTGATCCGGTCTAAAAACAGACTTTCCCCATCTGTCCGGATGATCAGATGACAGTCGGATGGAAACGGACAAGCATAAAGCATGGACACTATAAAACAGCTAGTAAATATGCTTTGAAGAGTGGGGGTGTTCTGTAGTCCTCAACAGTTCCTATCTGAAGGCAACAACGGGGCTCCCCCATAGTTACAGTACAGTGAGTAAAGTGTGCCACTGGCAGTATCTCAAGATGAAGAAAAATAAAGCCTGAAAAAAGACCACCAAATGTAAAGACTGGTAAACTGCAGTATAGTATAATTTTGTTCTTGGGTTTGGGGTTTCTAAATATCATCATTACTGCGTTTTGTTACATACAAGACAATAAAAGAACCAAAAAAGTCAAAACACAGTTCAACAACAAAGTTTGCTGGGATATTTATGGAGTACATAGCCCACATAAAAGTGAAAGAAAGTACATAATATGCTATCTGTTACAAGAAGTGTCATCGGATTTAGGAAGGGAAGCATACAATGTATCTTTAGGAATGTCTTGGCATATGCAACTAGAAGGAGGTCCTCGATCAGACCTAGTAGGCACATGATGACATCAATCCAAAGCATCTGCTGCCATTCTTCTGCACCCCAGTTCTTATGTTTTCATGCATAGGACATAGAAACAAGGCTAAGCGACTCAACTGTGCACAAAAAACTAGCAACTGGGGTGCAGAAAAAATTTAAATCTTTGGCAGTAGCAAAAGGCAGTTTGTTCCTGAAGGGAACGGTCCAATGAAGAGAGAGGTCCAATTGTGAGTTTCTGCAGGCAACAGTGAAACATGGCGGAGGTTTGGTCAGGATCAATGGTGTCCTCAATGCTAAGAAATACAGGTAGATACTTAGCCATCATGTCATATCATCAGGGAGCGATGCGATTGGCCCCAAATTGATTCTGCCACAGGGCAATAACCCCAAACATACAGCCAATGTTATTAGGAACTATCCTCAGCGTAAAGAAGAACAAGGAGTCCTGGAAGTGATGGTTTGATCCCAACAGAGACCTGATCTAAATATCATCAATAGTGTCTTGGATTACATGAAGAGACAGAAGGATTGGAGGCAGGTGATATCCATAGTAGATCTGTGATACGTTCCCCATGATGTTTGGAACAACTTAACAACCTACTTACCAAGTTCCTTCAAAAACTGTGTGTACCTAGAACAACAAATGCTGTTTTGAAGGCAAAGGGTAGCCACACTAAATATTGATTTGATTTGGATTCCTCGTCTGTTCATTTACCTTTCATTTTGTTAATTGATAAAAAAAATAAACTAATAACACTACTGTTTCTGAAATAATTCTTAATTTACAGCATTTTTTAACACCTGCCTAAGACTTCTGGACAGTACTATGTATCCCAGTTTTCAATTCAATTATAATTAGCCATGTATGATTCTACTAATAACACTTTGTCCCTTTTGAAAAGATTCTCATCACATCTTGTCCCAGTGACACAACAGGAAAGGAATGAGACCTCCCTCACAGAAAAGGAAACATAAACCCTCCCCTATTCTATCCAAAAGTTATTTTTTATCTTGCTGGAGATTCATTCGCTCTGTATACACATTTGGGTTGTATAAATTAAAGTGGTTGTAAAGGCACAAGGTTTTTTACCTTCATTCTATGCATGAAGGTAAAAAACCTGCCTGCAGCATGCCCCCCAAATACTTACCTGAGCCCCCCTCTCGATTCAGCAATGTCCACGAGAGCCTTTCCTTCCCAGGGACTCACATTCCTGATTGGCTTCTGGCAGCAGCGGGAACCATTGGCTGTCAATCACAGCCAGTGAGAAAATCAGGAGACAGAGGGGGCAGGGCCGAACCGTGGTTCCATGTGTATATGTAAAAACAGAGCGGTGTCTTGGGTGTGAATCTGCTTGGGTGCCCCAAAAGCAAGCTTCTTGCTGTGGGGTGCACCCGGCAGGAGGGTGGAGCCAGCAGAGCCGGCGTGGGACCTGTGAGGAAGTGGATCTAGGATGCTCTGTACAAAACCATTTCACAATGCAGGCAAGTATATAATGTTTGGTATTTAATAAAAAAAAAAGGCTTTAATCACTTGCCGACCAGCCACCGTCGTTATACTGCGGCAGGTTGGCACGATCCCGCGAACCGGCGTAGCTGTACGTCGGTCCCTTTAAGCGGGATATCAGGCGCGCGCCCGCTGTACGGCAGGGGTGCCAATGCTCGTGACCACCGGCCATGAGAGGCAGAACAGGGACTTGTGTGTGTAAACACACACATCCCAGTTCTGTGAGGAGAGAGAGAGAGAGATTGGGAGTTCCAACGAGCTGGGAACCACGATCTCTCATCTCCTAAAATCAGTCCCATCCCCCACAGTTAGAACACACACCTAGAGAATACAGTTAACCCCTTGATCGCCCCCTAGTGTTAACCCCATCCCTGACAGTGACATTTACACAGTAATCGGTGCATTTTTATAGCACTGATCGCTGTATAAATGTCAATGGTCCCAAAAATGTGTCAAAAGTGTCCGATATGTCTGCCATAATGTCACAGTCCCGATAAAAATTGCAGATCGCAGCCATTACTAGTAAAAAAAATAATAATAAAAATGCCATAAATCTATCCCCTATTTTGTATACGCTATAACTTTTACGCAAACCAATCAATATACGCTTTTTGTGATTTTTTATTACCAAAAATATGTAGAAGAATATATATCAGCCTAAACTGAGGAAAAAATTTGCTTTTTTTAAAAAAAAAAAATTGGGGCTATTTATTACAGTAATAATAAATATTGTTTTTTTTTTCAAAATTGTAGCTTTTTTTTGTTTATAGCGCAAAAAATAAAAATCGCAGAGATGATCAAATGGCACCAAAAGAAAGCTCTATTTGTGGGGAAAAAATTTATTTGGGAACAACGTTGTACGACCGCGCAATTGTCAGTTAAAGCGATGCAGTGCCGTATCGCAAAAAATGGCCTGGTCATTGAGCAGCAAATTCTTCCGGGGGTGAAGTGGTTAAGGATCCATGATTTTTCTTCTTTCTCAAAAGCCTTAATAATATCGAATTTTACCTTTCATATTAACCCTAAACTCTAAACCCTAAATAGGATATAGCCTTTTTGCAGTACATGAAGAAACTGTCATTTATCACAACAGCTGTCTTGTAGTCTACAGATGTCACCTGAACAGATGTTACCCAAACCTCTAATGTACATCTCACCCAAGACTATGCTAACTCACACTATCCCTGAATGCACTTTTTTTTTTTTTTTTTTTAATAGTGTTATAAAAACTGCACATGTTATTAATCATATCCTGCAGTTAATGATTTGCTAATTGTTGGTATTTATTTTTCTGCTGACATAAAGCTGAAAAAAAAACGCTTCTCTGTGGAATTTTGCTGTGACAGAAAGTTACAAAGATTTGCTGACTCCCTGCCAAGACAGCTGTAATAAATGTGTCTGCTAAGGAAGATAATATGATAGCAAAAACCAAATACTCAGTGGTCTGAAAGTTTAAGTTCGGTATTCAGTAGGAATCATCCAAAATTTGAGTCTGTAAGCACTGATCAGCTCGACAAACATCGATTACAAAAATTGGAGCCAGGTGGAAGACCGTCACTAAAACAGTGATTAGATCCAATCAAATGCAGTCACAACAGCAAGCAGTGGAGATTCCCTAACCAATAGGGATGCTCCCAATATTCGAGTCGAACGTAAGTCGAACAAATGAACATATGGGGTGCTCGTGGCAAGTTTGCCCACTGCAGAGCGCCCCATAATGTACTAAGAGATCGCAGTGATCTAGCCAGTAAGGCCCCTTTACACTTGTATGTCCCACGATTTAGGACTGCAAAGTAGCATGACAAGTCGTTCCCCATGATTTCCAATGACAGCCATTCATATTAGTACGACTTCAAAGTAGTCCCTGCACTACTTTGGTCCGATTTTGATGCCACTTACAAAGGCATCCACGAATCGTGGCAAAATCGCGCGACTTTGAAGTCGCACAAGTGTGAAAGGGGCATAAGTCTGTTTTTCAACAGAACGAGCTCTCCAGCAAATGTAGCAGTTATAGTGTTGAGACAAACCATTTACCACTGACAGGGATGCTTACAATGATCAGATTTTATTTATTCTTGTAAAATGTTTATTCCAAAGGAAAAAAAGAAAAAGAAAACGGTTGCTGTAACTGCTTTTGCAATTGCAGTATCTAAATCTGCTCGTACATCTAACACTCCCCTCCCCCCAGACTGACTGAAAATGCTGCTGTTCAAAGGTGCCCCTGTGCTCCTTCATCCAGTGCAGAGACACTCCAATATAAGAGGTATGTTACTGGTCAGATCACCGGGTAAAAACAGAGAGGGAAAAAAAGGCTAAAAAATACAACAGTTAGGCTTGCTGTGAAGTAAACTGGAAGTAAATACCCAATACAAATATTTAAAAAAAAAATTGGATTTGGTTATTTTGCTGTAGACATACGCTATATTACCAAAAGTATTGGGACACTTGCCTTTACACGCAGATGAACTTTAATGGCATCCCAGTCTTAGTCTGTAGGGTTCAATATGGAGTTGGCCCACCCTTTGCAGCTATATAACAGCTTCAACTCTTCTGGAAAGGCTGCCCACAAGGTTTAGGAGTGTGTCTATGGGAATGTTTGACCATTCTTCCAGAAGCACATTTATGAGGTCAGGCACTCTAATTATTCCCAAAGGTGTTCTATCTGGTTGAGGTCAGGACTCCACCCAAACTCGCTCATCCATGTCTTTATGGGCCTTGCTTTGTGCACTTGTCCAAATCATTTGGTGGAGGGTGGATTATGGTGTGGGGTTGTTTTTCACGGGTTGGGCTTGGCCCCTTAGTTCCAGTGAAGGGAACTCTTAAGGCGACAGCATACCAAGACATTTTGGACAATTTTCATGCTCCCAACTTTTTGGGAACAGTTTGGGGATGGCCCCTTCCTGTTCCAACATGACTGCGAACCAGTGCACAAACAAGGTCCATAAAGACATGGATAAGCGAGTTTGAGTGGAGGAACTTGACTGGCCTGCAACCTGATAGAACACCTTTGGGATGAATTACATCGAGATTGCAAGCCAGGCCTTCTCGTCCACATCAGTGCCTGACCTCACGAATGCGCTTCTGGAAGAATGGTCAAACATTCCCATAGACACACTCTTAAACCCTGTGGACAGCCTTCACAGAAGAGTTGAAGCTGCTATAGCTGCAACGGGTGGGCCAACTCAATATTGAACCATACGGACTAAGACTGGAATGCCATTAAAGTTCATGTGCACGTAAAGGCAGGTGTCCCAATACTTTTTCGGTAATATAGTAACAAACCACCCTAGGCACAGCTGTCTACATTTCATCGAAACACCAGTGGTGGGACTTCCCTATTATGATGTATACAAAAATCCACAGTCGTATCCACTCAGTTACTGCAGAGTGGACACAGACAGAGCCGGCTATGCTCCATGGGCGGCGGGGAGTAAACGGAAACCTAAATAAAAGAGGATGAAGTCCTCTACCATTTTTATTTTTTTTAGCGGGCCTGATTGGACTTGGAGGTAGGCGGGTGAAAACCGTCCATATACACCCGCCTGTTCATAGGTATGAATGGACCTTCCGATCAGGTCCGCCTAAAAAAAAAAAAACTGATAGGTGGACCTGATAGGAACACCCGTCTGAAACGGGCCTAAGATGCACAGACCACCTTCCTCAGCCAACTAGGGATTATTGACGAGCAGGTGCTACAGCTTATGCCCCGTACACACGATCAGACTTTCCGGCGGACAATCCCCGGACTTTCCAGCGGAGGTCCGCCAGACTTTCCGAACTAGCGGACTTGCCCACACACGAGCACACACGAACGGACTTTCCGGCGGACTAAAGTCGCTCGTCCCCACCCCCTTTCCTGACCGGCCGGGCTGCGTGCTCGGACAAGGGTCTGGTATGGACGCCCCCATGCCGTTTTTTTGGCGTAGGGGGTTACCCTAAAAATCCATACCAATCGACGGGGCTCGCAAGGTGTCAATCCAGCCAATGAAAGTGGCGAGATTGACTTCCTTCTCTAGTCCCGTCGTACCTCGAGTCACGTTCAAAATGAATGGACTTTACTCCGTGTGTGTGGACAAGTCAGTTCATTTGGAAAGTCCGTCGGACCTGCATAGACAGGTGGACTGGGTCTGGCGAACTTTCGGCGGGAAGATTTAAAACATGTTTTAAATCTAGGTCCGGCGGACTTTTGGGTAGAAAAAGTCCGCTGGAGTCCACACACGCTCGGAATGTGCGCGGCATTACAGTAGGAGTGAACAAATCACTAAAATCTCATACAAGAGTGCGCATGCGCGAGAGCTCCAAGATGGCCGCTTAAGCCGGGAGCTCCGCGCCATACCGAGCCTACAGCGCCAGCCGAGTGCCACCCAGCACCGTTTTACGCCATCCGAACGGCTAACCGGGACCTCCGCCACCCGGTGACCATCCCCATACACTTTTTCGGCCGCCCGCTCCGGCCGAAGGTCCCACACAGAAGCCGCAGTACACGCAGGGTGTACCAAGATGGCCGCCGGACTTTTCTAAGCCAGAAAGGGACCCTCATACTTTGTAGAATTTGGCAGGAGGACACAAATAGAGGTACCTTATACTCCCCCTGTCATAGTAATCACTCTGCATGCTGAAATCTGGGGTTAGAAGAAACCTGAAACAAGCCTTCTCTGCTGCCTCACATATCGGGTGTCCCAAGATGGCCACTATGGCTGCTGCAGCTCCTGTTCCCTCACACCTTCACCTGGAATTAACTCCAGATCACAAAACTGGAATTTCCCCTGCTCCCCCACATTATTCCCCAGGGACGTATAGCATTGGATCTCTGCCCCAGATTCCCTCTCCTGCTTCCACGGAATCCCTACTCAGTCACACTTTTGGGGATCAGGCATTATCTCCTGCAGCTCCACAAGGCGTGTCTGCTTCGGGCCCTCAGGGTCACTTTTCACAACTTCCCCAGATCACAGTGGATGATCTATTTCTCAAATTCTCTACACTTCTAACGGCTAACGCTGCTGCCATAACGGGTGAAATTAAAGCAGACTTACAGAATATTGGCTCCAGGATGGACGCCATTGAAGAAAGACTGGAACAGACAGCTGCAGTGTCCTTTCAGAATTCAGGCCTCATCCAAACAATGCAAGATCAACTGGACACTGCGTTTTCGCGCATTGACGACTTGGAAAATAGGTCGCGGAGACTAAACTTTAGAATCAGAGGCCTGCCTGAATCGATCGCTGACGTTACCACTGCCACACAAGACTTGATTAAGTCGCTCGTGCCGAACATTCCGCCGGCCCGCCTTGAATTAGACAGGGTACACAGAGCTTTAGGCCCTCCCAGAAAGGACGGTTCTCCCAGGGACATCATCGCCAAGCCGCTTTATTATGCTGTGAAGGAGTCTGTGATGAAACAGGCTCGGGCTCTTCCCCAGGTCACCTGCCAAGGTCACCCCGTCCAGATATTTGCAGACCTCTCCCCCTCTACCATTCAACGGAGAAGAGCTCTTAAGCCACTTTTGACAGCTATGACCCAGAAGGACATTAAGTACAAATGGGCCTTCCCATTTGCGGTTAAGTTCGCTCATAAAGGTCAGCAACACTCCTTTTCCACCTTCGTATCGGGTGAACAACTACTCCTCAATCTAAAAATCATCACACAGGAAATGGAAACGGAAGCCTCCTCGTCCATCCCAGGTGCCAATAAACGCCCGCTCCCGACGAGCCCCCCGAATCCTCTATGGAACAAGAACAAGGCTAGAAGATCATCACACAACGGCTCCACCTGATCTGGAATTTCCTCTAATACCCTAAACTGGTTCCACCCCGGACTCTGGACCTTTTTTGATTTTTATTTTTATTTGTATTTTTTTATATTTATTTTCATTATAAATTTTTATTTATTTTTTTTTTTTTTTTTTTTTTTGGGGGTCCTTTATGGTCTGCAGTCCGGGTTGTTTCCCTACAACAAGGGAAGGTCTACACCTATGTCTACCTTTACTTGGGGGTGATTCAGGGTCCCCATGTGGTCTTTCGGGTCTCCCTTGAGGACGTAGGTCCTAGCTACTCCCCCTTTCCCCCTTTTTTTTTTTATCCTTTTTATTTTTACTTTTACTTTTACTTTTATTTTCTATTTTATTTTTATTTATTGTTTTTTTTTTTTTTTTTTTCTCTCTCCTCTCTCCCCTCTCATGAGAGGAGGGGGGGGGGGTACTTTGAGCTTTACTGTTCTTAGGGCTTGGCGAGCCCTGTGGGTGGTACATTCATTTAACAGTTCTCACAACCTGCTTTCATAGGATTGTTTGTTTTTATTAAGCCACTAGTGAAGTAGGTTTTAGGGCGCTTAGGCGAGGTGTGGTTCACATGCGCCTCCTCCCACTTCCTGGACTACTTCGGTTGTCAGGGGAGTGGGATCTCCAACCATTGTGGTTGGTGTTTGGTTTTTGCCTCTCATCTCACGGCTTACAGTGAGATGACCTTCGTGGTAGTTGCTCCCCCCTGGGCCTTCTCTCGCCTGGGCGGGAGTAACCGCCTTTATCTTTGTTTTTTCTATTTCTTTCTATCTTTCCTCTCCCCCTCTCTGGAGCACTACTTACCCGTTATCTATTTTTCAGATCCTCCTCACGGCGAGCAGCGCAGGACGAACGATGCCAGCAGGAATGGTCTACCACACTTTCAGATGGCATTTCTACACACATCTGGAAAGAAGGTAGGTGATGCGGGTTCGGGCAGCTCCCCCTCCTCCCAGGTCCATGGCTGATCGCACGCGTAATGTTTGGAGGGTAGCCACCCATAATGTACAGGGTTTAAATTCACCCCTAAAACGTAAAAAGGTATTCAACACATATAAGACTTCTAAATTAGACATCGTCCTTCTGCAAGAAACCCATTTCCCCGCTAGCTTTAACCCCAAATTTATTCACTCCCATTTCCCTACATTTTTTATGGCCAATGCGGAAAATAAAACCAAAGGGGTGGCAGTGGCCATAGCTAAGACATGTAACTTCACTTGGATTTCTGATACGAAAGACCCACAGGGTAGATACCTATTAGTCAAAGGCACTATAGATGGTCAGCTATACTCCATAATTTCCTACTACTCCCCTAATAAGGGGCAAGCAGCCTTTTTCAGACACCTCCTTCAAACCCTGACCCCTCTACTTGAGGGCACGGTCATATTTGGGGGGGACTCCAATGTGGCCTTTGATCAAGGTCTGGACAAATCTAGACCTCTGGATGCACAACTTACCCGCCCTTCTAACGAAAGCCTCAAGATAGCGAAACTGATACATACACAGGGGTTGGCGGACGTCTGGAGGGAGATGAACCCCAATAGAAGAGATTACACCCATTTCTCCCATCCACACAACACCTACGCCAGGATTGATCATCTCCTGGTTCGATCCCAAACAATCCCGCTCATTTTGAAATCTCACATTACTGACTCTAGCTTATCTGATCACTCCATGGTGGTTATGACTCTCCAATCCCACTACAACCGACCGGACCGGAGACAGTGGAGACTTAATGAGTCCATTCTCTCTGATCCTATTAGAGTAACAATGTTGAAAAAATCGATTGAGGAATATTTCGCATTCAATGATCAGGGGAACGTCTCTGCTGAAACACTTTGGGCAGCTCACAAAGCCTGCATTAGAGGGGAATTCATCAGACTTGGTTCCTCCATCAAGAGAGAAAGGGAAGCAGACATCAAAAGACTAGAGACTGAATACACTACACTCAAGAAACAGCACAAACTGAATCCCTCCTCCTCCTTGATTCCTCAGCTTGACAAGGCCAGGTTGGAACTCAACCTAGCCCTCACGGCTAAAGCCGAAAAACAAATCCGATGGTCTCAAAATCGGTTTTATACGCAAGGTGACAAGATGGACTCTATGTTGGCCTCCAAATTGACACCCAGACTAAAAACGTACACGATGCCGAAAATACGAATCCCAGGTCAGGGCTCCACAGCTAATCCCTCCAAGATAACGGACGCGTTTTATGAGTTCTACAACAAACTCTACTCGCCGTCTTCCTCCTCGTCTGTCTCCTCCATACACGCTTTTCTTGACAGTCTCCCCATCCCAAAACTATCCAATGTCCACAAAGACGGTCTGGAAGCCCCTTTCACAGAAGGGGAAGTGTTAGAAGCAATAAAAACCCTGAAAACTGGTTCTGCCCCTGGGCCGGATGGCATATCAAACCCATACTACAAAACGTTTGCCCACACCTTAGCCCCATACTTAACTAAATTTTTTAATTACACAACGGAAGGTAATCCACTTGATCCTCAGCTTAATGCTGCATTTATCGCGGTTATCCCAAAACCGAACAAAAACCCGGAAGAAGTTGGGAACTACCGCCCCATCTCCTTAATTAACTGCGACGTTAAGATCCTGACCAAAATTATCGCCAACCGCATTGCAACCTTTATTAATACTTATATTCACAAGGATCAGGTGGGTTTCATCCCGGGCAGACAAGGCCCAGACCAGATACGGAGGACAATAGATGTAATGTCTATTCTCCAAACTAACTGGGATGGTGGCCCCAAACAATCGGGAATGCTTCTGTCTCTAGACCTACAAAAGGCCTTTGATTCCGTTTCCTGGCCCTATGTCTTCACCATATTAAAGCATTGGGGTTTTGGTCCACGATTCATGGGTATCATACAGGCACTTTACTCTACTCCCTCCGCAAAAGTTAGGATACAAGGCTGCTATTCTAAACCCATACCGATAAGACAGGGAACCAGACAGGGTTGCCCATTGTCACCACTAATTTTTGCAATAGCAATAGAAACGCTTGCCATAGCGATTCGTCAAAACCCGGACATTAAAGGGGTTTCCTGTGGTCCCCAAACTCACAAATGTGGCCTATTTGCAGATGACATTATGCTTTTCATAACATCTCCCATTATCTCTCTCCCCAATCTATGCGCTCTGCTAAGCAACTTTTCTACGTTATCGGGTCTCCAGGTGAACTACTCCAAATCGCAAGCCCTTAATGTTTCCCTAGACTCCTCCACAGTAGATCTTCTGAAACAATCCTTTAAATTTCAATGGAGTGAATCTTCCATCAGATACTTGGGTATTAACCTCACAGCTAAAATTGAAAGTCTATACAGTCACAACTATCCTCCCATGTATCGTAAATTAGAAACAGATCTGCGCAACTGGACACAACACACCATTTCCTGGCTGGGAAAGATAAATGCCATCAAGATGACATTACTTCCTAGACTACTATATCTATTTCGATCCCTCCCCATTCCCATTAGGAAAGACCACATCAAAACCTTCCAAAGTAAGCTTCTAAAATTCGTTTGGGGCAAGGCAGGGTACAGATTGGCCCAAGGAATCCTTTATGCGCATAGGAAAAGAGGGGGCTTAGGTCTTCCTCATTTATATAAGTATTATCAAGCAGCCAGGCTTGCCCAAATATCTATGGTTTATTCCAAATTTGAGAAGCCTGATTGGATCCAAATAGAAAAACACGCAGTTCCTCGCTTTACTCTAGACTTCTTATTGTGGACCCCTCAGAAAAATAGACCCCCAATTCTCTCCCCTACATTGTCCCACTCCTTCGCCCTATGGGACTCCTTACGTTCTTCACCTTCACTTGTCTCTGTATACAAACCCTTGACCCACTTATTTAACAACCCACAATTCCCCCCAGGTAACAACGTTCTGGCCTTTAAATGGTGGGTTGATAAAGGTCTATATAGAATAGGTCACTACTTTACAGCTGCAGGACCGCTCACTCTTAAACAATGCATTAAAAGATTTGACCTCCCCAACTCTGAACTGTTTAGGTTCCATCAAATTCACCACTTTCTGCAATCCCTATGTAAAGACAATTCTACCACGCCAGCATTCACGGATTACGAAATTTGGTGCGGTCAGGCCATGGACCAGAGGGGGGGGGATCTCCACGGTCTACACATCACTTACGGCTCCTATCTCCAAGACGTCCTTTATGGTCGCTTGGGAAACTGACTTCAATTTTCTCTGGACTAAAGAGAAATGGCATTCTGCATGTGCTAAATCATTCCGGGGGATTCTTAATACCACACTGATGGAAGCTGGCCTAAAAGTGATGACCAGATGGTACTATACGCCTTTCAGAATAGCCTCAATGTTTCCGGCTACCAGCCCCCTATGCTTCAGAGGGTGCCAACTTTTAGGTACAATGTCACATATATGGTGGGAATGCCCGAAGATTCGATCATTCTGGAAAAAAATCTTCAATATGATTGACAAATTGGTTGGCTCTTCTGTCCCCAGGTCCCCCTTGATAGCCCTCCTACATGAATCCATCCCCCACATATCTAAGCCCTCTAATAGATTGGTACAGTTCGTGCTTTTAGGAGCTAAGCTCACGATTGCTAGGGCTTGGAAAAAACCGAGCATACCTCTCTCAATGGCTAAAAGGAAAATCTCATGGATAATGTCTCAGGAAAAACTTACCAGTCTGTTACAGGACACATCTGAAAAATTTGAAGCCACCTGGGAACCGTGGGCCCGACTAATGGGGCTATCCAACTTCCCCTTCTTGTCATAAACAGGCTTCTTCATTTGGACGGGTAATGGTGCTCCCCTCTCTTTCTCTTCCCCCTTCTCTTTCCCACTCTATATCTTGCTCTACTTTTCTATTTTCTTTTTATATCTGCTCTTCCATTACGGACAAAATTTAGGTCAGTTTATCTTAAGGCCGATGTCGAGGTACAAATGCTCCTGATTAGCTCGGTTTACAATAACAGACCCTCAGGCGGAGGATCAAGCAGAGTTAGGTCTGTTGCCTAACACACGAGCATAGTTATCTTGTCCTTGGGGTTTGTGATGCTCTGCATTGCTGGTGGGGTTTGGCACCAGCCCTCTCTGACACAGTGTGATCCCCTTGGGGGTGTCGGGGGGTGTTGGGGCTGAAACTAAACTGCTTCTCCTTTCCCAGCCTACTGGCTTCCAGTCAAGACTCAAACCTAGACCTTGATGCCTACTAAAAGTACACAGCGTGATCACTCTTCCCAGGGACCAGTTTCCGTATCTTCTTTATTATCACCTTATGCTTGTCAATTTGTTTGGGTTTTTACATCTTTATATTTTTGATTATACCTCTGTTTACTCTAAAATAAAAACGTGGGGTAATTTAATTCAACTAATTATCAAATTCAGGAACCCGGTAATATAGCTACCCCATGTCGGGCAGGCATAGCCTCCGCCCACACACAGTTAGATCCCGACAGGGGTGTATGGGCGCTGAGGCTGAATACCCGATCTCACTGAGAAATTTTCGGGGTAAGCCACTATAAAACCCTCCATGAGACACTAACACGCCTGTTTAGGCCAAAGAAACCTCTAGCTGCCTTGCAGTTGTATAGGCTCTAGCAGTGTTTTAAGGTCATTTCCTGAATCTTTATAGTTCTTTTGCATTCTCTAGACATATTGCTGAATCTAGTACAGTGCAACAGTACATTTCAAGATTGTAATGGAATTTAATGATATTTTGTTATGTATCTGATTATTTGTAATATGAAATTTCTTCAATAAAAATCTAAAATAAAAGCATGGCAAATGTTTACGATACACAATGCTTTAGTAAACTGATTGTTATACAGTTAGGGTTTACATCTACTTTAATAAAAATATTGAAACGAAAAAGAATTGTATTCTGACAGCAGGGAGGTTTTCCCACTATCAGAATACTCATCAGCACCAGCGGTTATAACTGATGGCACTGATCAAGTGAACATTTTCAGACAGGCTGATTGTACTGAAGTCGATTGAGAGATCGACTTCTGTACAACTAGCCTGCCCAAAGATGGATCGTAATTCAGCCAGACCCTGCCGAACCCGGACGAATTTCGATCCATCTATGGCAAACATCAAAACAAAGGACTAAAACCAGCACGGGCCAGGTGGTACAACAAAGGCTTCTTCTGCATACAAGGTAGTGTTATAATGAAAACCATACTGCCATTGGTTTATTTCGGAATCTTTATTTTTGCTTAGGTTCTCTCTTGTACACTAGGTCATTTCATAAATAAACTTTAATCATGATTTACTGTTAGTTTATACAGGGTAATCTTTACTTACATACTGATTACATTTTCCCTTTAGTATTGCCCATGTTTAATATTCAAGTTGTTTACATTCATGTGTTATTATAGTGCTTCCTGTAAATATATGGTTCCCTACACGTCATTATTCCAGATTAGGCATGATTGGACGCAGTTGTCTAATTACAGCGCTGGCTTCTGCCTGGTATAATTACATGTTGAAAATGCAGCACAGCACCTAACTATCTGAAGAATTCTCTATACAATCAAATATAAGGCTAGTATTTCTGTGGAATCATTTAAAAGCTAGTCATTGAATATGAATAGGCCATTGACGGGATGTAAATTCCTTAAATAAACAGATTCTTCTTTTTGTACAGAAGTAAGCTTTGCAAAGGAGCTCTGACTTCACAATATTACTCAGGCATTGACAGGATAAAATATATATACTAATACATTATAAAGAACCTTGTGCTATTTGGCAAAATAGAGCATCAGAATAGAAGCATTAAAAGCAATAAAAGAAAAGACAGTAATACAAACTGTGAATGTATTTATTAGATATGATGGTGTAATACATGTGTGTAGGGGTAATACAAGAAGGTTATGTTACTATGTTGGGATTATTCTTCCAAAGGACAATATACAGTAATTCCAAAGTCTTATATGGGCACCTATCTGTCTGTTTTTCTGTCAGCCTACTGCTATTGCCAATATGGTGAAGTGCTCCTTAAGACCGGGCAAGGCACGTCTAAACCTCCAGGGGACTGTTCTCCTCGGCCCTCATCCAGCAGCTAAAAAGATTGCGGCGGCCCAGCGGCTCCATGTGCTCTCCCCCAGAAGAAAAAGTGCAAAAAGATGGAGGCTAGTGAAACTGCTAAAAAACCTGCTGCCCTGAAGCCTAAACCCCCCGCACTATTAAGGAGCACTTTGCAGATCAGAACCCCCACCCTCAGTAAACTGAAGAAGGAGCTTGAGCTTTGCCCTGCACAGCCGATGCAGCCATGGGGGGAGGAGGGGGGTATCTATCTTAACACTCAGGGCCATGCTGCTGCTCCCCCTGAGGAGTCTGTTGGTTCTTCCTCACAACAGGGAGCGAAGGATGAACTCACCCTTAAACATGTAATTGAAGTAATTTATGCGTACCAAACTGCCCTTAACATGCAGATAGATTCAGTTAATGATATGCAAAAAATCAGGGGCAGGATGACCTCTGCCAAACAACGCATTTGTGATGTGGAGGGTGCCATAGATTCATTGCATAGAGATGTACGCTCCTTACAACACTCTGCTACTGTTCACTCTGATAAACTGAATGATCTTGAGGACAGGCTACGGTGCAACAATTTACACTTTATCAGTTTCCCAGAGGGGTCAGAAGGCAGGGATCCAGAAGGCTTTATGGAGACCTGGCTTAAATCGGCTATGCCAGCATATACTTTTTTTGCTCTTTTTGCTATTGAAAGGCCACATTGCATGCCACCGCGCCCGTTGCCACCAGGGGCACCACCAACACCCATTCTCATAAAACTTCTGCTTTTCAGGGATAAGGAACAGATACTGTGAGCATCTTGTACCTTAGGTGGCCTGACATAGAATAGTAAAAAATTTAAATTTTCCCAGATTTTTCTGCTGCCACGCAGAAACAGGCTGCCTACGCTGTGATTAAGAAATGGCTGCATGATAAGAATTTGGCCTATAGTATGAATTATCCCGCCAAGTTGCGTGTCGTAAATGGTGGCAAAGTGCAGTTTATCATTTCATCTGAGGATGCCTCTGCATGGCTCAATGTCTGTGTTTCCATTGCCGGAGTTTGTATTACTAAGCCCTAGTTGATGATCACTATGTGTTTGTTTTTTGTTTTTTTATTTCCAACTTAATACCTTAGTTCGCTTTGTCATGCATATCCAAACATATGTGCAACCGTTTCAGCAAGCTCTATTTTCAGAATGTCTCTTAGATACTGTACCTTTTATGTGGTAATGCTGAAGTTCAGCATTACCTAGCACAGTTGTACAGACTCCTCTCCTGTACCAAAATTGCTTAGTCTGAAGTTACTGCCACAATCTGTAAGATCTTATATGTACAGTGACCCAGTGATGACATCACCAAGACTATAAGAACGTATGTAATGAAATAAGAAAGGTTTTATTTCTAGATTGTAAGCTCCAACAAGCAGGGCCCTCTGACCCCTCCTGTATTGATTTGTATTGTAATTGTACTGTCTGCCCTCATGTTGTAAAGCGCTGCGCAAACTGTTGGCGCTATATAAATCCTGTATAATAATAATAATAATAATAATTGAAATTAGCACATTGACCGGGAAGGGGTAGGTACTGTCAAAATATAAGCAGATTAAACTTTTGCTTAGATAGTGTTCATTTTCAAGATGTATATATAATTCATTATTTACAACAAACTTTTATCCTCCCAAAAAGTGCCCAAAGGGAAAAAAAAAAAAACCACAGGGAAATATTTTTTAGGAAGCGACAGAAGGATATCATTGCTGCTAGCGTGACTATTTCTCAGCTTTGATTTTACTAGTGTGGATCATCATTTACTATTAGACAGGACATTTTGGACTGCTCTACTACAACCCCATATTTTAGAATTGATATATAAGCACTTAATAAATATAGCCCTAAGAGACTAAAAGGATAAAGGATGTGTGAATAATTTTGTGGTTATTGTAGATCAAAATCTGTTGTCAAACATTATGTTTTATAACAAAACTTGTACCCAAAAACAAACCTGACCAAAGTAGGCATTTCTTTACTACTGAATTTGTGTTTAGCAAGGACCCTTGTTAAATTATACATCCATGTTGCTTCATACAAACACATTAATATTAATATAAACTTCAACCAAATAGCTAAGCTTTTAGTGGGGCCTTTACAGTATATCAAAAGCCAAATATATTTAATTTGTTTTGGCTGAAGTGGGGAATGGTTAAATCACTTGCAAGTTTTTGTTTTTTTGCCATCTATACTAGACAGAGTAACTTTTCCTTCCTTTACCGTAAACAAAATGGGAAGTAAGAGGAAATCTGTCCAAAATCAAGTAATTCCTCCTTTCCCTCTATTTCTAAACTACTGACAACTTAAAAAATTGGATCACTCCTACTTTCTGTCCCAGACCCAGTTGAATATATAAACCTGACAGTGGTTCTACCACACATTCAAAACTTGAAAAAAAATGTTGGGTTTACTGTATATACATTGTAAATACTTACCAAATTAGTGATTGTAAAAAAAACACAACAAACATGTTATACTTACCTCTGTGCAGTTGGTTTTGCACAGAGCAGCCCAGATCCTCCTCTTCTCGGGTCCCTCTTTGCTGCTCCTGGCCCCTCCCTCCTATCGAGTGTCCCCTCAGCCAGAAGCTTTCTTTGGGGGCATCCGAGCCGAGTCAGAGCTCTTTGTATCCATTTAGACATGGATCCCCGACCTGGCCCTGCCCCCTTCTAAACCAATTGGCTGACTGACAGCCGCGCAAGCCAATGGTGCTGCAACTATGTCTCACCCAAATCAGGAGGAGTGTCCCGGAAAGCACGAGGGAATCGTGGACATCGCTGGAGAGAGTATGGGCTCAGGTAATTAATTAGGGGGTGCTGGGGAGAATGCTACACACAGAAGGTTTTTCATCTTAATGCATAGAATGCATTAAGATAAAAAAACCTTCTGCCTTTACAACTCCTTTAATATTGCCTAGCTATAGACCAAACAACTATAACATTATGACCACCCGCCATAACCCCTTGAAGTATGGACTTCACTAGACCTCTGAAAGTATGCTGTGGTATCTGGCACCAAGCCATCAATCAGTAGCAGATCCTTTTTTTATTTATTTTTTCAGACTTGTTTATCCAGCACATCCTACAGATGCTCGCGTGGACTGAGATCTGAACAGTTTGGAGGCCAAGCCAACACCTCAAACCCGCTGTTGTGTTCCTCAAACCATTCTTGAATTCATCAGACCAGGCAACCTTCGTCCATTGTTCTGTGGTCCAGTTCTGATGCTCACATGTACACTGTAGGGGCTTTTGGCTGTGAACACCAGTCAGCATGGACATCCTGACTGGTCTGCAGTTACGCAGCCCCATATGCAACATACTGCAATGTGCTTTGTGCTCCGATAGCTTTCTATTGGAACCAGCAGTACCTTTTGAAGTCATTTGAGCTACAGTAGCTCTTCTATTGGATCTGACTAGGCAGGCCAACATTCGATCCCACCTTCATTAATGAACCCTGACTGCCCATGACCCTGTACCTGGTTCATCAGTTTTCTTTCCTTGGAACAATTTTGCTTTGTCCTGACCACTGCAGATCAGAAACATCCCAAAAGAACCAAAGTTTTGTTTTTTAATTTATAGTTTTTTATTTCAATGTCTAGCAAAGCACATGGTACAGTCAACAGATGGTAGTCCTCATACAATAATGAATATATAACAGGCATATATTACAGTATTTTAAGACAAAAGGAGGTCAGGTCCACATCACAAAACAGAGATGTAACGTCAGTCTCAAAAAGCTATACGCCCCAGTCCATTGCAAAGCTACATAATAATAGAGGCCCCCAAGAAGTTGCATTTCTTTACCCGCATACTAAGTTTGTGGCCTGGGAAACTAGTGCTGAAGACAAGAGAGCACCATTTTCGAAACAAAATGGATAAGAGAAAAGCCTTTGAAGATGCTCTGACCCAGTCCATCTATTCTAGCTATTACAATTTGGCTCTTGTCAAAGTCGCTCAAATCCTTATGCCGCGTACACACGATCGGAAATTCCACCAGCAAAAGACCAAAGTGAGCTTTTGGTCGGAAAATGCGACCGTGTGTAGGCTCCATCAGACTTTTGCTGGCGGAATTTCGGCCAGCAAAAGATTGAGAGCATGTTCTCAATTTTTCCGACGGAAAAAGTTTCTATCCGAAATTCCGATCGTCTGTGGCAATTCCGACGCTCATAATTGTGACGCATGCTCGGAAACAATTCGAAGTATGCTCGGAAGCATTGAACTTCATTTTTGCGATCGTCATAGTGTTGTATGTCACCGCGTTCTTGACGGTCGGAAAAAACATCCAAGGCTTTTCCGACGAGAATTCCGATTGTGTGTACGCGGCATTACACTTGCCCATTTTTTTCTGCTTTCAACATCAATTTCAGGGACAACGTGTTGACATTCTGCCTAATATATTCCACCCTCTTTTAGATGCCACTGTAAATGATATAGTCAATGTTATTTATTTTACGTTTCAGTGGTCATAATGTTATGGGGGATCGGTGCATATTTCCTTAACTATATTCCCATGACTGAAAGGAACAGATTACAACGTTGTCATATGCCCTACAATCTACTATATATTGCTCAATGAGAAAACTGCTCCAGCACAGCTTTCCTGAAAACCACGAAATACAAACACCACAAACTTGGCATGTTTTCAGCTGCCAGTAATGTGTCCCATTTCAACAGCATTTTATTTCTGGACAGCTTGTTTGTGTTGCACGGCTCAATATAGCCCCAGTGTTAAATGCTGAGAGATGATGGTAGCTTCCGTTTAGCAAATTTGCCAAAAAGCATTTTCTGTAGATTTCTACTTCTCCCGGATGAGGCACAAATGTTTATCCAGGTATTTTCTATAAAAAGCTACGGAAATGAAGCATATGTTTTTCTAAAACACAGAAACGCAGCATTATTTATATATGCTGTCATTGATTGTTTACTCTGAAGCTACTTTAGGGATAAGTAAAATCATTCAGTAAACTGCTAATATTATTCAAGAAAGTTTGTCTCTATGCTTGAAGTTCATGTACAGCTAAAATATTTTTTTTTTAGCTTTGGATATCGTAGGAGAAGATTATAACCCCCGTCATGTTTTTATTGCTGTGTGTGAATGTGGAGATTCACCCTCTCTATCTGAACTGGTGACCATTGTCACTGACACAGAGAGTGATGGGAAATACAAACTTTTAAGCCAGGTTCACATCTATTCACGTTCCACTTTAGCCCGTTTTATAATGTCCATTGTAGCGCATTGACAATGCATTTTTAAACCGGGGGAATGTGTTTTTGGTTTAGTCAGTGAGGATTGATTTCCTGCAGTGACATTATTGTTGTGGACTTTGAAATGATATGCTTTCAGGGACTGGGATGCACGGATATGTATTAAAATGCACTATACACATGTTTTCCTGAAAACAACGTAGAAATTAAATATGTCCTTTTTATGCATTCTGTGCATTTTCTGGCCCATTGATGTCTAAGTAGAGTGGGCCAGAAAATGCACAAAATGCATAAAAAGCACATATTTGAAGCCTACAAGTGCACTGGAATGTAGCTCACAGATGTGAAGGGACACATTGGATTTGATCGAATTTATTACATATGCATTTCTGAAAAACGTGAAGGCATAACCAAGGCCTTACAGTTGTCACCAGAACAGGAGGTGAGGGGAAATTGGCCAAAAAGGAACACCTGTTCAAATGACAACTACAAGTGTGACTCATCTTTTATTGTAGAAATGTTTTTTTCACTTTCTGTTGCATCTCCAGGACAGGAAGTGTTGGAGGAATTTTCAGACTATCTAGATTATCTAGAAAAAAAAATGTTTAGGCTATACATGCACTTTAGGTCAGCCATTGCAGTTTTAGACGACTTCTGTGCAGGGCTGCAGCCTCTTGCCAGCAGATTTATGCTCTTTTGCCAACTTGCAGACTAATGCTATTTCCACTACATTTTGTATTTCATTTGTTTTACACTTAAACGTCTATTTTTTTAAAAATCATTTTTCTGTTTACCAGTATTACAGTGGTGCACACCTATCTTGTACTGCACCAATTCTATTAAGTATGCAATATTGTACAGGAAATTTGAGGTTTGAGTTTTGATTTGGTTAATTTTCCCTCTTTTTACTGCAAGTGTCAGGGGATATTTCCTAATTAGCTTTTCTGAGAAATGAATAGACGCCAGACGCCAACCTTTTTTTTATAATTACTTGGTATAGCCATCTTATCTATTTATAATAAGCTCTAACAGCTTATTCTGGTGAGGTATTGGTCTCAAGTTCCCGTGTTAAACAATGATTGGTCAAATCACTTCTGATTGGTCCTTGGCCTTAAAGTGTTACTAACACCAGGCTATATCTGGTCTCCCACACAGGGCCGGTACTAGGGGTGGGTGGGAGGGCCAGCTGCCTTGGGCAGAGTGATTTACCGTGGGAAGAGGGCGCAGTTTGCTGGGTATAACCCTGCCAGCATAGAATATGCTTCCAAATGTAAGAGGGAGAGAGTGGCTTTGTCCCTGCAGGTAGGCTACATCATAGCACTACACCCGCCCCACCTGCCTGCACAGTGCACTGTACTATTGTCTGAGCGACATGAGAGTAGATCAGTCGGGCACATCAGGTTGGGAAGGCATCGGTTGTCCATGCTTTCTTGATTGACTTTTCTGCTTTACTCCGTGCCTGGACAGCGGCTTCTCTCCTCCCTCTCCAGTCATCTCTATCTCTCCTGCCTTATCTCTCACACTGTACCAATGTCAGTGGAAAATCACCATCTCCACCCCCTCCCCAGCCTCCTATTCTTATCTCTCCCTGCTCTGGACATCTCAGAGCCTATCCCTCCTCTGTATAGTGACCCCCCTCCTGTGTCCTTTCCCTCGGACCCCCTCCTCTGTCTCTGAGCTAACAGGTAACATTTTCAGGCTTCATATCTCTGTTCATTGCTGTGGAGACAACTGTTCTGTCCTATTCTATTTTTAGTACATGCACATTCACAAGAGGTGATTTGGGGGATATTTACTAAAACTGGAAGCTGCACAATCTGGCACAGCTTTACATAGAAACCAATCTTTTTCTAGGTTTTAGGGCCGGTTCAGACTGCTGCGATGTCCAAGATCGGATATGATTCGCACCGCACTGCAGTGCAAATCACATGCGATCTCTGTGCGATGCGATTTCAGCCATACAGATAGTATCTCGTACAGGACCCTTTTTTTGGTCCGCAGCAGAATCGGATCGCATGGGTGTTCACACCATGCGATCCGATTCCTGTCCGAGTTTGCAGATCACACTGCTATATGCAAACTGATTTGGGGGTGTCATTAACATTTAACTGACACTCCCAGCAGCTCGCATAGGGCAGTGTGAACTGCCGCTGGGAGACATGCGATGTGGGAACCCGCAGTAGATTCGCAGCGTTCCCGCATCGCAGCAGTCTGAACCGGCCCTTATTGTTGAAGCTTAATTGAACAAGCTGACCTTAGAAACTGATTGGCTACCATGCACAGCTGCACCAGATTCTGAGTGCACCAGTTTTAGTTAACGTTCCCATGCAGTGCTGTCGTTTATCAGCACAGGGGTACATAGGTGTTGTGCGTATCCCCATGCCAGCACCCCATTAATTTCTACTGGGATATGAGGCTGCCTGGACACAGCCACTGTATCCTAATATGACATACAGGTGCGGGACCCAATAGAAGTGAATGGGACGCTGGTAGAGGGATGCACACAATGCCTGTACATCACTGTCCTGATAAAAGAGAGCCCTGCACAGGACACACATGTCTGCACCACATATGAATGGGCCCTTAAGAACTCATGTATATTGATGCTTGGTGGGCTCCCCAGGCCTAAGAAAACAAGGATTTTATACAGGAGCTAATGAAGCTGGCCATAGATGGATGGATCTGCTCAGTTTCTTTTGCTATCTTTTGGATCTACCACCAACTATGTAGTACAAAGGACTGCCTGATTGGATACTACTTAAATTAATTGTTTAGGTTTGTCCATATATTACAAAGTTTCGGTAAATCTAAAGGCGATTGTGCAGAGATTGTAGAATCAGATTGTATAGTATATGCTCACCTACAGCATAGTGTTCTTGTGCATGAGTACTAACAATGACAAATGTTTTCCCTGTTATCTATATAACACCTATATATCTTTAACACCCTGACACATTGTCTAAAGCTGGGTACACACTGGGGTTGCGCCAATACCTGTTTTGTACTGGCAATTACGAGTACCGATATTTCAAGTACTCGCAGATACCAGTTACTGAAACCTTTGTGATGAGATTTGAGCTCATACAAAATGAATGGACTCATATGACACTGCAAAGAATCTTGTGGAATGCGGTGCGATTCCTGTTCAAATCATGTGTTTTCCAGTACTGCTCCTATGTGAACCCAGGCTGAAGTCATTATGCGTAGGCTCACACAGGAACTGTGTGGGAAACCACATGTGATTCAGACAGGAAGCGCACCATATTGCATGCAATTCTTTACTGTGCGATTTGAGCCCATACATTTTGTAAGAGCTCAAAATGCAAAATATTGGTTTTAGGTATCAGAGCATTTGCATGAGTACAAGCACTTCTGCAAATGCTTAATATCAGAACCGATATCGGTATCAGTGCAACCCTAGTACATGCTATTATTTTTTTCCAGCAGGTTGAACAGATCCTTGCATCCACTCAAACAAGGTGGATGGAGGAATCCCCCCTCTGTGCTATTGAATCCTGACAGCAGAACTCCACCACTGTCAGAATACAATGATCAGCGCTGCAGCCTGCAAATCGAAGGAGGTTTTCAAGAAGGACCAAGATCAGCTTCAGCTAGTTCTAAAGCACCATTTACAATCTACAAAAATCACCCTTGGGCAGCCAAGTTACTCATTATTGGCTGCGAACAAAGCTGTCATTAAATCAATCTAGTTGTCTGTGTACTTTGTGATCATTGTGATGACCAATCACAAATGTAAATAGTAATACTGATGCTTTACTGCATATACAGACTGATGTTATTGTTGTGGTTTTAGTAACACTTTAAAGCGGTTCTGCACTGGGTTTTTTTTTTTTTTGGGGAATATGCTAAGGATTAATAGCAAAATTGGGGGACTCACCTGTTCCATCTTCCATCGCGATCGCAGCCGGTTTTCCTCCGATAAAGTTCTTTATATTCTGATTTTCTGCTGGGGGCCATCTTGCCTGTGGGCATGTGAAACCCCACAGGCACTTTAGATGGCCCAGCATGCACCGCCGTTACTGCGCCGAGCTCGCGCGTGCGCAGTAACGGCAAAGTGCAGCTCACGTTCTCCGAGATTTCGGAAGATGTGTCCGAAATCTCGCGAGATTTAGGAAGATGTGGCCAAAATCTCGCGAGATTTCGGAAGATGCCCGCACAGACTCCTGGGATCAATGACACCAGATCCCAGGAGACAGTGCGTCGTGACGAGGATCCCCGCACAGACCCCGCCCACCCCCGCAGAGACAGAGGACCGGAAGTCATCGATTACAAGGTAAGTGAAAAAAAAAAAACACATTTCATTTAGTACTCTTTGCCTGATTTGGAAGGCAAAGAGATTTACTAAATGAAATGTGTGCAGAACCGCTTTAAGAAAGCTGCCATAAGTTTAAAAGCTGACTCTTAGCACTGGTTTACACTACAATACACATCAACACACAGTACATACTATGCATATGCTGGCGTACATTGTGTGAACTTTTAGCGCTTGCTTTTTTTTTTTTTTTGTTCTTTTATTTCTAAGTTAAATCTATGTGCTGCAGCAATGTGCTGTAATAAACATATGCATGATTTTATAGAAGTGCACACCAATGCAGCAGATTAGCGTGAACAAGCCCTATACAAATCAAGGTTTCTTGCTTTGTCATTGCACTGCTAAAATGTTGGGTTTAGTTCCACATTAGTTGTGGCATATTCTTAGAGCGTTAATATTTGCATTTTTTCCAGCTGTAACTAGATTTATTCATCTTTCAGATACTACTGGCAGTTATTTACACACTAAACCAAATGTACATAAACTGTAAAAAATTGTAAAATGAAAAATAGACAAAAGAGATCTTAAACATATTAATGAAAGGCATGTTAATAAATGGCTGGATCATGTCCGCATTGTTTATGCTTGGTCTTGCAAACGGAAATATCAATATAATCTTCAAATATTCAGTAAGTGTAAATGTTTATCTGCTAGACTATATAAATATTTCACAGATAAAGCCCCATTCATTTTGAAACAGATGGAATGTGGATGCACAACTACATTCAAAGCAAACTGAAAAATTAACAAGCAATAGTAATCAAATAGATTTAGTTATCTCAAATTTGAGCAAGATGGAGTATAAAAAAATTGGCGTTTAAATGATAAGTTCACCTTTTGGGAACGTGTTACATGTTCCACCTGCGTTTAGGGTGGAACATGTTCCCAATGCTGCAGCTGCTGCCTGAATCTCCTCTCTGTGACAGAATTTCCCCGTATTAACTGTCAATTTTTGAAATCGACTTGGCCATGCGCGGCTCCCCCCACACAGCTGCGTCATTCATAGTCGCAGTTCTGTGTATAAATGAACTACAAGCCCCAACATCCTTTGCGGCTGTCCACTTGTAGTTCTCAATGAACTACCATGGCACTGTGGAGCGTCATGGTAGTTCACGGATTCTTCCTGTCAGTGTATCTGCTTGCCCGTATGGGAAGTATGGGGAATACAGATACAATGACAAATCTGCAGGAGACCTGCATGGCATTAGTGATCTGCTGATGCCCTGATCAGCTACATTTCTTTGGTAAAAAAATCACCCAAATTAGTGTATATTATTCAGTCTGTGTGAGTTATAGCATCTCCAAACTATTGTATCCCATTTTAAAATTGATCAGTCCTGATGTACTGACTGCCAATCTAATTTCTTGAGGCCCTAAAATGCCAGGACAGTAAATACCTCCCTAATGACCCCTTTTTGTAAAGTAGACAGTCCAAGGTATTTAGTAAGAGGCATTTATCTCGTTTTTTTGCAGAAGTCATTTGTTATTTTAAGTTATTTCACACACACACAACATAGACATACTTATAGTTACACCCCAAAACACATTCTGGGGATACCACGTGTGAGACTTTTTTTATAGCCTAGATGCATAGAAGGGCCCAAGATCCAAGGAGCACCTTTGGGCTTCCAAGGAACATAAATTACACATCTAATTTCCTGACTACCCATTACATTTTTGGAAGCCCTGGAGCAGCAGGACAGAGAAACACCCAGAAAATCAACCCATTTTGGAAAGCAAACACCCCAATGTATTTTCTGAAAAGCATAATGAGACCTTTGAACATCACGGGCATACTTATTACAGAATTACACCTAAACACACATTCTGCTACTCCTCTCGAGTATGGCAATACCACATGCATAAGACTTTTTCACAGCCTAGCCACATAGAGGGGCCCAAAATCCTAGGAGCACCTTCAGGCTACCAGGGGCATAAATTACACATGTAATTTCTTGACTACCCATCACATTTTTGGAGGCCCTGGAGCACCAGGACAGTGGAAACGCTCCATGGTATTTGGCATGGTGAGTCTTTTGAAGACTTCATTTTTTTTTTTTTTGCCAGAAGTCTTTGGAAAATGCAGAAAGAATGAAAACTATGTTTTTTTGTTTTTGTTTTTTTACACAAAATTATCAATTTAATAAGATATTTCTCACACTCAGCAAGGGCATACTTCTAATTTTACCCTAATACACATTCTACTATTCCACCTGAGTATGGTGATGGCACATATGTGAGACTTTTTCAATGTTTGGACTGCTCATGTACCAGGCATTGCATTTTGTGTATTGCACAAATCAACCAATTGTGTGAAAACCAATGTACTCTAATGGTCACCTCTGTACAAGTGATCAGGTAATATAGCTTAATATCAATTCCAGTTCCTATAAGCCAAATAAGCCTAGCCTACTGGTATGTGGCTGCCCCCCCGGAATGCCATGTTCACTGGCCAGGAAGTACAGGAGGCTGAAGAAAGGAAGAACAAAAGAGTTCTTATGGTTCCAGGTGTGCAGTCGTCCTCAGGGGATAGCTGGGACTGGTGTCTTGCAGGAAAACATCCAGCAGGATGTGCAGATGGGTTAATTTAGGTGAAGGCAGAGACCTGGTCAGCAAACCAGCAAGGGGTTGGTACAGGCAGCAGGCAGAAATGTGGTCAACAGGCCAGGGTTAGTAGAGGCAGAAGCAACACTGCTCTGATGTGGTGGTGATCAAGAACACTGTTGCTTTTTGCACTGGTCTGGTGATAGTGGGACTTGTGTAGCGGTGATCAGGAACACTGTTGCTGGCTAACACAGGTCTGGTGACACTGGGGCTGGTGTGGCAACAATAAGATACACTGTTGCTTACACTAGTGTGGCAACGATTAGGGACAATATGGCTGGTGTGGCAGTGATTAGGGACAATGGCTGGCAGCACACAGTGATATCAGACTATCAGAGCAGCCAACAATTGTACATGATTACCACCACAGCAGTACGACGTCACCATAGTGACACTGCACTTGCTCTAGTGACATTGGGTAAACAGAAAAATAAAAATTCTATATATTTTTTTTTTTTTTTTTTTACACATACTTTCACCAGAGTAGTGCAGAGTCACCATAGTGACACCATACTGCTTTGGGAGGTGTTTAGGATTTTTTTCTCATTACAGTGATGATCACTATGCAATCTTCACGTAAATCACCATACCTGTACGCCGGTACTTTGACGCTAAATACTGTTGTTATGGCAGCAGCTAGCTGCCATAACCCCCTTATTTTCAGGAACGGCGTGTTTTTCTCTTTCAGATAAAAGTGGTCTCTGTGGCGGATTCATCGCAAGATGACTTTTATCGTGGCGGGACAGGGCACCCCCCCCCCCCCGGCACACTCCGTTAGTCTCCGCCGCTTACTAGAGCCATCGGTAGAAGCAGAGTCAATCGCGTCCACTCCCCTCACTGCCTGGATGCCGAGTGAGGGAAAGATGGCCCCCGCTCGGCTACACAGCATTGGATGGCAGATTGCATTTAAGTTTAAATATGAGATCTAAAGTCTTTTTGACCCCAGATCTCACATGTAAGAGGTCCTGTCATGCTTTTTTTTTATTACAAGAGATGTTTACATTCCTTGTAATTTTTTTTTTTTTAAAACGCCTCGTCCTGCCGTGCTTGCGTGCAGAAGCAAACGCATACGTAAGTCACGCCCGCATATGAAAGCGGTGTTCAAACCACACGTGAGGTATTGCCACGATCGTTAGAGCGAGAGCATTTATTCTAGCACTAGACCTCCTCTAACTCAAAACTGGTAACCTGTGGACATTTTTAAACATCGCCAATGGAGATTTTTAAGTGCCAAAGTTTGTTGCCATTCAACGAGCGTGCGCAATTTTGAAGCGTGACATGTTGGGTATCAATTTACTCGGTGTAACATTATCTTTCATAATATAGAAAAAAAATTTGGGCTAACTTTACTGTTGTCTTATTTTTTTATTTTAAAAAGTGTATTTTTCCCAAAATAATTGAGCTTGTAAGACCGCTGTGCAAATACGTTGTGACAAAGTATTGCAATGACCACCATTTTATTCTCTAGAGTGTCTGAAAAAAAATATATAATGTTTTGGGGTTCTAGCAAAAAGTTCTAGCAAAAAGTTCATCTAGCAAAAAAAAAAAATGATTTTAACTTGTAAACAACAAATCTCAAAACGAGGCTCAGGGCTGAAGTGGTTAAAGTGGAAAAACGTAGTCCTGATAGATCACTTCAAGCTGGCCACTTCTGCAGATATAGTTGCAGTTCTAGCAAAAAAAAAAATGATTTTAACTTGTAAACAACAAATCTCAAAACGAGGCTCAGGGCTGAAGTGGTTAAAGTGGAAAAACGTAGTCCTGATAGATCACTTCAAGCTGGCCACTTCTGCAGATATAGTTACTGTATTTAAAACATTAACAATAAGTGCCTTTCATATTTAAAATACAATAATGCTCTGCACATGCTCAGTTGCCTTCTATTGTTGACAAATTAGAGCAACTATAGGCTGATCAGCTGACAGCTTTACTGTTCCTGAAGGGGAAAGACAGTAACAGAATTGACACTGCAGGAGAGATGACAGAACAAGTATAGTGTTTTCTCCTATCTCCCGGATATTCTCTCCTTTCTCCCTTGATGATCAGATCTGTGAACCTCAGTACTGTAAAGGCGGCCATACACGGTCACATTTTGATCAATGTATGGGAAGGCTGGTTGTACAGAACTCAATCTACTGATTGAATTCTGTACAACCAGCCTGTCAGGTTTTTCTCAAACGATCAGTGCCGCTGGCTACCGCGGGCAAAACACTGATCAGTGTGTTCGGACGGCGTGGAATTTATTATTTAATATTTCATGTGAATAATAAAAAAAAAAAGAATACCTGAAAGTCTTTATTATTCACATGAAATAATTTTATTAAGAAATAATGTGCTTCCATGTTACAATGTTTGGGGTGCATGCTAGACTTTGAGACAGACTTTGGCAGTGTGTGGGTAACCTAATAATCTACTATTGGACCTGTTGTCCCAGCTTAGCAGTAAATTACCACAAGTTTCACACTCGCCACTGGCTGGCAAAGGGTAAATATTAACAAATTGTCATACTTATATGACCAGTAAGAAATTTTACTCCCGAATATAAAATAAAATATAAGGCAAACCCCTATTTAACCCCTTTAAGATTACGATTTGCATGCCATTTCTTTTTACATGGTAAAAGTAGGAATTCTTTCTCCTCTATATTATGTAAGATGCATGAACCTTTTGCAACATAACTGAAAGAGTATAGAGATACACAGTGAGTTCCTGTCCTCCACATAAAAGTAAAAAAAAAAAAAAGGCGTGCCTGTACAGTTGTGCTCATAAGTTTACATACCCTGGCAGAATTTATGATTTCTTGGCCATTTTTCAGAGAATATGAATGATAACACAAAAACATCTTCCACTCATGGTTAGTGTTTGGCTGAAGCCATTTATTATCAATCAACTGTGTTTACTCTTTTTTTAAATCATAATCACAACAGAAACTACCCAAATGACCCTGATCAAAAGTTTACATACCCTGGTGATTTTGGCCTGATAACATGCACACAAGTTGACACAACAGGGGTTTGAATGGCTATTAAAGGTAACCATCCTCACCTGTGATCTGTTTGCTTGTAATTAGTGTGTGTGTATAAAAGGTCAATGAGTTTCTGGACTCCTGACAGACCCTTGCATCTTTCATCCAGTGCTGCACTGACGTTTCTGGGGAATGGGGAAAGCAAAAGAATTGTCAATATGATCTGCGGGAAAAGGTAGTTGAACTGTATAAACCAGGAAAGGGATATAAAAAGATATCCAAGGAATTGAGAATGCCAATCAGCAGTGTTCAAACTTCTAAACAAGAAGTGGAAAATGAGGGGTTCTGTTGAAACCAAACCACGGTCAGGTAGACCAACTAAAATTTCAGCCACAACTGCCAGGAAAATTGTTCGGGATGCAAAGAAAACCCCCCAAATAACTTCAGGTGAAATACAGGACTCTCTGAAAACATGTGTTGTGGATGTTTCAAGATGCACAATATGGAGGCACTTGAAGAAAGATGGGCTGTATGGTCGAGTTGCCAGAGGAAATCCAATACTACGCAAATGCCACAAAGTGTACCACTTACAATGCGCCAAACAGCACAGACACAAGCCTCATACCTTCTGGCACAAAGTAATATGGATTGATGAGACCAAAATTTAGCTTTTTGACCACAACCATAAAACATTACATTTGGAGAGGAGTCAACAAGGCCTATGATGAAAGGTACACCATTCCTACTGTGAAACATGGAGGTGGATCGCGGATGTTTTGGGGATGTGTGAGCTACAAAAGGCACAGGAAATTTGGTCAAAATTTATGGCAAGATGAATGCAGTGTTATCAAAAGATACTGAAGGAACATTTGCATTCATCAGCCAGGAAGCCATGGGACGTACTTGGGCATGCCAACATGACAGTGATCCAAAACACAAGGCAAAGTCGACCTGTCATTGGCTACAGCAGAATAAATTGAAGGTTCTGGAGTGGCCATATCAGTCTCCTGACCGCAATTTCATTGAGCCACTCTGGGGAGATCTCAAAACGTGCAGTTCATGCAAGACAGCCCAAGAATTTACAGGAACTGGAGGCTTTTTGCCAAGAGGAATGGGCAGCTTTACCATCTGAGAAGATAAAGAGCCTCATCCACAAATACCACAAAAGACTTCAAGCTGTCATTGGCGTCAAAGAGGGAAATACACGGTAGTAAGAACTAGGGTATGTAAACTTTTGATCAGGGTCATTTGGGTAGTTTCTGTTGCCATTATGATTTAAAAAGAGAGTAAACACAGTTGATTGATAATAAATGGCTTCAGCCAAACACTAACCATGAGTGAAAGAAATGTTTTTGTGTTATCATTCATATTCTCTGAAAATTGGCCAAGAACTCATAAATTCTGCCAGGGTATGTAAACTTATGAGCACAACTGTATTAAAGACATGTGAACCTAACTCTCTGTGTCTTATTAATATTTGTAAAACATAAATTTCCAATGAAATACTGTAAGTAATGTAAAAAAAGTGATTGTAAATAGAGTTGAGCGGACACCTGGATGTTCGGGTTCGGCGGGTTCGGCCGAACTTCGGAAAAAAATAGAGTTGAGCGGACACCTGGATGTTCGGGTTCGGCGAACTTCGGAAAAAAGTCCGGGTTCGAACTTGACCCCGAACTCCGAACCCCATTGAAGTCAATAGGGACCCGAAATTTTGAAGACTAAAATGGCTGTAAAAAAGTCATGGAAAGGGCTAGAGGGCTGAAAATCACAACAAAATGTTGTTAAGAGCATGGCAAGTGCTCTGCAAACAAATGTGGATAGGGAAATAACTTAAAATAACATTAAAAAAAATAAAAAATAAAAATAATATGCTGGAGGCCCCCTTCTCAGCAGAAGAGGTACAGGAAGTCATTAAGAACCTCAGAAACTCAACGGCACGATGCCACACATATGGTGGGAATGCCCCGGAATACGTCCTTTCTGGAAAAAATTATTCAATTTAATGGATAAGATAGTGGGAAAATAAAATACTTGGAAATTAAAAAAAATAAAAAAATTATAATCTTGACCTAGGAGGACGAGGTCCATATGGAGTAGGAGGTTGAGGTGGCGGTGGATGTGGCGGTGTAGGTGGAAGCGGCGGTGGAGGAGGATGAGGTAGCCAACACTGGTTCAAAAATACAACAATGGCTGGGTAAGGCTGGTGGTGATGTGTCGAATTCTGTCCCCCGTTGCATAGTGTCCGAACTGTACTGCGCTTGCTCAGTACGTAGGACAAGGGGATTTCGAGACTCTCCGAAGACGATGCGCGGTGAGTCCAGGTTCGAGCCACATCATCCGAGGTTGAAGCCTAGCCAAGCGAGCCCGTGAGGGGCCCTGTTACTATGTGCTACCGTATGTCCACTTGGATGGTGGGGCTTGAACCTGCACTCACTGCGCAGGCGCCGTTCATCTTCGGAGATTTTGTGAATCTCCTTGTCCTCCGTACTGCGCAAGCGCTGCGCCTGCGCAGTAAGTGGCCGGACACTATCCGATGGCCAGACAGTTTTTGTCAGAACACCGGTATACCTGTCTATTCCGCACACGGTACGGACAAGTCCTGCAAGACCAATGCCTGGTTCATTTTAATGAACGTGAGCTTGTCCACATTGGCTCTGGACAAGCGGCTGCGCTTGTCTGTGATAACGCCCCCTGCCGTGCTAAATACACGTTCAGATAATACACTGGCTGCAGGGCAGGCCAGCACCTCCTTCTGCAATAGCAGAATACACCCAGAGTATGTACAGCGTGTAGCTCAAAAAATGCAAAACTGCAGAAAATGCTATGCAAAAAAAAAATTTTCACTCAAATATTTTTTTTGGAATAGCACAATCGAAGAAAGATAGATCGATTGAATGTCACACACTCCTGCAAGCATGCAGAAAACACTGCAATTTTTTTTTTTTTGCAATGTTTTTGCAATAGCAAAATACACCAAGAGTGTGTACAGCGTTTAGCTCAAAAAATGCAAAACTGCAAAAAATGCTATGAAAATTTTTTTTTTCACTCAGATTTTTTTTTGAAATAGCACAATCGAAGAAAGATAGATCTATTGAATATGTCACACACTCCTGCAAGCATGCAGAAAACACTGCAAATTTTATTTTTTTGCAATGTTTTTGCAATAGCAGAATACACCCAGAGTATGGTGTATCTCACAGTAACATATGCAGTGCTGGTGCACTGAGCTTGCAGATAAAAGTTATATTTTGTCTGGCACTGGGCTCATGGCAGTGTAAAAAGAATGTGCACCAGGTCTTAGAGTTGATTTCTGAATAATTCTCTCCCCTCAAAACAGGAACCTTGAACTACACTATCTATGTAGATCGCTTACTAATTATAAGATATTTCAGGAATGTGAACTGACTCCTAGCATGTAATTCCCTCACAGCAGCCAAGCAACTTTCCCTACACTGTCTAAAGCAGAGTGACGCGCTGTGCTGTGTGCCTGTAGCTTATATAGAGGCTGGGTCACATGCTGCACTGGCCAATCACAGCCATGCCAATAACATCATTAGTAGGCATGGCTGTGATGGCTTCTTATGGCACACTAGTGAAACTAACGTGGATTGGCTGCCCTGCAGCTCTTAAAAATGCGCCAATACATCGCCGAACACCGGGCCCGAACCCAAACACACAGTCAATTGCTCGGGTTCGGGTCCGGGACCCGGACACCCAAAAGTCCGGTACGGACCCGAACTTTACAGTTCGGGTTCGCTCAACCCTAATTGTAAACGGTTACCTTGTAAAACAACCCATTCAGTTTAAAATAGAAATAAAAAGGCAAAACATGTTTGTATAGATATTAAAAAAAACATTATAAATACCCTTTTTTTTAATAAATGATCACATTCCCTGTTCTCAGCTACATAAAAGTTGGGGGGAGGCTCACGAGCTAGCATATAAATTAACATAGTGGGCAAAACAAGGAAACTGCTCTGGGTATAGAAATGTGAAACATCTCTGGTTTTAAGGGCCTGAAAGTTAAAAAATAGGACTATTGGGAAAACGTATACCATTCCTACTGATCTCGATAATAGCAGGCGGGTTTAGCATTGCTAGAGTACAGAATGCATGATGCAAACGACACAGTGGATGTAAAAATAAAACTGAATCCAATAGAATCAGTTATGGAGAACGAGACACAACATTCCAAACTATTTATTCTTGAGCTGGACTGTCTATTGCCAGTGATAGCAAGGCAGATCTATATGCAAAGAAAGATTTGATCAGTGCTATTGTTCTTATAGTTGCCGAGGCCACAAGTTCAAGTGTAGCCAGTGAAGCTACCTAGCAATCCTATAGATACCCATGTAATTTCTAGGGAATGTTGAATTATGGGAATTTGGATTATGGGAGTAAAAGCTGCAAATGTAACCTACACAAATATCTACTAAGTTTAACAGCTACCAGGCAAGAAAAAAAATATATAAAAAAATGATTAATCCTTAGGGAACACAGAGATGGTACTGATACTATTAGCGCACATTGGCATTTATGTAATGAAGGCTGCTGTGAAATGTCATGGTTCAGTGAGAGCCCTGTCTGTCACCAATGGCAATGCATAAACTAACCTGAGGCGTAAAGTCTAATGCCACGTACACACGATCGGAAATTCCGCCAGCAAAAGTCCGATGAGAGCTTTTGGTCGAAAATGCGACCGTGTGTATGCTCCATCGGACTTTTGCTGGTGGAATTCCAGACAGCAAAAGATTGAGAGCAGGTTCTCAATTTTTTGGTCAGAAAAAGTTTTGATCGGAAATTCCGATCGTCTGTACCAATTCCAATGCGCAAAATTCCTACGCATGCTCGGAAACAATTTGACGCATGCTCTGAAGCATTGAACTTCATTGTCTCGGAATTCCATCGGAAAAACCATCCAAGATTTTTCAGACGGAAAATCCGCTCGTGTGTACGGCATAAGAGATGTTCATTCTTCATCAAGGACCTATCAAGGAAATATGAGTTTCATTGTCTGATGTTCCTGGATCAGGGGGCCCTCAGGCAGATGACCAATATGAGGTACTAGTCTATAGGCAAGAGTGTATTCTGTAAATAAGCAGTGGTCAGGGTAGGTGATGTTCAGGAATTGCAAGACAGCGATATGTCTGGGCGGAAGAATAGACAACAGAGTTCAAAACACCGGTTAGATCTATAACCAGAACACCAGTAGAAAATGTAGGTCAGCATACTAAAACATTGAGCCAAGTAGGAATAATTCTGCTTAGACACCATCCCAGTGTACTAAGTATTGGTTTCAGTAACATTAGCAGAGAGGACATTGAGCCTACACTATAGTACCAAATAAAGGGTCTAGCACAGGTGCACACCAACCAAGAGCACAACCAGCAAGTGGAAGGAAGTCAGCAATGGACAAGTCTGATTAGAGAAGCCAAGGCCACAAATTGCAGCAAGTAATCAATCTGTCAAGTGTTACATGACATTAATCAAAGTCTTGTTTGTGTTTTGAGATAGAGAAACAAGAGTTCAATTGGAGAACCCTTTGCAGTACCAAACACCAGTGGCGACTGGTGAAATTTTAGGATGGGGGGCGCCAGATCCATCCCACTTCTAATAAGCCCCACCCCTTATAGAATCCACCCACTCCGTCCCCTCTATTCCGCCCATAGTGTCAGGAATATGGCTCAGCCTCACAGGACAGAGCCTACGGCTCAGCCTCACAGGACAGAGCCTACGGCTCAGCCTCACAGGACAGAGCCTACGGCTCAGCCTCACAGGACAGAGCCTACGGCTCAGCCTCACAGGACAGAGCCTACGGCTCAGCCTCACAGGACAGAGCCTACGGCTCAGCCTCACAGGACAGAGCCTACGGCTCAGTCTCACAGGACAGAGCCTACGGCTCAGTCTCACAGGACAGAGTATACAACTCGGTCTCACAGGACAGAATATACAGCTCGGTCTCACAGGACAGAATATACAGCTCAGCATACATAGTATATAGCACAGCGAGGGCAGAGAAGGGCTGTTAGTGCGGGGTGGGGCAGGGTTATCACAGAGGATATTGCAGGTCTATCAGTGTACGATGATCAGCTGCTTCCTCCAGCTGCTTGTTCTGCTCAGACTGCCTCCTCCTCCTCCCCTTATATCTACCTTACGTTCTCTCGTTCCTCCGGACTGCCATCCTATGTCTCTCTATTCCTGGATCCTACTCACAGCTCTCAAACTCTTCCATAGTCACTGTGAGTAGGGCAGAAGCTGGAGGATACGGAGCAGCTAAGTAGAAGGAAAGTGGAGCAAAGAGGATTCTGAGCCAGCCGTGATATGGCCCCAATGCACAGGCAGCACGGGTTACTGACAGACTCCCTTAAAAGCAGCCTTTCAGAGCAGCCCAGGTGGGAGAGAGACGCACATTCAGCAATGCACATTACTGTCACCTCTGATCCCTGCACTGACCTCAGCTACATGGCTCAGCACTGCCAGATCCGTGCCCATCCGCCGCATCAGTGATCCGCTCCCCAACTCACATCACAGGGTCCCAGGTTCCAATCAGTCACTCTGACTGGGAAACAGTGAGCCAGCCGGGAAACTGGAAGTGACACTGCAGTGCCGAAAAAGCACCGCCCAGTCGTCCTCCGGTCCCGGACAATAAAAAAAAACACAGGAGCCAGAGGCAAATCAGTGTAATGTGGGCCCAAACACGTTCTAAACACAGACAAAACAGCTTCCCAGCTTGCAATCGGCTGATTGCAAGCTGGGAAGCTTCCCACAGACTGCCGTGTGTCCGGCGCCTGGACAGTCTTAAAGTGACCTTTTTTTTCCTGGGAAACGCTTGGGGGGGGGGGGGGGTTGGCGCCCATGTGCCCCCTATGGACAGGCCGCAACTGCCCAACACTGTGATACATGTATATATTACAGTACCATTACTAAAGTATCAGAAGCAGGTTTCTGCATTTATTGAAAAGTTCATTAGCTGTACACCAAAATAAAGTATATACAGTAAAAACAAAACAAATGTGAAATATCAGTGCCTTGAAAAAGTATTCATACCCTTTAAAATGTTCCACATTTTGTCATGTAACAACCAAAAACGTGAATGTATTTTATTGGGACTTCAGCATCATGAAGGCCAAGGAACCCACCAGACAGGTCAGGGATAAAGTTGTGGAGAAGTTTAAAGCAGGTTAGGTTATAAAAAATTATCCCAAGGGGGTAAAAAGGGGGGGGGGGTTAAGACCCCTCAGTCATACCAATCTTCACAAAACTGAATGGGCAAGGTGACAAGGTCTCTAGATTTTTTTATATCTCCAGCTATATACTGTATAGCGTAATGTCACTATATGTGTCCTTTCCACCATTCATGCTGACAACTGCTTGTAGCTTTTCAACGACCAGTTTTTCATTACTCTGCACTTTCTGAGCAATAGCTAGAATGTATCTGCTTGTGTTAAAGCAACTCCTGCCTTCCTCAAAGTGGCAGTAAATCCATGATGCCTTCTCAGCTGCAGTCACATACAAAATTGCTAAAGCAATTAAAATGACTTATTTTATGATGCAATTGATTAAACACCGTTGTCTGCTATAGTACAGCTATTAAAGGAGAAACCTCTCCAGAGATTGTATTGTTTCCTGGCTGCCATTATGTAATAAATTTTGCTAAACTGAATTACGGTTGTGATCTATAATGCTGGTTCCAAGCTCCCCTAGACTGCTGGAGTCATTACCTGACCACAGCCAAGAAATGTCAGTAATTGTGTTGGTTTAGTAATATTGCTGCAATCAAGTACAAAAAAAAAAAGAAAATACAACCAATGTGAAATGCTTTGATGATACATAATGTTCCTGCTGCCCTTGTATGTGATGTTCTAAAGCTTTTAATGATTTTAATTATGTTAAGCTTTAACAGTCTACAACAAAAGGTGCATCATGACCCAAAAAAAGTGTCTGAAAAGTAAGTAATTTGGGATGCCAAATAATTATGACATTTGTATGATGAAAATTTTAGAAAAGATTTATTTTTGGACTGCCAGAACAGTGAAAACCTGACTTTTGAAGCCCCAGCGGCTATTGAAAAAAATATTATAGTTGCTACAGCTTGTGAGAAAACTGTATAAAGCAGGCTTTTATCACAATTGCTCCCATCATAATTGTAGCCATACCCCCCCATTGGGGTTGCTGTGTGTAGTGGTTCACCTGTCACCCTGCCCAGCCAGACATCCACCCCAGTCACTCAGAGACAGAAAGCAGTCCATTGCTTTGTTTTGTTCTGTTTATTTGAGGTGGATTAAACTTGGATGTGGATTTGGGGATCATGGGATGCCTTTTGCGGGCAGGGACCGCGGGCCCCTGTGGTGTAGAATAGTCCAGGTGCTAGCTGTCCTCTACTTGGCTACCACTCCCAGATAGCTCTCTTCAGGCCATGCCAGCCAGCCTGGCTGCAAAGACCCCTTTCCACTGCTCTTCTCCACAGTCCTCTCTCCACTGGTTCTGCACCCATCTCTCAAACTGCAATCTCCCAGTTCTCTCAGGGGTACCTCCCCAGTCCTTCCGACTGTGCTCACTCACCAGCCCTCCTGGCTGCGACCAGTAGTACTCCATGGAGACTCATAGAAGTGTTCTATCCCACTGCCCTCTACTTACTCTCTCGTGTGCCTCTCCTTCCAGGATCTCAACACTCTTCCTGGATACACCCGAGCCTAGCCCAGAGTCATCCCCCCACCAGACTGGGGAGCTCCCCGTGGCCCCCGACAGCCTCCACACCTCTCTCACTCCATCTCTTCCACCCAACAACTCCACCCCAGCTGGGCTGACCCCAGGTATTTAAGGAGGCCTGCCCCCCTGCCAATCCAAGTTGGGGATTGGTCAGGGTTCATTAAGATACTACAGGCAGCTCCACCTCTCTTCCCCTCCTCTCCTTCTAGAAAATGCCAGAAGTAAGAGGGAGGTAACCGAGAAGTGACACTGCCTGCGAGTCATTAGCTGCTGCCCTGAGCCACTCCCAGCCCAGAATGAAAACAAACAGGCTTAGCAGCCAGATAGGCTTGCCTAAATTTACCTACACTGCCAGAGAAAACCCTCACTCTAGCACCTCACTAACTACAGGGTGCTACATAATGAATACCTGTTACACAAGAGAAGACATTAAAAGTCACACAGCCGTAAAAGGGTAGATTACAATCACTCTAGTTCCCGTTTTGCTCTAGGTAAAAGTAAATAGCTTGACTTTACGAAAGATGCCCCAAGTTCAACATCACTTGATGCTTATGGCCTCCCTCGAGCCGATAACAAGCAGCTCACAGTGGAGGCACTTCTACATCTACAGACAGCATTTCAAAGAGGTCCCATACATGGAGCAAATATTACTGATAACCAATCATTGTACAATTCCACAAAATTACTGCCAAATACGAAATCTCATATGTTATTAGAACTCATTAGTGCTTTAGTATATCTTCTACATTATTTCCTGTGCATTATATAAGAACTCCTTATTGCCCTTTTGGGCACATTCATCATTCCTTGTACATATAATCTTGAATGATTAGAAACATTGACAATGACTTCCTGGTCATCAAAGACTCAGACATGCGCATCGATCACAGAGATGTCACGCTGCTAAAATGTGGTGGACAGAGAAGGTAGTACATCGCTGGGGGTGCAGAGAGTTTTGCAAAAAAATTTGTAGAAATCACAGCTTAGGCTCTCTGTTAAAGCGGACCTTCACCCTCTTCAGCGCTACTTCCCTCTACCACCTTAAAGTGGTTGTAAAAGCAGACGGTTTTTTTATCTTAATGCATTCTATGCCAAAACGAAGCTATTGAGGTATATTTAGAGAGACTTTGATTTACAACACTGCCCCATGTACACTGCTGCTGCTAAATGGACGTTCAGATGCAGTTGGACACTTTTTTCAACTGCCCCTGAACTCATTCAATGTTATCTTATACATGTACACAGGTTCGTTTACTGTCGTTTTTAGGCAGTTGCGTTTATAGGCCTTTTTTTTAAGGAAAAAAAATGAGTTCAGACGCCGTTTTTTCTGCTGTTTCAGACGCCAAACGTGGCTAAACACCGAAGCACGGTAATGCATTTTTATTTTTTTTAGAAATGCTTCTAAACGCAAACGCTGCAAAACCCCGCTAAACGCGGCATGTAAATGTGGCAAAACTGATGTTTTAAACGTGGGTTACTATCTGTCAAGTTAAATCATTCAGGAGAGGTTGTAAAAATGTCCCGTGTACATGAAGCCTAATGCCCCGTACACACGGTCGGAAATTCCGACCACAAAATCCGTCTGATTTTTTCCGACGGATTTTGTCCGACACTGGTGTTGCATACACACGGTCGGACAAAGTTGTCGGAAAATCCGATCATCCTGAATGTGGTGACGTTCGTTGCGTACGACGGGACTATGTAGAGGCTAGTAGCCAATATCTTTGGTCTTGTAATGTGATCTGAGCATGCGTGGCACTTTGTCCGTCGGAATTTGCTACACACGATCGGAAAAAGTCCGATAGGACTTTGTTGTCGGAAAATTTGAGAGCAGGATCTCAAACGTTTTCCGTCGGAAATTCCAACGGAAAAAGTCTGATGGAGCCCACACATGGTTGGAATTTCGGACAACATGGTCCGATAGGACATTTTCCGTTGGAAAATCCGACCGTGTGTACGGGGCATAAGAGTGACACAGGAGGAGCTGTGTATGAGAAAGGGCTGGTAGTGATTTATTCTTAACTTTAGAGTATGCTGGCAGTGCTGTCCCAGGAGATTGGGGGTCTCCTGGGAAAGCAGGAGGGCTGTGTATTGTGCAGAGGGTGGGGGGCTGTGTGCTGTGTACTGTGCGGGGGCTGTGTGCTGTATTGTGCAGAGGGTGGGGGGCTGTGTATTGTGCAGAGGGTGGGGGGCTGTGTACTATGCACATTCGATTTTAGTTGACTAAAATGATTTTGACTAAAATGTACTGGAGATTTTAGTTGACTAAAATATGATGACTAAAATATGACTAAAATGGCATTTTAGTTTTAGTCCCAAGCCTAAAACTAAATCAAAATTTGCTGCCAAAATTAACACTGGTAACAGTAGCATAAGATATAATCACAGAAAATACTTAAAAAAAAATGTTTTTTTACATCATACTTACCTGTAAATCCTTTTCTTTGAGTACATCATGGGACACAGAGTTAGGCTAATATTCCTTACCTGCTGGGTTATACTTCATCATTAGGTGAATGGACACTGGTAGACCAAAGGTCTTCAGACAGGAAGTGATCCCCTATATAACCCCTCCCATACAGGAAAACTTTAGTTTTGTAGCAAGCACTAAATCCACTAAATGCACTGAAGACCAGGTAGCAGCCTTACAAATCTGAGCCACAGATACATGATGGCGAAAAGCCCAGGAGGTTCCTACACCCCTGGTAGAATGAGCTTTCACCCTAAAGGGAGGAGCTTTATGTTTCAGCCCATAGGCCTGATAGACCAATTGACGGACCCAATTGGCAATGGAAGCTTTGGAAGCTGCCTGACCCCCCTTGTTGGGTCCTTTTGGTAAAAAAAAAAAAAGATTCTCCTCGGATATCCTCAGATCTAAATAGATAAACCTTGACTGCCTTGACAATGTCCAAAGACAGTCCAAAGAATGAAGTCGTCGAAAAGAGAAGGCAAAATAATGTCCTGATTTAAATAAAAGGCTGACACCACCTTTTGCAAAAAGGATGGAACAGGTCTTAACACGACTCTGTCATGTTGAAGAATCAAGTACGGTTCCCTGCATGAAAGGGCTGCCAAGTCTGACACCCTTCTAGAAGAGGTGATAGCCATCAGGAAGGCTAGCTTGCGTGACAGCAAGTCTAATGGAATTTCCTTAATAGGTTAAAATGTTTTTTTCTGTAACACAGACAGCACCAAGTTCAAGTCCCAAGGACACATAGCGAGTTGCCCCTTGCATAAAGGTTTACGGATCAGTGAATGGGAGACTAAAGGCCTTTGGAAGAATACTGATAGGGCTGAAACCTAACCTCTGATTGTACTCAAAGACAATTTGATTTCCACAGCTGACTGTAGAAAAGAGAGAATTCTCCCAATCACATATTTCCGAGGATGCCATTTTCTGGCTTCACACTAAGCAATATAAGTCTTCCAGACCTTTTGATAAATCTTCCTAGCGATAGCTTTTCTAGCATTCACTAGAGTAGACACCACTGGTCCCAAGATGCAATGGTCCAACACGAGGTAGTATATCACAGCATGGAGGAGCTGATGGACCTGTCATTAGTTGCTGTATAAAGAATGACCACCTAATGAATTTCCTGGATATCACCGTTTGTTCAATCTAATGCTCCTAGTTACTTGCTGGGGGAGATATACTACCTCCTGTTGGAGGTTCTCAGGGTGAATCTACAGGCTACAAGGGTTTCTCTTTCTGGCAATTTATTCTCATTCAGATTTGGCTGACGTCATTAAGGATATAATACAACACTTGTTGAGTCATTCTATTTGACCAGATTCCTTCTAGCCTTTGTCAGCATCAACTCCTTACAAGTATTCATTTGATATCTACATTTGATTATTTCTTCTCATCATGGGCTAATACATTGTTTTCAGATGATCTAGCCATATTGGCACTTTAAGATATATATTCGGCCTTTTAAGATGTCATAATTACTGCCACCTGGTTCTGAAGAAGCCGTGGGCGAAACGCGTCAACCAGTATCAATCAGTATATGTGACATATTTTAAGATTTGTCGTATGTGCATGCAAATCTAATTTTCATATCAAATATCTTCTTTTTTTTTAAAAATGTGTACTTTGTGTTAATAAAAATATTTAGAAATATACTGTTCAAGCACTCAGGTGTATTCTGTTCTGGTACCGTGATAATCCGTCAGGTTTTTTTTCCTTCCTGCTCTCTCTTCTATTTAAGTCCTGTGTGTTATCTACCGGACAAGTTAAGTTCTTGTTTAACCGCTTCCCGACCGCCTAACGACGATATACGTCGGCAAAATGGCACGGGCAGGCAAAATCACGTACCTGTACGTGATCGTGCATGTGCCTGCCTGTGGGTCGCGCGCGCGCCGCTAGTGGCGCGCTCGCGACCCGGTCGGGAGCTCCGTGACCCGGCCGCGGGACCAGCGGACCCGATCGCCGCTGGTGTCCCGCGATCGGGTTACGGAGCTGAAGAACGGGGAGAGGTTTGTGTAAACAAACCTCTCCCCGCGCTTCCTACACTGACTGTCAGTGATCGGCGGTTCCCTGTCATCGGGAACGCCGATCAATGACGTCACACGTACAGCCACGCCCCCCTACAGTAAAATAAACACAACACGTCACACTGACTCCCCCCCGCCTCCTAGTGGTTAACCCCTTCACTACAACTGTCATTTACATAGGAATCAATGCTATTTAAATAGCACTGATTTCTATATAAATGACAAATGTCCCAAAAATGTGTCAAAAATGTCCGATGTGTCCGCCATAATGTCGCAGTCACAATAAAAATCGCTGATCGCTGCCATTACTAGTAAAAAAAAAAATATTAATAAAAATGCTATAAAACTATCCCCTATTTTGTAAACTTTTGCGCAAACCAATCAATAATCGCTAATTGCGATTTTTTTTACTAAAAATATGTAGAAGAATACGTATCGGCCGAAACTGAGGAAAAAAATGTTTTTTTATATATTTTTTGGGGATATTTATTATAGCAAAAAGTAAAAAATATTGCATTTTTTTTCAAAATTGTCGCTCTATTTTTGTTTATAGCGCAAAAAATTAAAACCGCAGGGGCGATCAAATACCACCAAAAGAAAGCTCTATTTGTGGGAAAAAAAGGATGCCAATTTTGTTTGGGAGCCACGTCGCACGACCGCGCAATTGTCAGTTAAAATGACGCAGTGCCGAATCGCAAAAAGGGGCCTGGTCCTTTGGCTGCCAATTGGTCCGGGGCTGAAGTGGTTAAGGAAGAGACTGCTGCATCTACAGCTGGCATGCTCCATTTTTTAACAAACTTTTCATCCACGTGATATAAAAGGGAAAACCTTTTAGGAGGCATAAAAGTCTTGTCAGGATGTTCCCAATCAGCATACACCGCCTGTTTCAACAAGGGGTTTCAACAAGCGGGTGGGGCTTAGTCACCTCTGCAAGAGGCAACTTAAAGGCAGAACAAACCATTTCGGTCAGAGTCAGGATCAAAAACCTCTGCGACTGAGGCAGACATCGAGTGGATATCTTCTTGTCCATATTGCTCGGCAGCACTAATCTGCCGGGCCCTGCCGCGAATACTGAGCTTTACACTCTTCCCCCTCCTCAACCCATTCCTGCTCCAGGCGAGGAGACTCCAGGGAGGGGGATCTGTCAAAACTTCCTGCCACCCTGCGGGATGGAGGCAATCATGCCAGCAATCCTATGCTATAACCCGGCTAGTGACCCCTAGTGATAAAGTGTGAAGCAGCAGCATTGACTGTAGGCACAATACCAGATAGTGCAGCGGCTCAGATTGACCAGAAGCCTCTGGTCTTTCAGTGGATACAACACTAGGGATACGACTAGGTTCATCAGGAACTACTGATGTAGGTGTGCCCTTCCCTGTGGTGTTAGTCCCACTCCTCTTTTTGGAAGACATTCAATGTCGCAAACAAAAAGAGTACTTGGGTGTAGTTAAAACACCTCAAAAGGGAGACCCTTTAATAGGGCTCACCAAGCCCCTATGCAACAATCCTGCTAAGCACCTTTAGCTTGCCAAGCAACACCTGTTGACTCACGTGACCCGGGTAAGGAGACAAGTGTCTGTTAAGAGCCTGCTCTGTGTCCCACAAGCTGCCTTCTGGAAGCACCACATGCTTGGCATACAAAGTTTAAATAAGCTGGGTGTGGGCCGGAACGTTCTATGTGTGCATGCGCACGCACGCATGTGTGCGGACCCTGAAGGCCTGATGGTTTTCTTCCATGCGGATGTTGTTGTGCGGACCCTGCGAGTGGGTGTGACTATTCGCATACAACGCAAATCTTTGTGCACCCAGATAAAGGCCATGGCTCATGTGTGTCAAATCCGCATGCGCCATGGACACCAAACAAACTGCTGAGCCCAGCGGCACTCTTGCAAACGCACATGCGCCATGACGAACCCAGGCGAAATGGCGCACCGTAGTGTGCCATCGTACAGGTAAAAAACAGCCAGACACAAGCAAAAAAGGTACACTTTGCAAACACCCACAGCTAGCCCAAAACTCCCCCATATGGTCACCGCACACAGGTGTCTTTAGCTAGCTTGACTGATATTTACAATCACTGAGACGATAATAAAATAAAGGGGTTTCACTTACCCATCAAGGTGCAGGGCCACTTAGGAACCAAGGGCCCAATCTTCACCCTTCATGGCGTCTTCCTGTCACTTGGACCTTCAAGGACTGGGTACCCTTTCATGTTTAGAGTCCACTCCCATGGACCTGTACAGCACCCTGTAGGAAATGCCTTAGCGCTGTAACGTCTAGGATTTCCACTCCGCAGGGTCCATCGCCCGGAGGCCACATTACAGGCAAAACCTTGCAGGATCTTGAGTCTTCTTTGCGAGGCTCAGGTACCATTTATCTAAGCATAAAAGCCTGTGTCCCATGATGTATGAAAAATAAACTATAATGTAATATTAGGGAGATGATGGTGGATTCAGTAGAAGATGCATTCATACTGCCCTCCCTTTCAAGATTATTGACTGCATCTCCCTGCCTATCAAGAATTTTATTGACCGCATTTTCTCAATGCAAACGTGATGGCAAAGTGAAAGACAATCATTGTTTTGCCATTAATCTGCAGGCTAGAAAGAACCTTCCTTAAGGAAGTTTGGCTTTTGGGTTGGAGACATTGCTGTATGCAGTCAATTCATTGATTATTAAAAATACTGTAAGAGGATCTAAGTGGAGCCAGGCTGATATTCCATCATATTTTCAATGGAGATGGGCTAGAACGTCCTGGTTCCAGAACCCAGAGGTGGCCCCTCTGGTGACAGGGATTAAATGTATTATTTCTTCAGCATATACTAGTGACAGTGCATGGGAGAAATTGGAAAAAAAAGTCCCAAGTTAGCCAACTTAACAAATCATATGGATAGGAACTATGAAAGGATGTTTCCAGTTAACTCCCTTACAATTGCACTGTTTGCAGACATCAAATTAACTTGTACAAGGAGTATTGACAAACATCGGGTCAGGATTAAACATTCAATATGAATACAAAAATGGGAGCATTTGGCAGATAATCCAATCCTGGAGTTGATAGTTGACTGCGCTTTTTGACCATATGGTCAAATCAGTTTGGTAAGAGGCTGTCCATGTGGTTTGAGGGTGAAGGTCTTTTTGCCACATCTCTGTGAGCACCATTAACTACTGGTCTCTATTTAAGGACTTTTATGGACTTACAGTGAATCTGGAAAATATTCACAGTACTTCACTTTTGCCACATTTTCTTATGTTATAGCCTTATTCCAAAATGGATTAAATTCATTATATTTTCCTTAAAATTCTAAGAATACCCCATAATGACCACATGAAATAAGTTTGTTTTAAATCTTTGCAAATTTATTAAAAAATAAAAAAAATCCCATGTACATAAGTATGCACAGCCTTTGCCATGACACTCAAAATTGAGCTCAGGTGCATCCTGTTTATACTGATCATCCTTGAGATGTTTTTACAACATGATTGGAGTCCAATTGTGGTAAATTCAGTTGATTGGGCATGATTTGGAAAGGCACACGCCTGTCAATATAAGGTCCCACAGTATATAAGGTCCCACAGTGCATGTCAGAGCACAAACCAAGACATGAAGTCCAAGGAATTGTCTGTAGACCTCCGATTGAGGCACAGATCTGGGGAAGGGTAGAGAAAAATTTCTGCTGCATTGAAAATCCCAATGAGCATAGTGGCCTCCATCATCTGTAAATGCAAGAAGTTTGGAACCACCAGGACTCTTCCTAGAGCGGGCCGCCTGGGCCAAAGTGAGCGATTGGAGGAGAAGGGCCTTAGTCAGGGAGTAACCAAGAACCCTGGTCACTCTTGCAGTGCTCCAGCATTTCTCTGTGGAGAGAAGAGAACCTTTCAGAATAACAACCATCTCTGCAGCACTCCACCAATCAGGCCTGTATGGTAGAGTGGCCAGATGGAAGCCACTCCTCAGTAAAGGGCACATGACAGCCCGCTCTAGAGTTTGCCAAAGGGCACCTGAAGGACTCTCAGACCATAAGAAACGAAATTCTTTGGTCTGATGAAACAGATTGAACTCTTTGACCTGAATGGAAAGAGTCATGTCTGGAGGAAACGGGGTGTACATACTTTTGTTGCCAGCGGTTTAGATATTAATGGCTGTATGCTGAGTTATTTTGAGGGGACAGCAAATTTACACTGTTATACAAGCTGTACACTCACTACTTTACATTGCAGCAAAGTGTAATTTATTCAGTGTTGTCACATGAAAAGATAGAATAAAATATTTATAAAAATGTCAGGGGTGTACTCACTTTTGTGAGATACTGTATGTACATGGGATTTTTTTCATTGTTTATTTCTAATAAATTTTCAAATATTTCAAACAAACTTCTTTCACGTTGTCATTTTGGGGTAATTGGTTGTAGAATTTTAAAAAGGAAAATAATAAATTTTATCCATTTTGGAATAAGGCTGTAGCATAACAAAATGTGGCAAAAGTGAAGAGCTGTGAATACTTTCCCAATTCACTGTATCTGACCAACTCTTCTTCTTTGCACTGTTCTCTGTGGTGTTTGTATCTTGTCTATTTTCTATTATAAGCGATGCACTGTTTTTGCTGTAAAAGAACAGCCAGTGTTCTGATTGGGCTCACCGATGGATCACCGTTGGATCCACAAATGATGCCATCAGTACCCAAGCAACTGCAAAAAAAAAAAAGTCCCATTTCGTTAAAGATATTGTTGTTTTCTTTACGAACAATATAATATAAAGATGCAACAAATTCAGGCCTAGAAAACAAACGTGCAATGTTATGGGACCTTTTCCAATTATTTCTAACTTTTCCCTAATATTTGATGTTGTCTAATGTATTAGGTCTGATGGCTTTTTAACCTTCCTGCTAGTATGAGAAAAATATGCAAGAATCTGTGTTGAGTAAGTAAACAAAAGTATTTTAAGCACGGATCTAAGAATACAGTTTTATTGGATGATAATAACAAGTCATGATGTGCTTTAAGCTGTAACAAAATGTTACAAGGAACAGAAGCTTCCATATGGAGAAAAAACACCCTGACAATGACAGAGCAGAGGAAGTGGTTGATGACATTCATCTACTTATACATTCCAGTGTTACACAGAGATTACACTAGATAAAAATGACTATTCACTGTACTATGGCATGATGGTAAAGCTGACCATAGACATTATACTGTATGGCAGTCTGACATGACAGCATAATCTGATTAGATAGTTTTCAGATATCATTTGATTACTGCCTAAGCAGACAATACATGCTCAACAAAGCAAATTTATCTGGACTGCCCAACATAAAATAATATGTCTATTAGAGAGGCTAAAAACTACCCACGTACACTATGGCAGCACTAGTACCATTTTTAGCACAGAACTTATTGGTTTCTATCCAGAGCTGCAACAGATTTTGCACTCTCCAGTTTTAGTAAATCGGCCCCATGCCATCCTTAAACACTTTAACTTAAAGGCCGCTGACTTTTAATAAGCAGACTTACCTGTCCTGGGTGCCAGCGGTGCAGTTTTTTTTTTTTAGGGTGACCCTCCACTTTAAGGTGAAAAAACATCTGACAATACCGCCACCCCCCCCCCCCCCCCCCCCCCCGTTTTACTTACCTGAGCCCCTTCACCTGCTGCGCTCACCGCCGATCTCCTCTTCGCAGCTCAGCCTGGCCGTTGATTAGCTAGAGGCCATTGGCTCGTGCTGCTGTCAATCACATCAAATGACACGCGCCGGGCGGGGGCGGGGCCTAGTGATACAGTGAGCGGCTATAGCCGCCGGCTGTATCACAGGAGCGTGCCCGCAAGAACTAAACACCATGCGAGAGAGCTCGCATGAAGGTGCTTAGTTCTTGCGAGGAGGAGCCGAGACAGCTGCCGAGGGACCCCAGAAGACCAGGTTCGGGGCCACTCTGTGCAAAACGAGCTGCACAGTGAAGGTAAGTATAACAAGTTTGTTATTTAAAAAAAAATAAAAAAAATTGCCTTTACAACCCCTTTAAGTGTTCAAAAGATCCACATGCTTTAATAGGATACTCTGCAAGCAGAGCAATATCACTTTTTATTCTATAGTGTCACGGGTGAGCTTGGCGACCCTTGCTCTTCTAATACAGTACACAACTATTCAGATTGATCTTGCAGAAGTTTATCTTAATATAAACATATGACGAGACAAGGATCTAAAATCACAAGGCTTTAGGTGTTGCATCAGGGCAATGCCATACCTTATTCGGGAGCATTGTGTCCCACATGCCAAGTTGAATGAAAAACTTTATACCAAAGCTTTGGAACATGCCATTTCTCCAAGCCCATTTCTGCAGATTGATCCTCATTAATTTCAATGTGAAGCTAGAGAGCATCCCTGAAAACACATGCAGAGCCTTAATATTAGGAAGAGCAATGCGTGTTCCACTACCCATCTGAAAATGCCTTACAAACTACTATACAGTGGAAGCTTTCGAGCATTTTTTTACCTAGAGTGCTATGTGCTGAAGTGCAACAGGATACACCATGAGCTGTATTTACAACAAAGGTGTCACACCTTTTTATGGGCCAATTTATCATCAAGTGAACCTTTACCCAGCGTTGTTGCAGTTTGGTTCTAGCAGACGATTCTGCAGAAACCTGGAAGTTAGTGACACCTGATAGGGAACATTAGTGTGAAAAGTGTAAGCAGTGAAAAGAGAACTGTGCCCCTGAACTCAAAAACATGAGTGCTGTGAGCAAACTCTGCTCAAGAGAGGTGAACTGCTTACTTGTAATACTGGGTTGAAATGCAATGGTGAAGAAATTGCTCCAAAATTTGGGTCTGGCCATTGGATTGTGAATGACGGGCATATGAAAAATACAGATGAATCTCCTGATGTCAGAGCAGCCTCCAGTGACGTGAACTGCACTTCCCTATCAAATATTGGAGATTTACGTAAACTGGTGCACTCACTATCTGGTGCAACTCTGTATAGTAACCAATCAGCTTCCAGGTTTTATTGTCAAAGCTGAATTGAACAAGCTGAAGTTAGATGCTGATTGGTTATTATGCAGAGCAGCATCAGATTTTGTGTGCTCCAGTTATATTTAAACCTCCTTCATCATGAGAGAGAACGCTATGCAGTCAAAAAATATACTTAAAGAAACTTTGGACCAGTTTAGATGCAGAGGGAAAGTCATTTTAATGGATGGAGTGGGCCAATTTGGGAAATTGATCTACGACAATCCATCTGGCTGAACAACCCCTGGAAACCAGGATACTAAAAGTATCATGCAGTTTGGTGTGGCACTTTTTTAAAAGTAGTGTATACACAACATTTTCCACATTCCAGTGCGATTTGCAGCTCTTTCAAATGAATAGGCTGTCAAACTGCACAGCACAGGAATAGGATTGTATGGGAACGCATGCCAGGTTCCTGTGTGTTCCCTAAATCATCTTCTTCTCTAAAGCAGGCACAGAATGGTAAGCACCGGCTTTGCTCTGGATTTCATTTAAATTGCACAGCTCTATCTTCTTGTACAGAAAACTACCCACAAAGAGAAAGAGGAGGTGCCTGGGGTATAACATCACTCCAAGAGTGGGGTATTGAGAGAAAAAAAGTCTGAAAAACATTAATGCGCCTAAATGCAGCTAAAGTCACATCCTGCTCTGTGTTCCACAGTTGCTCTCCTCACTTCCTGGAACATTGGACTTGGTTTCCTCACTGACAACACGCTGTTTGCAGGCAGCTCTTCCAGTGGACGGCTTCCATCCAGTGTGGCATGGCTCTTTAATTTTATATTTCTGCAAGTTTGTATTTGGCTTTTTAATCGTAATAAACCCATTGATTCTGCACTTAGCTGAAGCACCCTTGTGTTTATTTTTATGTCTGTCAGTCAAGTTTTGAGTGGCTCACTGGTTCTTCGTTCCTCCCCACTGGAGATTACACTGCATCACCCTAATCTATTTTAACTATTATTTAATATTTTTAAGGGATTATGTGTATATGCGGGTATGGTCCTAAAATGTATAGACCAGTGAAAATTTGATACCCGGAGTCAGGGTAGGAGGGTTTAGAGGACAAGCAGACACGCCCTTTTAAACAACTGGTGTTGGCCCGGGCTTACCTTATGCAGCTCAAAGTAGTGCACAGAGTTTGTCACCTAAAAGTTTCATGTGCTTCAAAAGTGCATACACAGTGGAGTGCTGGAGATGTTGTTCTGACCAGGCAGATTACATTCACCTTTTTTTTTCTGCTATGCCAAATACAGGATTTTTAGACAGACGTTGTTTTTATATTTTGTCTCACTAGGATTCAGGTACACTTTGAAGTCACTACCTGCCATTTGGGTTTGGCGAAGCCACTCACTCCAACCAGCGCCATTACAGCTCTTCTGGGCATCTAAAGACAGCCCTTTCTGATGCTTTACTACAATCAGAAAGTTATAGCCTAAAAATGCAAACAATCTGAGCGCCTCCCTCTTTCCTTCTGGAAAAGATTGATGAACACTTTACAAGGCAACCGATTTAAGTAGCGACTGTCCAGCAAAGGTCTGATTAATCTGGGTAACATGTTTGGATTCCCCACAAACGACTTAATATAATGCAGGATTGGATGCCTAACTGGTGATTTTAGCCTTGCGTGATTTATGGAATGGTGGTATAATAGGGTGATGTGGGGTCTGCGGGATTAGAATATGTTAAGTAAAGGGCAGAAAGCTAAGGAGATTATGGTGGCATTCTTTTTTTTCCCCCCCTTTCTACATTTGGATGTGGTGAATACTGTGAGAAACTTTGTGTTCTACAACATAACGAAGGTCTGCTGTACATACTTATATGTTTTGGTATGTTGCAAAGATGGCTGTGTATGAACTGTGTCTAAGATATTATGGGCTGAGCAATAAAAAAATCTGTCTTTTCAAATTTGTTAGTTTAAATATAGTAACTGGTGTGTGGATTGTACACCTACAAACTCTTGTCAACCACTAAATCTTCAAAAAACAATAAGAATTTTTTTTTAATATGCTTTCAGTTATAAAAATCCTGACAGGGAAATAAAGTAACAACTGCCAGTGTTCCTGTAGCTTAATCTTGGCTGCAAAATAGCAAATTCTATCCTGCGGAAGAATCCAGACACAACAAATCCCAGGACGGGAGAACCTACATTTCTACTCTCTCTTTCTGTTTTGATTAGGTATTTGATGGAAAAAATATGCCAAGTAAATGTCAGGTAAAACCAGAGTGTGCAAATGAACAATTTGTCATGTGGGCGATGGGTGCATGCAGTGGGGAATCATTTGTAGAAACCCAGATATCTACATGGCAACTGTCACTGCAGTGGAAATATCCTTAATTCTCAATCTTTAACTTGCGTAATAAAACCTGCTGAAATGAAATGCATTAACAGAATTTTTTTTTTTCTCATCACTCCTCTGTGTTGTATTATTAAAAAAACATATTTATTTATTTCAGGAAAAAGTGACTATTTAAAGCAAACCAGTGGGGGGGAGCAAGATAATATTTACCCTGTACAGAAGGTGCCTGTAGGTCTGCTTTAAACTCCTGTATGGTGGTAAAGAAACACTGAAATTTGAGGTGCTCTGGTATGCAAAAAGCAGCCATGGTTACCAGTTGTGGCTCACCTCCCTTCGCCTCCTCCTCAGTTGCTATACTGGTTAATGAAGCCAGCCATCGCATTAATTGACTAATGGTAAAGTGCTTGAGCCATGAGAAGATAGTTTATACTTTAGGTTCCCTTAAAAAAGTATAACAGCTACTGGGCAGCAACAGCACAGCTAAAGCTACTGGCCAGCAACAGAACAGCTTAAAGCTACTGGGAAGTACCGTATTTATCTGGGTATAACACGTGCCGGCGTATAAAGCGCACCCCAAGTTTAGGGGGAAATTTTAAGGAAAAAAAAAAATTACATTTAAATGCCCATCAATGCAGCCTTGCACAGCGTCCATCTGCTTGCTTGTCAGTGTCAATTGCAGCCTTGCAGCCTTCTCAGTGTCATTTTCAGCCTTCTTAGTGTAATTTGCAGCGTCCATCTGCAGCCTCCTCAGAGTCATTTGCAGCCTTGCCCAGGCTGCAATTAAACTGCAGTGACATGTCAGTGTCACTGCAGTCTTGCTTCGTCCATCTGCAGCCTCTACAGTGACATTTGCAGCCTTACACAGGCTGCAGCTAAACTGCAGTGACATATCAGTGTCACTGCAGTTTGAAAATTGGCGCCAATGGCCATTCTCGGCCACCTTTGGCCTTTCTCTGCAGCTTTTGGCCACCGAGAACGGCCGAAAGAGGCCGAAAGCTGCAGAGAAAGGCCGAGAAAACTGCTGAGAAGTGCCGAAGGCGGCTGAAAGCTGAAAGCCGCCCGGAGCCTCACAACGGCGGGGGATCTGAAAAAAATGAATAATAAATCACACCATACTTTTTTTCTGAAACATGGGTCAAAAAAAAAGTTGATCTATGAGACTGTTACCAGCAGGCAACAAATCCTGCTTATGACGTCACTGCAGTTTTGTTAATTACTTGTCCCAGGAGCCCTTACAGCTAATATATCATGTGGGCATGTACTGCCCAGAATCTATGTGCTTATCAATGAACAGAGGTTTTAACAAGAGGGACAACCAGATAGGATTTTTTTTTCCCAATTTGAGTTGCTTTCAGAGGCAAAATCACAGGAAGATTGAAAATGGTTTAGAGCAGCAACGCACATTCCATTTTAGCAGCTGAAGGGTAAACAGGGCTGCCCCGATCACTGGGAGCTATGATCAGTGACACTGTCACTAGGCAGAACGGGGACATGCTTGTTTACATTAGCATCTCCCCATTCTTCCTCTCCGTGAGACGATCATGGGTATCCCCAAGGTGATCGAGTCCGCGGGACACGCAACCCGACTCACGGAGCTCTCGACGCGATGGCACGGCGGCAAATTCAAAGGGACGTACAGGTACGCCCATTTGCCTATCCGTGCCATTCTGCCGACGTAAATGTACAGTACCCACACAGCCAGTGCAGTGGTCTAGAGATTCAAAATACCTGCTGTTTTTCTTTTTGCAGTTCTTCCAGGAAGGATCAGAGTGATTCTGATTGGTCAGCGCCAGCACGCGGTGAACCGCTCTGGTCCGTCCTGAAAGTACTGCAGAAAGAAAACGTAGAACAGCAAGGATTTCAAATCCTGGAATAATGCATCAGCTGTGTGGGTACTGACAGCTCATCATCCACGGAGAAAAGTACAGTGGGGACCAGAGGTATGGTTGTGGAGGGTGCACAGTGTTTGTGATGACTTACGCCTGTCAATAGGCAATTAGGAGCTGCAGGACACAGGACAGTGATCAGGGGACTAATAAAGACCAGTTACTGCTGCTCCTTTTCTTTGTGCAGGGTAAATGGTCTTGTATCTGACCCCTTCCTATAGTTTCTGGCAGGAAACCTGCGGGATTGGGGAAAGAAGCAGCAGCACAAGAAGCCAATCAGTTGTGTTACAATGCAGGGAGTATGCCGATAGGAAGAAAACAGAACAACAATAAGATGAGCTCATCTGACTGCTGCTGCTCTTATCACTTTTCAGTGACAGGGTAGAGGTGGAGAGGAGACCCGTGTTACTAAACCGAAGCAGATAAAAATGCCAAACACTGTAGATTGGCAGGGCTGTGTAATAAAGATCAGCAGACAGAAAAACAAATCCTTTAGCAGGTAAAACAGTTCTCATATGCTCTTTATCAGTTATTTAACAGTTTGCCAAAGTCTTTGTCCATGCATGTACATATATAACAGAGGTAATTACAACACACACACACGCACTACAAACTGCAAACACATTAATCATGAATGTTTGGAGTTACTAATCCATTTCACTACTATTTTTTTTTTCTTTTCTATATATTGATTGAAAAACAATATTCGGATAGACAATTAATTTTGTGGTATCTGGGAAATGGTCGTTGTACACAGAGCACAGGAAAGGAAGCTATTTTTACGCCGGAGAAATTCCATTTATGACTATTTCAGTTCTGCGTGAGAATAAGTGTGCTGTCACATAAGTGTTTGACATGCTACTGTTGGTGCTGGCGTGACTCACCTCACTGCTCTCCACCATGTCCCATGAAGAGCAGAGCTGCTGTCACGAAGGAGCAGATGGAGCTCTGAATTGATAAAAATACTGGTATGTTTGGAACTCAGCCTTATTTCTCTTAGAACCGTAGTATCATGGCTTGCTTTAAAAAGACAACCCTGTAGTGATTGGTATAAAAAGTCACTAAGGCAATTTATGCCTTCTAATTTACAGCTTTTAACCCTCCATAATAAAAACCCATAGTTTTCAACATTTTTTATTGCAGCTGCATCGGCCAAATTAAAGTACTTCAAGACTGCAAATAACATAGGTTTCAATAATGAGGCAAAAGATATGTCCTGTGAAGCCGCACATCAATGCACACCAGTTGGTATTGGAGTGAATGGCAATCTCAGCCTGGGCTTCCACCAGGCCATTCCCCCAACGTGTTTCGCTCCGCCCCTCTGAGTTTAATCATGAGAATCCCCATGATTAGGCTCTGAGGGGTGGAGCAAAAATGCATTGGGGCGTGGCACGACAGGAGCCCAGGCTGAGATTGCCATTCACTTCAATACAAGCGGGTCTGCATTGATGTGCAGCTTCACAGGACATATCTTTTTCCTCATAGTTGATTGAAGCTGAGACAAGTTCCTTCCCTGGCAGGCACTCACGATGGACACAGGATTGTTTTCCCTTGTAGCCTGAGTGGCACACATTTTTCAATTACAGGTTCACATATGTTTTACTAACTTCTGGTATTTCTGAACACACTATTATCATATCCAACAAGTAAACAAATATGCTGAATACCTTTTTTCAATGCCTAATAAGACGTTGCATGACCACACAGCCCTCTGTTCAGGCTTCATCGCCATAGCAGAGGTAGAAAGTGTCTGTACAGCTATGTAAAATGACCATGCCAGCACTGATCTTCTTCTGTGCTTGGCGTCATCAGACTGCATTAAGACAGAAAGGGGACTGGCAGGATCTCTGGGTATTTCTTCATCAAAAGGAAAAATAAGAACAGAAAATTTACCAAAACATACATAAAAAGAGAGTCTATCATACTGGCTATTACACCTATTTAAAGCGGAACTACACTTTCCTATGCTTTATAGTCAAGGAAGCTGCCATCTTAGCCTCTATTTGTACTGCAGTTGCCATATTGCTGCATATGTGACCAGTTAGGACACCAGCCATTTGATGGCTTGACAGTTCAGTTAAGAGCACAAGTTACTGACAGTTAGCATTGATGGCATGCCTTGACTATACGGCTTTGGGAAACTTAAATTGATGGGTTCAGTTCCGCTTTAAGTCACTTAAAGTGACTTCTCTCACTGTTGAGACTATCCCACTAAGGGCACTTTCACACTGAGCCGCTGCGGGTGTCGTCGCTTTTTAGCAGTGCTTTTCAGCCGATAGAGAGGGCGCTTTTCACCCCCACTAGTGGCCGATAAAGGGTTAAAAGCACGCGCAAAGCACCGCTTATGTGTATACACTGCTCCTAAGGCGCCTCAAATAAGCTGCTTGCAGGACTTTTTTGAGCGTCCTGCCAGCACACCGCTCCAGTGTGAAAGCACTCGGGCTTTCACACTGGAGTGAAAGGAGAGGGGCTTTGCAGGCGTTATTTTTAGCGATATAGCGCCTGTAAAGCGCCTCAGTGTGAAAGGGGTCTAAATGGCATGTTTGATGTCACTGTATATAATGTGTTACCAACTATCACACCTAATACAAATAAACTGTCACAAATACTTAGTCGCTGTATATAATCTGTCACCAACCAACAAAAATATCCCAAATTGAGCCCAGGAGGTCAGAAAACATTTATCCTAGGAGCTCTGCATGTTCTCAGGAGGCATGTTTTTAAGTACACTAAAACACAGAAAACATAAGCAACACCCAACTAGGATTTCTTTTCCACTCATTTTCGTGGAGTTATAGACACAAACAAAACATCTTGAGACCTCCATTGGATGCATTTTTCATACATCTTAAAGTGGAAGTAAACCCTCCTATCGTTTTCAGCCAAGGAAGCTGCCATCTTTGCCTCTGTTTAATCTTCAACTGCCACGATGCTGCACATGTGATCCGTTATGACACCAGCCATTGGATGGTTTGACAGTTTGGTTGAGAGCACAGCCAATGTGCAGTTAGGCCCCTTTCACACCGGGGCGTTTTGCATGCGGGACAGCGCTAAAAATAGCGCCTGTTCACCGCATGAAAAAATCCGGCCCCTTTAACTCCAGTGTGAAAGCCGGCGGGCTTTCACACTGGAGCGGTGCGCTAGCAGGATGACAAAAAAAGTCCTGCTAGCAGCATCTTTGGAGCGGGATAGGAGCGGTGTGTTCACCGCTCCTATACCGCTCCTTCCCATTGATTAGAATGGGACACCGCGGTGAAACCGCGGCAATACCGCCGCAAAGCGCCGCTCTGCGGGGGGTCTTTAACCCTTTTTCGGCCGCTCGCGGGGGGTAAAACCGCACCGCGAGCGGTCGAAAACCGCGGTTAAAACGACGGTAAAGCAGCGCTAAATATAGCGCTGCTTTACCGTCACCGCGGCTCCCCGCCCCAGTGTGAAAGGGGCCTTAGCATTAACGGCATGCCTTTTTTTTTTAAACTGTTAAATCGATGGGTTTACTTCCACTTTAAGTTGTTCTGCTGCCATTACGAAGGATATTATAGTTAGATTTATTGTCACATAAGGTTTCCTGCTCTCTGTTCTCACCTCTGCCCACTTCCTATACTTATTTACTATAATAATCATTGTTTTAAAATGTAAAAGTTTATTCCTTAACTCATATCTACAAAAAACAGAAATTAAATATATTGCATGAAACCTTACTAATACACAAAACTACCCCCAACCACCTACACTGACTCCAAAAATTTACTTGTTCATGAACTGCCAAATGATTGCTAGTTCAGATTAAAATGTTTACCTGCAGATACAAATTGTATATGTTCATGTAATACACATGTAATGATTAGTGATCTGAATTATTTTCATGAAAATTTTAACATTTTATGATTATTTTTTATTCCTTGGCTTTTCCTTAACTACTTCCAGCCTAGGCCAATCCTGACATTTCTCTCCTACATGTAAAAGTAATCTTTAGTATAGTGAAATAGTATATTCCAGGCCCATATACTTAAGTTTAAGTAATATTGTCATGGAGTGCCAACCCTCAATGCAAATAATAGGAAAAGGAATGTGTAATGGATTTGGGCGTTAAATGGTCTCCTCCAAACAAATAAAGATACTGTGGAGAGGCGACCCCGTGTAACGGTGTATATTAGCAAGGCATGCCTGATTTTGGCAGGCATGCTAATTACACACTTGTGGGCTGGCTTCATAATCCTCCCAGGAAGAGAGTTCTGGGCTCAGACTTGGAAGACAGGAAGTTTGGCCAAGGAGATCAGGAGGTTCCCAGTAGGAGACGGCTCCAAGAGAGACGGGAGGTCTTGGAGTCTAATACACTATATGAAAAATCGTCCGAATCCATTTTCGAAAAACGAACATTCGGCCATGAGCGCAAACGATAGTGACTCCATGTAATGATCAATAAATTGTTCAGTGGACATAAATGAATGCATTTTTTGTTCATATACCTAGTGCAGACAGTTTGGACGGGAAACACATTAACCTTTTACTTTATCGTTCGTTCAGCAGAAAATTCCAATCATGTGTACACAACTCCAACGCACAAAGTGCCACGCATGCTCGAAATTAAGCAGAAGAGCAGCGCTGGCTATTGAACGTCATTTTTCTCGGCTCGCCGTACGTGTTGTATGTCACCGCATTCTTGACGTTCGGAATTTCTGACCAACTTTGTGTGACCGTGTGTATGCCAGACAAGTTTGAGCCAACATCCGATTTTGTTGTCGGAAAATCCTATCGTGTGTACAGGGCATTAAAAGCTTGTAGACTTCACCTCCGTAACATCTCTAAAATACGCCCCTTTTTAACAAATGACAAACTACCAAGTTACTCATTCACTCCCTTGTTATCTCTCACCTGGACTATGGCAACTCCCTTCTCATTAGCCTATCTCTCCATCCCCTCTTCTGTCTATCATGAATGCTGCTGCCAGACCTATCCACCTTACCAACCGCTCAGTGTCTGCCACCCCTCACAGTACACAGAAAACAATGCACCATTGAGGCTGTCAATCACAGGTTGTGTGCTGGCGTTAACCTCCCAGCTCCCCCTCTATCTCTTGGAGTCTGGAAAACCTGTCAGCAGTGTATCATGCAGATAGGGGAAGGAGACAGCAGAGAGAAATCACATTCAGTTCTTTGAATAAAGGCAAGTACACACTATAGAAAGGCTTGATTTGATTATTTTTCACATCAGTGGGTTACACAACCACTTTAAGGTAATTAGGCATTTGGCAATGCTGGGTTTTCTGAGATTGATAAGATTTTACACCAAATCCTGAGAATCCAGTCCCCATAATGTAATTCTAAAAATGTCCTTCTAACCCAAATGGATCTGCTAAGCAGACGTGGCTCTTTTGTTCTAGTGTACACTGTAGCCAGTCTAGCACTGAAAATAATGAAGGCATCATGATCCCTCAATACGTGTAGTCTTCCTTCCCAAATAGCTTCTGGAAAACATGGGGTGCCAGCTAATGTAGCTAAACAAAACCAATCTCCTGGCAGATATATAATATGAATGCAGCTATATTAACATACCATTAACCCTGGGTTCACACATATGCGTGCTAAAATCACATTACGATTTATGCATGAGTTTGTGCGAATAGCCTTGCGATTTGAGTGCGGTTTCACCGGAGGTGCATCTTTGGCTTCTGCGTTTCCACTGCAAAATCGCCTCCCGTCGACTTCAATGCAAAAATCGCCTCCCGTCGACTTCAATGCAAAATCTCCTCCCGTCGACAATATAGTCTACATACATGAATTTTCATGTTTATTAGTCCAAAACAAACAGTGTGGAAATTAGGAAACATACCTATCCATTTATGTGTGAAAGAAGAAAACGTAACATTATTGTGATACCTCAGCAGCATTTACAGATTAACTCCCACATTACATTCAGCGGAAACCGTGTCAGTCACAGTAATTGTCGCCCTGAGCCACAAAAATTGATGCGTTAGTACATATCAAATCCACAATTTCCTTAAAACCACTGCTGCTTTTTAAGTCTAAAAACATTCTGAAAATGTCAAAAAGCATTGTAATAATTTAAATGTAAACAATGTTCTAGGAACTCTCTGAAATCCTTTCATTAAAGATGGTTAAAAAGAACATTTAATTGATGTGAAATCCAGCACGCTCGATTTATAGAAACTATGAACACAGGCATTCAATCATATAATACATTACGCTACCAATATGTTGTATGATTCTGCCCCCTAGTGGACATGAGTAGAACAGTACTTGTAGCTGCCAATACACACAAGAAAAAGTAAACAATGCAATTCTTTTGCTCTACTTATTTTACTCTTAACTGTTCTAAACCGTGTGACGAGACCGAAGAGTATGTATTACTATTAGTACAGTATCATTGCATATTATAGTTAGGGATTTCTACAGAAAAGATCAGAGTTACACACTCTTATTCATCGAAACAAAGAAAAATCTATAGTGTCAATGAATCTTATGTATAGTGATGAGCACACTTTGTTTGAACTCAAAATTGTTTGCATAATTAAAACACCCCCAGGACTGAATACAGTAAATTGAAATGTTTATTTTTTGTTTGATTTATAAAACATGTATAAAAGCTTGACGATGCATTGTTTTTATTGTAAAATAAAATATAATCAAATAAAAAAAGCTACTATTTGTCAATGTTTGCATAAATACCCCCACCAAAATAATAAAAAAATAAATAAACTTTTTGCTGCAAATGTGGTTCTATCAGCTATGCTGAATCCAGAAATTTCTGTATACAGCAGACCTCTATATGGCAGTCATGGGGGGAAGTGCAGCTCATCAGCGTCTCAATTAATAAAACACGCCTGTGCAAAGATCAATATAGATGTCCAAAACGCAGTAACACAATCTCACAAAAGTGAGTACACCCCTCACATTTTTGTAAATATTTTATTCTATCTTTTCATGTGACGACACTGTAGAAATTACACTTTGCTACAATGTAAAGTAGTGAGTGTACAGCTTGTATAACAGTGTAAATTTGCTGTCCCCTCAAAATAACTCAACACACAGCCATTAATGTCTAAACCGCTGGCAACAAAAGTGAGTACACCCCTAAGTGAAAATGTACAAATTGGGCCCAAAGTGTCAATATTTTGTGTGGCCACCATTATTTTCCAGCACTGCCTTAACCCTCTTGGGCATGGAGTTCAACCAGAGCTTCACAGGTTGCCACTGGAGTCCTCTTCCACTCCTCCATGACGACATCACAGAGCTGGTGGATGTTAGAGACCTTGTGCTCCTCCACCTTCCATTTGAGGATGCCCCACAGATGCTCAATAGGGTTTAGGTCTGGAGACATGCTTGGCCAGTCCATCACCTTTACCCCCAGCTTCTTTAGCAAGGCAGTGGTAATATTGGAGGTGTGTTTGGGGTTGTTATATTGGAATACTGCCCTGTGGCCCAGTCTCTGAAGGGAGGGGATCATGCTCTGCTCCAGTATGTCACAGTACATTTTAGCATTCATAGTTCCCTCAATGAACTGTAGCTCTCCAGTGCCTGCAGCACTCATGCAGCCCCAGACCATAACACTCCCACCACCATGCTTGACTGTAGGCAAGACACACTTGGCACCTGGTTCCTGCCACACACGCTTGACACCATCTGACCCAAATAGGTTTATCTTGGTCCCATCAGACCACAGGACATGGTTCCAGTAATCCATGTCCTTAGTCTGCTTGCCTTCAGCAAACCGTTTGTGGGCTTTCTTGTGCATCATCTTTAGAAGAGGCTTCCTTCTGGGATGACAGCCATGCAGATCAATTTGATGCAGTGTGCGGCGTATGGTTTGAGCACTGACAGGCTGACCCCCCCACCCCTTCAACCTCTGCAGCAATTCTATTCCCCAAAGACAACCTCTTGATATGACGCTGAGCACGGGCACTCAACTTTTTTGATCGACCATAGCGTGGCCTGTTCTGATTGGAACCTGTCCTGTTGAACCTCTGTATGGTCTTGGCCACCGTTCTGCAGCTCAGTTTCAGGGTCTTGGCAATCTTCTTACAGCCTAGGCCAATGATGGCGAACCTTAGCATTCTACTGCAGAGTGCATGAGCATCATGGGAAATGTAGTTCTAAAACATCTGGGGTGCCAAGGTTCGCCATCACTGGCCTAGGCCATCTTTATGCAGAGCAACAATTCTTTTTTTCAGATCATCAGAAAGTTCTGTGCCATGTTGAACTTCCAGTGACCAGTATGAGAGAGAGAGAGAGAGAGAGAGAGAGAGAGAGAGAGAGAGAGAGAGAGATAGAGAGAGAGAGAGAGCGATAACACCAAATTTAACACACCTGCTCTCCATTCACACCTGTAACACTAATGTCACATGACACCGGGGAGGGGAAAATGGCTAATTGGGCCAATTTGGACATTTTCACTTAAGTCCCATACACACTATTAGATTTTCTAAACATGCACTGTTTAGGAGATATTTAGTGTCTCTGCAGGCAGTGACATCACCAGCGCATGCGCTCTGAAGGAACAGCTTACTCCTGCCGTTCTTTCAGAGCTCTGTGCCGCGGACCAGCTTTCATAATATGCTAATATGCAATGCATACTAGCACATTGTACCTTTACCTTGCAGGGAGAATTTTTATTTATTTTTTTAGCAAAGTTTACTACCGCTTTAAACAATAACTGCTACTTGATTCAATATCTATCTTTTTGGTTTATATTACATAATGATACAATCTAATTCACGAAATGTGTCTTAACAAGAGATTAAGAAAGCTACAAAACAATTAAATGTGTTCTATAAATACAAATCTAAACTAGCCTGTACCAGACAACTGGGTATGCTGTATAGTTTTACTCTGCTCTGCTTTCTGATTTACCATGGAAACAATGCAACCATCTTTCATTTTATGCCATGCATAGAATGTGCAGCATTTGCTTGTCATGAAATTATGGCACTCAAATTACTGTCTTCTACTATTCATTATTTCTATTTAAATCGATGAGCTCCTAGTTCGTATTCCCTTTAAATGTACAGATAGCACAATTGTTACCATGGTTACAGTGCATTATCTCACATTTTTCGACTTTCAGACTCATCAGGCATTCCCTGCACACATCATTTTGCCCAAGCCCTGCTGCAGTATGCTGCTGCCCTGCTCAGCCTCTATGAAGCTTAGCTCACATTTTCTAGGAAGAAAACAATGTACTGTATGTGTTCAACCATTTGTACTTCAGTTGTCACTTGTCCAATAATGCATGCTAAACAATTAAAGGAAATAGAACAAATCCACCCTTGTTATTTACCTGTCATATACAAAGTCGATTCTTAATAGCAAATCTGGTATGGGCACCTGAGCTGCAGTACAGTTTACACAAAATCAGAGTCGAAGAACAGTAAGCAAAAGTGAAGCAACTCATAATAACCAATCAAGATTCATCTCTCAGTGACCTGACACACTTCCCCATGTTTTTCCCCATTAAAGACTGTGCAAGTACAGAAAAATACCTGCAGATCTGCAAGAAGGGAGAAGGGCGGGGCAAAGAAATTTGCACCGCCCACCAATGGGGCCGTTGCAGACAATAGATACAATTTAGACCGTTGCGGGAAGTTAGTATTTAAAAAATAAAATTAAAATATTATTTGCTTAGGACAAGTCACATGGTAAAACATGTTAAAGCTGGCACAAGCAGTTTACTATAAAAATTAATTTAACTGCACAACAAACAGTCAGCAGTGGATCAGCAGAAGAGGCAACCGCCCTCCCACCCATCGTCGTTGTTCCTTTTATGTGGTTAGTCCCTTTTCCTTGAAAGGGGACAGTTCTATATTATATATGGACTTTTGTGTATTAACTCAAGCTGTTATGCGGGTTAAATATGGTTTTATAGTGTATTGTGTATTTTACCTTATATAAAATTGGTACTTATTAGTTGATAAAGTTGTTTTTAAATCAATATCAATAAAAGGGCTGCAGCCATTTCAAATTCATAATTAAAGTTTATTTATTCATTTTATTAAACTGTTTTATGTTATTAATGTTCTGCTTACAGTCACATATGTACTGTTGTGGGCTGTCAACACAGCATTTTTGCTTTGTGTTGACTGCACAGTTCACCTTTGCTAAACTACTTTGGTTCATCCCCTAGTCTGTTCTACACACCAATTGATCTGCAGTTCCAAGATAAGAACTATGAGGGCTAATTAGTCTTATTGATATAACACAGAGAGCATGCACAGGCCAATAGACAGGTCTGAATTTCTGACATGACCAACAGCTATTTATTTCAACTATAAAGCTGGCCATAGACAGTGTGATTTTTTTTCTTTCCTGCTAACTCGAATCACTTGAAAAATCCAACAGGCTGGCTGTACCCAAGTTGATCGAACAGCTTGGGTACAATCAGCCTGCCCATACGTGGTTTAAATCTTGGCTTGTCCCTGCTGAAATGACCAAGATTCGAAAAATCTATGCCCGACTTAAGTTACTGCACAATTCCACATTACCATAGCCATGGCCAGTGCTACCACTAGGCAAACTAATCAGCCGCCTAGGGCGCCCAGCCGCTGGTTTCCCTCTGCGTCTGCAGCATGTAACTAACTCAGTCTAAGGCAGCCACCCCCGTTCGACCGATAGTGTAATTAGAGGCATAGCACAGCACTGGAGCATGGAGGACATGTCCCGAGTCTCCCAACAGAACGGAAGCAAACATCCCCTGCCGCTGCGTGCCTCTATGATCATCAGAGACCGACCTGTCTCTCTCTCTCAGGGACTCTTTGGTGATCGTCCCAGTACAGCCAGCTCTGCCTTACACACAATGCATTCCTTTCAGCAGGGGTGCCCAACTGCTGGCCCTCTGATGGGGCTTGCCACCTCCTGCTCTGGGATGTTGGGTCAGAAAGCCCAGATTGCGGGTTCCTGACTCACCATCCCCGAGCATCAGTGTGAAGAACGGAGCCGGCACTAGAGCCGATGCTTTCTGTATAGCGCCTGCTCCTGTCACATGGGGAGGGCAAAGGGGGTGGAGTCAGGGGCGGAAATAAGAGGTTTCGCCTAGGGTGTCAACAATCATTGCACCAGCCCTGACCATAGCTGTCTGGTTTAAAAATTTTGCTTGTTTACCTGAGTGAAGTATTTTCCATCTTGTTTTAAGACTTTCATGGAAAGGTCCAAAATCAAACTTAAAAATTCCCAGGTAGAATCTAGATTAAAAAAATAAATAAATTCACTAGTGAGGCCATTGATACTTTCTTCAAATTAAAATACATTTAACCATGACTAATATTGCCTTTCCTCATACATGGGTTTATAGCCACAGGCAACACATTTTTGTAATCTACGGTGCTCTACAAATTTTGCATTGGTTGTATAAAATAGCAATGTGTTCATTCTACAAAAGGTAACCACAAGTGTCAGGAACCATTATTTACTTATATTCAAACAGAAGATGCTTGCACGATTTTGCTTTTCATAACAAACAAGAAAAACATGTGAAACCGCTTCTAAGAAAATGCTTCCTTTTATCGTCCTGGACTGCAGGTGAGACATCTTAGCACAGCAGGCATATTGATACAAGTGAAGCTAAAAAGACCAGCTTGACTTTTTTCATTAAAAAGGGCTTCAGATGCGATACTTTCAATCTTGAAACAAATGGACACATTTTGAAAAAGGTGGACCATCTTTACCGTTTGACTTGCAATGTCACATATTTAAAGTGTCTACAGCTTATCATAGAAAATGATGCAACATATCCTAACTACCTTCTTCTGGAGATGTAGAAATGGGGACTGCGGTGAGATCATTAATCACATAATCAAACATTCGCCCTTCTTTGGCATACATCTTCAACACTGGGATACAATCTTCAACCAAAATCTGTGAAAATGACACAAACCAATACGGTTATATACAGTCTTATAAAACTGACAGTTTAGGCGACAAACTGGGGCTGAGAAAGAAAGGTCAATGGAAGATTGCAATATAATTTTAAGGTAGTGTCTAGGTTTAAAGTACATCTAAAGGCAAAACTTTTTGTTTTGTATAAAGTGGAGAGGGATTAGAACCCCTGTTAGTTTTTATTGCTGTCTCTGTCCCCATTAGGGAGATTCACCCTCTCTATTTGTCCTGTTTGGGATTTTCTTTTACTTTCAATTATAATGACACATTTTGCGTTGTCCCCAGAGAAGTAATAAAAGGTGAAATCTTCCAATGGAGACACTAGTTGTGGTGACCTAGGGCCCCCCAAAAGACTCCCTTAATTTGCTGTTTGAAAGTGGGACAGGAAGTGAAGGTAAATCTCCCCAATGGGACACAGATGGCGAAAAAAAATTGTACAGAGGTTATAACCCTTCTTTGCGCTATCCAAATAAAAAAATAAAAAGTTTTGCCGATTGCTCTACTTTAAAGGATGAGTTAATATTCAGGGTGTAACATGTTATGAAAGTACCATCACTTGCTCCCCCGCTTTGACAGCTAGTGAGGCATCTTTTCCCCCGGCTAGCTGTCAAAATGTAAAAACAACTCATTCAGTGTTCCGTGAATGGAAAACTACAAATCTTGTAGTTCTCAATGAACTACCATGGTGCTGTGAGCGCTGTGATAGTTCATTGATTCTTCCTGTCAGTAAGTATCTGCTTGCTTGCCTGTATGAGGTACAAGCAAGCAGATACACTGACAGGTCTGCAAGAGTGATCTGCTGTTCGCTGGTGCAATGCTTTACAGGCTCCGACAACAAAAAATAATAAATGCACATTTTTTTACCTGCAAACAAAATGTACTGTTATTTATTTTTTGTAAATAGGGGAAATTAGCCATTAAAGGACAGGGTTGGCTAAAACATGTTAAAGAGCAATCCCCTTTTGTTGAGAAAAAAAACAATCCCCTCTGGGTGATCAATGTACATCACAGGGATTTTTACAAACTTTGTTGCAGATCCCTACCTGTTTTTGCATTGATAAAATAGTAGTTTGTTCCACTGAGACTTTTGGGCACCGTTTCTGTATGGGAGTGACTCATTTATTATATTGAAGCTAGTGCAATTATATGGTTCTGATGGGAAAGGTTGCAGTGTCTGCATCCCTTTAGAAGTGATTAATCTTTTGGTAGTATCTCACCAAAAAGAAAATCTTTGTTGCAGGGGATACCTAAAACACGACCTGCATCTTAGTCCATCACACAAGCAGGAAATTACATTTCTGGGGGCGTTTCGTATGCCAAAATGTATACAGAACCCCTCCAAGTTGCCATACAACCTTGAATTTTACAGAAAATTACAGGGCTGCAGTTGAAAAAGAGAGTTAATTTTTATTAACAATTACAATACGGCTTATGTAGCAATTGTATTTGCTAAAATAATATTTTTTTTATGCAAGTGAAGTTACCCTTTAAGCATGGTTACCATTTTTCTTATTTTGTATTGTATAAATATTGATGAAGGGTACGTGTTAAAGTGTTCTGGTCTTTTGTCACATGTGTTATAAACCAGAGGAGAATTGTAGCTGAGCATCACTACCGTGTAGCCTGCCCTGTTGTAGCTAATAGCAGTGAGCTGCTCATGTGTTACATATTGATGTTGTCAGGGTAGCTTTCATGACATTACAGCAAAGCAGATAGGACTGTTAATAGCCCACCTGTGCGTTCAAATTCAGGAAGCGATACTGTTCCCAAAATACCAGCAACAAGAAGGGAAGAGATTGGCCTGTTGCCCTACAGCTAAGTCTGGTGAGAAAAAGGAAAGCCTTGGAAAATTGTCTCCATGCTTATTATGAGCAAAGTGTACATTTAAAAAGCTGTTGTGTCAATTGCAATTTTTCAGACTTGGCTTTTGGCCCAAGTTGTAATTTTTAATGAAGGTGCACTTTTTGGAATTAGATGTTGAATGGATAATATAGATTTCTCCAGCTTTGTTTATAGTAAATGGTATAGAGCTACGAGACTCCTTATACTCCAATAATAATGGCTAAGATAGATTAAAATAATCAACTTTGATGTATGAAAAAAAAGGGTAGAAGTACCAGAGGATGTAGAGGAGGGCAGAGGAAAAAGAAAAAGAGAGACGTAGGACAAGGTATTTTAAAAATTTTCTCAGAAGACGAGCTGCACGTTTTAGAGTTAGGTCTTAAATTTGCCCCTGACAGGAAATTGAATAAATTGTATGTTTAGGAATGATCCTAGTGATCGCAATCTCGGCAGTGAAATTAGGTATTTGCAGCATTTATTTTTATAAATCACACAGAGGGGGGTACTACAATGAGGCAGTGCTGCTGGTGTATACAGGTTTGAGTGGCTTAACAACCACTTTAACCGCTTCCCGCCCGGCGCACACACATATACGTCGACAGAATGGCACGGACAGGCATAAGGGCGTACAGGTACGACCCTTTGAATATGCTGCTGTGCCATCGCGTGCGTGCCGCTGGCAGCGTGAGCACCGTTTGGGACCCCCGTAAGTCCGGTCGCGGGTCCTGCGGACTCGATCGCTGCAGGGATACCTGCGATCGTCTCACGGGGAGGACGAACAGGGAGATGCGGAAGTAAACAGCATCTCCCCGTTCTGCCTAGCAACAAGTGACACTGATCTCTGCTCCCTGTGATTGGAGAAAAGATCAGTGATCAATAACACACAGCCACACCCTCACAGTTATAAACACGCCCCTAGGACACACTTAACCCCTACACTGCCACCCCCTGGTTAACCCCTTCTCTGCCAGTGTCATTTACACAGGAATCAGTGCATTTGTATAGCACTAATTGCTGTATAAATGACAATGGTCCCAAAAATGTGTCAAAAATTGTCCGATGTGTCCGCCATAATGTCGCAGTTACAATAAAAATCGCTGATTTATTACTAGTAAAAATAAATTATTTATAAAAATGCTATAAAACTATTCCCTATTTTGTAAACGCTATAACTTTTGCGCAAACCAATCAATAATCACTTATTGCATTTTTTTTTTTTACCAAAAATATGTAGAAGAATACGTATCGGCCTAAACTGAGGAAAAAATATATTTTTTTATATATTTTTGGGGGATATTTATTATAGCAAAAAAAAAAATAATGTGTTTTTTTTCAAAATTGTCGCTCTTTTTTTGTTTATAGCGCAACTAATAAACACCGCAGCGGTGATCAAATACTACCAAAAGAAAGCTCTATTTGTGGGAAAAAAAAGGATGTCGATTTTGTTTGGGAGCCACATCACATGACCGCGCAACTGTCAGTTAAAGCGACGCAGTGCCGAATTGCAAAAAGTGCTCTGGTCTTAAGCCAGCAAAATGGTTCGGTCTGAAAGTGGTTAATGGCCAGCTTCTTTTCTCTATAAATTAGATGTTTATTTTTTAGCACAGTTATCATTTGTTATAAATTTTATTGGTAATACCTGCAACCGCATTGACTTGATTCTTATATAGACTTAAGGTTGTATTCACTTATTATATTTAGCATCAAGCCAATAAGTGAGGTAGTAGAGAAATCACCAAAACACTAGTGACATGTGACCAATAGCAGGTGAATTAAATGCTGTAACTCCTCTGATGGCTAGCACCAAGAGTAGACATTTTCTGAACAGTCATGACCCAAGATTGTTCTGTTCAAGTCATAAAGAGGAGTCTTAGTTTAAGTAAGTTTTGGTAAGAAAAAAGTAAAAAAATTAGCACCCTGACCATTAAAAAGGGGGGCTGTATAAATCTATATACTAGATGAGGCCCTCTTAGGCTGCTTTCACACTGGGGCGGTGCGGGGCGGCGACGGTAAAGCAGCGCTATGTTTAGCGCTGCTTTACCATCGTTTTACCCGCCGAAAAAGGGTTAAAAACCTCCGCAAAGCGCCGCTGCAGTGGCGCTTTGCGGGCGGTATCCCCGCGGTCTCCCATTGATTTCAATGGGTAGGAGCGGTATAGGAGCGGTGAACACACCGCTCCTTCACCGTTCCAAAGATGCAGCTAGCAGGACTTTTTTTACCGTCCTGCTAGCGCACCGCTCCAGTGTGAAAGCCCTCCGGGCTTTCACACTGGAGACACAGCAACAGCTGTTTCGGGTCGGTTTGCAGGCGCTATTTTTAGCGCAATAGCGCCTGCAAACCGCCCCAGTGTGAAAGCAGCCTTAAAGCAGTTCTGCGCACAGGTTTTTTTTTTTTTTTTTTTTAATTTTAAAATTACTACCATTCTAACATCATACTCACTTTTAATAGCGCTTTGTGTTATCCAGGTCTGTTTTTATTTCAAATCGCCACTTTATAAAATCTTCCACATGAGTTTTCATTTTGCTTGTGGGCATTTGAAGCCCACAAGCAATCATGTCCTTGTTCCATTCGATTTGAACTACCAGTATTCCTGCCTGGTTCCCGCGCATGCTCCCTGGCAACAGCGCAGAGCAGTGCAAACCTCTATGTTGCCGTCATTCAAATCATGCGAGATTCCGCTTCGGCTAGGCGCACTGACTCCTGGGATGAGTTACACGAGATCCCAGGAGACAGTGCGGCGATCAACGGAAATGATGCTGATACCCGCACAAACCCCGCCCACAGCCGCAGGGACAGAACAGTAGGACCACAAACCCCAGCATATATCTAAAGGTAGGAAGAAAAAAATGTAAAATAAACGTCCATTGAGTACTCTTTCCAGCATGTAAAAAGGAATGACATTAAGTTAGAAAAGTGTGTACAGAACCGCTTTAAGTTATTGCATATGTCATCAAATTACAAAAACATCAAAACATCAAACATTGATCAAAACATCAAATTACAACACCATTAAAAAAAAAAAAGCAGCATAAAAAGTACATACCTCATAGCAGTCACCTTTAAGATTGTCTAACACATCACCACATGTTTTTCGCATATGTTTTCTACATCCATCGATCACCATTTGGTCTATGTTTGAAAGATGTTAAGGTCTGATTATTTGTTTGTGACACATGACAGTGTAATGGGAAAGCTTGACAGGCCTGCTGCAATAGTGATGTAATTTATGTCGTGCTTCACAGATACAGCTGAGTGTGGGAATCAGATCTTGGCTGAATAACAAGGAGCAGCACTTTCACTGACTCAATCACTAAATCTGTCACCCAAAGCTCTGCTCTGATTTGTGTACTGAGGAGGGAAAACCTCACATCACTTTTATTTACAAGACATACCATAAATAATGCTCATAATAGTAATTATTATTCCACAACATTTATTTATTAAACATGTTCATTTTCTGAAATGGCTTATTTCTGTATTTGCATATATTAAAAAAGTTAATTGACGAACAAACCGTAAAGAGGGAATAGGAGTTGGAGAGTGTGATGTCACCACCATGCCTTTCCACCTCATCCAATCAGAGAACATCTTGTATTCAATGATATAGAACAATAAACTCTGAAAACCAGCTGTATGGAGCAAGTGACCCATTGCTTCACTATCTAACAAGGTCAGCTGCTCAATACAGGACTCAGAAGACTACGCTCATTACTGTAGTAGTGCCAACTACTACAGTGATTCTCTGCTTCCACAGTGGTCCTACAGGTATGGAATTTGGATACTTGCATTCAATATCATAAACCATATCTGGTTTAAACATTTGATTCAAATAAATAAAGGAGGTTCCGACCATGAACCAATTAGTTTTCCCACCACAACTTTGTAAGATAACATGGCTCTGTGAGTGGCCGGAGCAGCGATGATGTCACTCCGGCGCATGCGCATGTTGACGCCGTAGACATCGGTGCCCCTTTTTAGGAAAATATCTCCTTAACCGTGTAGCTTTAATCTAGGCTTACCTGTAGGTTAAAGTGGTATGTAAGGGTATACAACCACTTTAAGTGGCAGAAATGTGGTTGCTGAATTGAACAGGAAGTGGCCCATATTTGATTGGTAAAACCACAAGCTTTCTATAAACATTACATTTTTACAGAAAAGTTTGGTGTTTTTTCCTGTGGTTAGACTGTGTATATGTTTTAGGATCAGTAAACATGTAAATAGCGTTTAGCAGAGTTTCCTTTGCAAGACAGCTGACAGGGACTTTCAAATAAACATTGGCCTAACCCCTCCATCCCACTATCCAAAGAAACACATTGGCTTCTTACGCATTACAGCACAGTGGGATGGCATGGGATGCTAAAGCTCCCAGTAGCTGAAGAAGTCAAAAAAGTAAAAGACCTTAGCTGCAAAGATTAACCAAGTTCCAGAGGTCCTGGAAGTCACAAAGAATAAACCGGAGGGGTGCCTGCATTTAGAGTTTGTGCTTCCAAAATCCCTTACTGGTTCACTTTAAATAGTCTATCTAACATAAAATTGAAAAGTCTTAGTAACCTTGTTAAAAAACACAGTCACTTACAGCGCTAATAGGTCATCCAAGGTGTGGAGTAACAGATGTCAGATAAAATCATGGTGTGAAAGGTATATATGGTATCCCAAAACTAGGTGGATGCTTCCTTCCTCAGATGGGGTGATCCGAAAGGAACTACAAGAAAAACAGAAATGGAATATAGCCTAGCTCTGAGGAAGGGGGTGCGCCCCCAAAACGCATTAACTGTACCCCGTGTCCTTTTGTCAGTTGCATTTTGTGAGTACCCGTTTTTATACAAAAATGTCTTATTAAATTATCTCTGGTAATGCACTAGGTGTGTGCGCCTTCCATTTCTGTTTTTCTGTTAGTCACCATGTCAATATCATTTAAAAAGAAGAAGCAGCAACCTTGTTAGGCAAATAATGTGCCAAAAATGTCTCTTAAGATCTGTATAAAGGATAACTGCCAGGAAAAGACAGCTCACATAGCCCAGAGGTTCCTATGATGCTAGTGATGTGATGGAAAAAACAGCAGCGGTCATCCAAAAGGCCATGGAAGTGATGCAGGGTATCGGGATGGAGACTGGAATGCCCACGTCAGAAGCTGCTGTGAAGCCAGAACTCGTCCCGGCATTTGGCTCGTCACCAGAAGTGATGTGCCGGATGAGATGTGATCAATGGCGGGAGGGACACTGCTGGCCTGAAGCACCACACAGGTGGAGCACAAGCTGAGCAGCAACCAGATGTACACTTAAGTTGCGTTTCGGGCGTGGCCCTTTTTCAAGTCTTCTTTTTATATTGTGTTGACATAGCGATTGTCCACATTATTTTATAAACTTTCTTCTGTTTTTAGAAGCATTTTGATGTCAGTGATTCAGTCTGGAACTTTTAGACCAAGCACCAAGATACCTAAATTTTTAAGAGTACCCCCAAGGGCTTGCCATTTGGATTTTAGCCTTAGACTTTTGTTACACTACTAACAGTGTGTTTTTCATGTGTAGCTGCTGGGGTGAAATAGTTACCAATGACTTCTTTCTTGTTCTAAAAGACTTGCTGCTGTGGTTTTAGCGCCTGGACATTATGGTTTATGGCATAAAATTGAAATGTAGTTCAATACCCAAAACTCCCTACATGAAGTTAGAAATAGTTATAAACATAAGGAAAGAATTGTAGAGTCACCAATGAAGAAGCTCCTCTACTATAATTTCATTCATTTAGTACAGCAAAGGTGTCTTCCTGATACTAAGTCTTAATATGCACTTGTAATGCATAGCAGCCATTCACACCAGCTTTTACCTGCCACAGCTGTTCATTTCTAGTTGGTAGCCATGAATTCATGTATATTTTCCGAGCCTTTTGCACCATGAAAAAAAAGACTATAATAGTACTATAATAGTATTGTATCTCGTATAATAAAAATAGCTTTGACAGCAATAGTTAACAAAAAAACTGTGGTTCCAGTACCAAAGTACAGCACTACTACAACTATGACTTAATAAAAGTCTTATAAGTTTATAAAAGAAAACTAAACACATGCAATTTACATTTAAATGATGCAAACATCTAAACAAATAAAGTGGCTAAATAAAAAGAAAATATTGCTTGTGAACTCTTGCAAATTAGGTTGATGCTCGGGGTATATTCTTTCGAAGCTATAAGGCAATAAAATCCATTGGCATACAGCACCATAAAATCAGTACTTTGCTATGGCTGTAAAGCAATGACTGGAGGATGTTACTTCAAAGCCACAGTAACAGAGGAATTAAAGACCTAAAAATAGTACTACTTTGTGTTTTAGGAATTCTCAGCACTTTTTTTTAGAGCAGTTTTCAAACTAGCACAGAAGTCCATTGAGGGACACATGTACAGTATGTAATAATTTGTAGTCATTTGGGTTTACCGCTGTCTTCAGAAGGTTTGGACACCAGCAAACAAGAAAAAAAAACTGCCTCCCCAATTGTCATGCATCAGTTCTGTGAACAAACAGCACACAAGTTCAACACTACAGAAGGGTGGAATCTGTGTCCTCCAATGGATTCCAAAAAGATGTTATGGTAAGTACAAAAATCTTATTTTCTTTATCATTCATTGAGGGACACAGGAATGTAGTAATCATTTTAGATGTTAAAAAGCTGTCTAACAGAGGGGTGGGCAACAACCACTGAGAGATTCAATAGATGTAGAAAATTGACTACAAGGACGGAGTCAACACCTGAACGAAGGCTAGATGAAAAAAAAGGGGTGACAGCAATTCTGGTAATTGCCATGACCAAAGAAGGGTCATCCTGGTGTTTCAGTCCAGGACAGGTCACCACTAAGTGGAAACTGCTACCCGAAAGAATAGTAAGCCTCAACAAACAATGCAGAGACAAACCAATTAGGTCAATTATTCATTTAAAAAAATGGTGGAACAACTACCTGAGTAGGAGAATAAAAAATTAACAGCTAAGGTGGTCAGTAGAAAAAACACAAGGATGGTAACTGGGTAAAGGCCAAAGTCTAAGATGTCTGACCCTTAACCAGTGAAAGTTATGTCTGGAAAAAAAAAATTAACCAGCTAACAGGAGGCTTAAGTGGAACACCCTTAAACCTTGAGTCAAGGGAGAGGTCGGGTCCATTAAGAGAAGAGAGAGAGAAGTAAATATGCTTGGATATAACAGCCCTCATAGCAGTAATCTAAATGGCAAGAGGGAAGAAAGCCATAAGCTGGAAAAAATAGTTAGTAGTTCTAAATTCCCTCAAAAGAAAAAAGTTGAGGTGCACATCTTTTTAAAAGAGTAGGCAGGGAGGAGGATACATTGCAACCTTTCAATTTATACCCAAAGGTGTATCAAGGGCATCGTAGACACAGTATAGCCAGCTTGGCCATTTAAAAAGAAGTATTGTAATAATGGACCTGAGGCCTGTAAAGAACGATATTTATTCAATAGGCCTACAAGTTGGAATGCATGCACTAGAACTCAGAACAATTAGTCTGATAGGGGTAGGGGCAGGGTAGGATCCATTTTCCAGCAAGTAGGCCCCACAAAGGTCTACAGATATATATTCCCACTGAGGAACTGTGCGGCTGGGTAATAGAATATTCTGTCCGCTGCCCTTACAAGGAAGTACATGAGGATAGATATCTCCCAGGAAGGAAGAAAGGAGGCACTCTAACATGAATGACCTTCACTGTTTAACCCTTTCACTGCCAGGTCCGTACGGAGGACCTACAAAAGTGCCTTCAGGTGGCCAGGTCCATACAGCGTACAGACCTCATTTCTCCCTCTACTATAAGCTCATGGTCACTTCAATGACCATAAACTTACAGCAGAATTGTTCAGCAGACACTGCTGAACAATTCTATAACTCTGATGAGCGGATTACAACCCGCTGATCAGAGTTATCAACCTAAAATGTGACCGCCCCCCCACCCCCATGCCGCTGCTTCCCTGCCCCCTGCTTCTCCGCCTCCCGCCACTCTCTTCCACCTAAAACTACTCCCCCCACGCTCCTTTCCTATCCCCCTTCCCCCGTCACTGATGATTCCCCCCCTCTGCACCCGATCCCCACAGCTACCATCATTAGCCGGCATCCCTCTTCCACTTCCGCCGGCTTCAGGTGCTGCATGGGTCTTGGGGGGGATCCATATTTCTCCCCCCCGCCAGACCGATCATCCCCACACCCCCGATCCATCACCGCTCCGAGGGGCATCCCTCCTTCCTTCCCGCTGCTTGCAGCTACCTGCACTGAGCTCCGGCGAGCTCTCAAGCTGGGGAGTGCATTAGGGGGGAGCAGTGCGGTTGAAGTTGGGGCTTGGTAAATATGTGGTTACCAAGCCCCCCCCCCGTAGTACAGTGGACATAGTCAGTGATCGCTCTTATATCCACTGACACATAGTAAACCGCGAGTGTTACTATGTATCAGACTGTCATTTTTATGAATAAATTAGGACTCTCTATACAGATTCCTTATTCATTCAAGTAAAGTGCTACAGAGAAAGAGACTATCTTTAGTCCCTTTCTCGATCTCAAAAAAAAGAGATATGGGGGGTCTGTTTAGACCGATATATCACCAAAGACCCCCCCCCCCCCCCCCAAAAAAAAAAACTGTAAAAAGTAAAAAACAAAAAAGAAAGAAAAAAAAAAATGAAAAACATAGTAAGTATAAGTCTGGCGCCCTAGTGCCACAAATGGACCAGCTGCTCCTGGTAAGACTGCTTTCACATGGAGCGAGGTCTGTCTGCTGATCCCTGCTGAGCAGGCGGATGACATGCTGATGCAGAGTGGACACGGACACAGCCCGCTGTTCTCTATGGGGCAGTCTGATGGAAACAGACCACCTGTCCAGTTCTATCGGATACCATCTGATTTGCTAGATGGATGGTGAATGGGATCCCCATCCGTCTGTTTTTAGCTGACTGGACTGGATCGGATTCCGGCAGGTGTAAACGGAGACATGTCCATTTACATCAATCTCTCCATAGTGAAAAACGGGCCGGCAGACCCGATCGGTATGCTTGTGTGAAAGGGGCCTAAGGCTTTGTTCACATAGGGCATACAGGGATGCATAGGTGTTCCCTGCATTTCTGTGCAGGCAGTCCCATTGATGTAATTTGGGATGTAGCAACTGCACGAACAGAGCCGTTGCTCCCAATTTTACATCCATGAAGGTCCGCATGCATGTCCCTGAGCTCACACTGTATGCGTTTGGGGTCGTGTACCCACACCCACACAGATTTCAGATTGGGAACAGCAGCTATGCCTGTGCAGCCATTGCATCCCAATTGACATAAATGGGACTGCCTGTATGGGGATTCACGGAACACCTGTGTGGGTAAACATGGCCCTCCATGGGCATACACTTTAGTATGCCACATGTGAATGATGCTTTAGTAGAAATTTAGCAGGAATTTTGTAAGTTAGGTTGTGTTTATGTGCACTAGTAATGATTTTAGTGTTTTTTTTTGTGAAAATAGCAATATGATGAACATTTGCGCAATTATTGTAGGGTCCAAAAACTCAGTAGCACTTTTTTTTATTCTACAGGTCACGTGCTTTCAGAAAATGTCTAGTTTGAGGGGGTCTTACTGAAAGCTGTAAGAGAAAAATAGTAACCTCCAGATTTTTAGAGTAAATTGTTTTTATTTACAGTTTCGCGTACCTTCAGTTTTCACCATTTCACAAAAAGGTGCAATTTAAAATGTACAAATATTTGTTATTTATTAATGCAATACAGTTTGAACTTTTATATTTACTAGGAATTTAGCAGGAATTTTGTACATTTTGCTATGTATGAATCCACTATTGGCGTACGTCCGATTTTCACTATTTCTCAAAAAGGCTCAATTTAAAATTTACAAATATTTGTTCTTTATTAACTCAATACAGGTTAATATTTTATAGTTAGTAGGAATTTAGCAGGATTTTTTAAATTTGCTGTGTTTATATCTGCTAAAAATTATTTTAGAGAATTTTTAGCGAATATATTGTTTAGATAACCATTTGCGCAAATATCGTGGGGCCTTAAAAATCAGTAGCACCTTCTTTTTATTCTACTGGTTTTCTGCTTTCAGAAAATATATGGTTTGGGGGGTCTTTAATAAACTCTGAAAGCTGCAAGGGAACAATGAAAACCTTCAGATTTTTAGAATTTTAGAGAAATGTGGTTATATACTCCTTTGCGCACGTTCAGTTTTCACCATTTTGCAAAAAGGCGCAATTTAAAAATTACAAATATTTGTTATTTATTAACTCAATAAAGGTTAAACTTTTATATTTAGGAGTAATTTTGTAAAATGTACTGTGTTTTTATCTGCCAATAATGATTTTAGCGTATTTTTAATGAAAATATTGTTTTAATAATCATTTGCGCAAATATCATTGTGCCCTAAAAATCACTAGCAACTCATTTGTATTCTACTGGTGCTTTCAGAAAAGATATGATTTGGGGTCTTTAACAAACGCTAAAAGCTGTAGGGGAAAAATAAAAAATGGAAAAATTGCAAAAATGGCCTGGCCACCTGAGTGTAAAAATGGAGCGCAGGGCCTGGCAGCGAAAGTGGGGAACATTGGATGCAGTAATCTGGAAGCAATACCAAAGTGTACAAAGAATCAGTACAGACTACGAAGACACACTCAACCTTGTTTATCATTAATTTATTTCTCTTAAATTATGCACTACAAACTATTCTAGATTATTTACCAAAAAATTATTAAAATAGTTTTATGTAAAAATCTAGCTATTTAGACAAATATATACAGGTATATACACACTGTATATACAGTGGATAAAAAAATCTACACACCCCTTGTAGAATGTCAGGTTTCTGTGATGTAAAAAAATGATAAAGATAAATAATTTCAGAACTTTTTCCACCTTTAATGTGACCTATAAACTGCATAACTCAATTGAAAAACAAACTGAAATCTTTTAGGAGGGGAAAGTAAAAATAAAAAAATAATCTGGTTGCATAAGTGTGCACACCCTCGTGTAGCTGTGTTCAGAATTAAGCAATCCCATTCAAACTCATGTTATATAGGAGTCGGTACACACCTGCGATCATTTAAAATGCCTCTGATTAACCTCAAAGTTCAGCTGTTCTAGTAGGTCTTTCCTGACACTTTCTTAGTCCCATCCTACAGCAAAAGCCATGGTCCACAGAGAGCTTCCAACACATCAGAGGGAGCTCATTGTTAAAAGGTATCAGTCAGGAGAAGGGTATAAAATATTTTCCAAGGCATTAGATATACCATGGAACACAGTGAAGACAGTCATTATCAAGTGGACAAAATATGGCACAACAGTGACATTACTAAGAATGACCAGATGAAAAGAAAACTGGTCAGGGAGGCTGCCAAGAGGCCTACAGCAAAATTAAAGGAGCTGCAGGAATATCTGGCAAATACTGGCTGTGCGGTACATGTGACAACAATCTCCCGTATTCTTCATATGTCTGGGCTATGGGGTAGAGTAGCAAGATGGAAGCCTTTTCTTACAAAGAAAACCATCCAGGCCCAGCTACATATTGCAAAAGCACATCTGAAGTCTCACAAAAGCATGTGGGAAAATGTGGTATGGTCTGAAGAAACCAATGTTGAACTTTTTGGCCATAATTCCAAAAGATATGTTTGGCTCAAAAACAACACTGCACATTACCAAAAGAACACCATACCCACAGTGAAGCATGGTGGTGGCAGCATCATGCTTTGGGGCTGTTTATCTTCAGCTGGAACAGGGGCCTTAGTCAAGGCTGAGGGAATTATGAACAATTCCAAATACCAGTCTAAATTGGCACAAAACCTTCAGGTTTCTGCTAGAAAGCTGAACATGAAGAGAAACTTCATCTTTCAGCATGACAACTACCCAAAGCATACATCCAAATCAACAAAGGAATGGCTTCACCAGAAGAAGATTAAAGTTTTGAAATGGCCCAGCCAGAGCCCGGACCTGAATCTGTGGGGTGATCTAAAGAGGGCTGTGCACAGGTGAGGCCCTCGCAATCTGACAGATTTGGAGTGTTTTTGCAAAGAAGAGTGGGCAAATATTGCCAAGTCAAGATGTGCCATGCTGAAAGACTCATACCCAAAAAGACTGAGTGCTGTAATAAAATCAAAAGGTGCGTCAACAAAGTATTAGTTTAAGGGTGTGCACACTTATGCAACCATGTTTTTATTTATTTTTTTCTTCCCTTCACCTAAAAGATTTCAGTTTTTGTTCAACTGAAGTTGAACAGTTTATAGGTCACATTAAAAGGTGGAAAAAGTTCTGAAATTATTTATCTTTGTCTCATTTTTTTACATCGAAGAAACCTGACATTTTAACAGGGGTGTGAAAACTTTTTATATCCACTGTATATATAAATATAAATAAAAGAAGTGCCATAACATTAACAAAAAAGCCTGAATGCCAGGCACTTCCAAAAACGTACAACATTTTTCACCTTAAACAATACACTGTGTGCAGCGCTAATCAATAAATAGTTTAAGAAATTAAGTGTGAAGAATATTGTACAATAAAACCATATCCATAAAAAAAAGTATGTAAAATAAATCAACACAAATTCAAATAGTGATAATTGTGAAATCATGCAAACACCAGTTCATTAATCTTCCCAAAAATCCACCATTCACCATCAATATTTAAAATGTTTTGAATTCCACATTATGCTCTATTTGTGAATCTGCTCACCTTAGAAATGGCCTCCAGTGAATGAGAGGTCAAAATGGGCACTATATGATGTGAACAGAGAATTTCTCCACACATCTCCACTCTTAATGGAAACTGGGATCTCGTCACAAATATATTTCAAACCCATCTACAGGCTATTCAGAGAAAACGTCTCGTATGCCCCTCAAAGTAATAAAAGTACATCTACCGTGTTTTCCCGAAAATAAGCCTGGGTCTTATATATATTTTGGCAACAAAAGACACAGTAGGTCTTATTTTTGGGGTAGGTCTTACCATGTAATGTGCTGTCTTCTCCCTCCCTGCCAAGAATCCCCAATGTGTACAAAGTTAAAATGCTTGTAAAATCCTATAATTCACTCTTACAGTAGTATATAATGTACAATGTGTGTGTTGCTGTAATATAATTGTGTCAAATACCTTCGTTATAGCGCCGCTCTGCGCTTCCGTGACCCGCTGGAGCGCTCTTCCCTGCTCTGAGCACTGCAGAGGGAGGGGGCCGAGATCCCCTGCTGGGAAAAGAGGAGGAAAGCAGCAGGAGGTCACCTGAGCGCCAAGAGGAGCTGTACTGAAGGTATTTGACACAATTATTTTACAGAAAAACACATTGTACATTATATACTACTGTAATACAGTGGATTATAGGCTTTTACAAGCATTTTAAACTAGGGCTTATTTTCAGGTAGTCCTTATATTGCAGCCCTCCTGAAAAATAACAGTAGGTCTTATTTTCGGGCTAGGTTTTATTTTCGGGGAAACAAAGTAATGTGCTCAGTCTAAAAGTATTCTACTATATTAAAAAACAAAGCCATAAACACTACCCACAATGTTAAAGAAAGCCCCAACATATATTGTAAATGTAACCGCTTCCCTGGAAATCGGGACCAGCCTAGTAACACAAGGAGTCCGCCGCAAGCACTACGCCAGTCTTTATAAATTCCACTCGCCTGCTCGCAAGTGGATTTTGAGGGCTGGCGAGCTATGGCTGCCTGGAGGGGGGGGCGAGCACCAGGGTTGTATGTGAGCCGTGATCGCGGAGGGGAAGAGAGGAGAGCAGACGGCTGAATGATGAGAGTGCTAAGGAACATCACAGCTTTCATTTCAATTGCTGTGTGTTCTCCGCACTCGCTGTCACAGCCCCTCCTCTTTGTACGGAACTTTGATAGACAGATCACCTGTCCAATCCCCAGTCAGGGGGCGTGGCTGTATGGCACGGCGTGCGATGGGAACACAGCAATTGAAATGAAAATGAAATGAAATGAAAGCTGTGATGTTTTTCGGCACTCTCATCATCCGGCCAGCAATTCCTCTCTCCCTGCACAGGTAGGCTGCACTGGGTGGACACAGGTGAGGCTGCATTGGTGGACACAGGTGAGGCTGCATTGTTGGGCATAGGTAAAGCCGCATTGATAAAGTTGTTGTTAATATTTATTTTTATAACTTAATTTTTCATAAAATAGTGCTATTAAAATGAATTATTCATGCTTTCAGTGCTATTAATTGTCAACGGCACCCCAAACTCAGAAGAAATATGTGCAACCAACATGGCAAAATGAATTGTAAAAAAAAAACATGCAAGCCGCAACACGCCAAAACTTTCAATTAGCTACTTTGTTGTGTTTGTCACACGTAGAAATCAGTGAGCTGCTCTAGGCGTGCCACGGGTAAAACATGCCAAAAAAACATGCTTTCCCACTGCACTAGGTGGAAATGGGCCTAACGTGTTTATATCCTCCCCATCCCTGAACTGGATTACACAAATAATGACAGCTGAGTGTCTCCGCCCACTCTCTCCAATGTATTTGTATAAAGCAGGCCATACACTATGCAATCTGATTGAACAATCACTGTATAATTTCCTTTAGATTTACCAAAACTTTGTAATAGGAGGACCCACCTTTCACTACATAGTTGGTGGTAGATCTAAAGGAGATTGTCCATTCAGATTGTACAGTATATGGTCACTTTAAAGGAAGAAGTAGGAAAGTGATAGGTACATTGGGATAGCTTGGCCAGAAGAGACATTAGAAAAGGCATTGATTTATTATGAGAAGTATAATTCTGCCTGAAAAAGGTGGCCTTAGCCTTTAAAAGAGAAGTATGGGATTTTTTTTATCCCATATTCATACTTACCTAGGTGGCGCTGCATCTGTCCCCCGCCGCCTCTTTATTGAGAGCCGAGCCACCGAACATCCCCGATGGCTCGGTTCTCTCACCTCCCCGAGCGGAGAGTTGCTGCCTGTCAGTCACAGTCTCTCCTGCTCTGTTCCTCCACGCTCATTGGAGCGCTAAGCTGTGGAGGAGCGGGGAGCGGCCATCTCAGAGGCTCGCTGAGAGGCTGACACGCCTATCAGTCCAGGCATCTGGCAGGTCCAGACTTCCGAAGTCGGGATGACACTGTGCCTGGACTGATTCCAGTGACGTCAGCAGAGAGCGGACTTCAGATCGCTCTCTGCCGGAAACGGGTCACAGGAGTGCAAAACAAATTGCACTCCTGTGACCCATAGAAGAAGCCCAGCCGAATGAGCTCAAGCTTTTTTTTTTTTTTGGTACATGGTTTTAATAAACACCCCGCTCAGATTGTATACAGTATAATTATAGCCTGACAAATGGACATAAATGTGATTTTTGTAAAATATATATATTGTTACACTGCACACCTTTAGTAACACGTTATTTTTATAGAGGTCTAGGAGACCCCTAATGCCTCCACCAAGTCTATTAGATATAGATTGGGGAAAAAATCTCTGATCTGTAACTAAACTCCGAGCACAGCACAATGAAGGTAAAAACCCAGATGTGCTCTGTGTCAATTGCATTCGATCGCTCTTTGAGGTCTTTGCTGGTTGCAGGCGGCTGCACGTAGCTATGAGCCGCTACTTGTGTAAAGCTGCGCATGCGCACAGATATAAGTTCCCGAATGAAAACTGTTGTGGGCTTCCTCCTGCAACCATTCATGTCTACATCCAGCTGTGCACAGCACCAGGTTCTCACGGACACCAAAATACTGTACACTGCTTTGTTTATGCCGTACTGGAGAATGCCCCGGTGAGCATGAGCCCTTACTGTTTTGAGACAAATTCACAAATATGCACTATTTTATTAATGAAGTTATTTATTGTGTTCATACCAAAATTACTAGGGCAAAAAACAGCTACTTCATAACTTGTTTGCTGCTTTCGTCAAAGCTATAGAGCTCAAGTCTATTAATAATACCAGTACAACGTAACAAAGGATATCTCTACCAGGGTAGCCATCTTTGGTTTGAGTTTGACGAGTTCATACAGTATTCCTCCATCACCTCCTCCAAGAATTAACACTTCTTTCCCACAGTAGTCTTCTTTCCCACTGCCCATGATAGCATGGGTATAAGCTATGTCACTCTCTGCCAGGTCTGGAAATAATGCACACAGCAGAATACAAAATGAGAAACTTAATGAACAAGAAACAATACATTGCTTAAAGTTCTACAAAATGATTAGCACATTCAGCTAACTGTTTTCATGACTACAAGCCCCCACCAAGGGTTCACTTACCATTTTATAGGGGTTTAAATGACACGTAACCAATAACATGACCCCCCCCCCCCCCTCTCCCCAATCAATGATGTAAAAACTAATTATGGGTTTCATGATATGTTTTTTAACCCTTAGGCTACAATCACATGGGCAATTAGCACATCCTACAAATCCCAGTTGCAGAAGACTGTGGATTGCTGTGGCTGGAATGAGAGCTGTGTGCAAAGAGGCTGGGACGGGTGATATTTAGCGGAGCTGGGTGATAGTGTAGACCAATGTTTCTCAACGCCAGTCCTCAAGTGCCCCCAACAGGTCATGTTTTCAGGCTTTCCTTTATTTGGAACAGGTGATTTGATCAGTTTCAATGCCTTAGTAATTACTACCATCATCTGAGGGAAATCCTGAAAACATGACCTGTTGGGGGGTACTGTAGAAACATTGGTGTAAGCACCTCCAGATATGTGCACACAAAACTCCTACTACTACCTTTATTATCTTTTGGGCACTGAGGCTTCCCATCATGCTTTGTGGTCAATTAGGAAGGGAGGAGAGCAGTAAGGCATGCTACTGCGAAAGCTCTCCTTTGTAGTTGCCCAACACAGGAACCTGGATCTACAAAATTAAATCTGTACAACCACCCTGTCAGATTTTTGACGCCTGACTAGCGCCAATATCTATAGCCAGCAGCACTGATCAGTGTATACTGACAGTGGGAAAGTCTCTCCAATTGAATTGCATTGTCTTGTATTTAGCATCTGATATGGGAAGCTACCCAACTGATATGGTGGACAACATGGCTGGAAACCTTAAAGTGTTTGTAAACCTCAGACATGAAATATGAACAAAGCATGTCCCTCTATAGTGTGTACTTGTCTCAATTAAGAGCACTAAGTGTCACTTTAGTCTGCTGCTTTGTTCCTCTGCTATCAGTATGAATCTCTTCTGACAAGTTTTCCTGACACCAAGAGATAAATGATCATAGGGAGGGACCTCCAGATGATTGACAGCCTCAGCGCTGTTCCTGTGTGCTGTGTGAAGGGGGGGGGGGGGGGGTGTGACAGACTTAACCAGGACAGGGTCTTTTGGAAGGGACTGCAGGGTAGTCTCTTGCCTACTTACTATGGGCCCTGGCATTTGAGGGAGCTATAAGCATTCAGGAAGATGTCATGTTATAAAATGCAAGACGACATTACCACATCTAACAGTCAACAAAGTCATGATGGTCTCTGCCAACTTGAAATTCAGTGAGAAGATGAACATGAAAAGAAAGCTGGTTAATGAGATTTGGACAGCCCTGGGTCTTCTTGAATACTGGTGTCAGACTGTCTGGTTGGGCACTGACTTGAGTCACCTAGGCTTGTCTAGGTGACTAGTAGCTGACTGTTTATTTACAGGGGTGTCCAAACTTTTTTCAAAGAGGGCCAGATTTGATGAAGTGAACATGTGTGAGGGCCGACCATTTTGCCTGACATTCTTTGAACCAATAAAATTTGGTCTAAGTGTGTTCGTTCGAGCACTAATACACTGCCCAACAAGAATTCTCTTGCCTTTGTCCTCGCTCGTTCCCGACACACAGACGAATGCTCTGCTCTTTAGGTGTACCATTAATTCTTAATGGTACCCCACACATTGGAAAATGTGGGGTGCTTTTACTGCAGTGCAATTAAAAAAAAAAAAAAAAAGGTTGGGGTCTTCTCTCTCTCTGCATTTTTGTGGGTAGGGAAGCCCATTGAAATTAATGGGCTGCTCTACACGCAGCCACACAGATGTGAACCAAGGGCTTGTTCACATGTCAGGTTGGAGGGGCAGTAAAACCACATGGTTAAGCTGTTTTACCACCCCCAACTTCTCCCCCTTTAGTTGCAGAGGGAGCAGATGGGGGTGTACACATGCTGTGGCTGCAGCTGGGGGTATACCCAGGGTGAATGGGCCTGCACTGCAACTACCCCGCAACTGTGTGCATTGCACAGTTGCGGTATAGTGATGCTGGATTTTACGGGCTTAAAACAGGTGGTGAGGAGGCAACATAATGCCTCTTTACCGCCTGTCAAATGCCTCTGAAAATCGATCTGTGCATGGATTGCTTTTCAGAGTAGCAGCAGTCCTGGCTGATATCACAAACAAGCCCTACAAAAGAAGTTCTGATGGCACAGGAATGGAGGGGGGGGGGGGGGTCCGGATTAAAAGACACATGCACACATACATACACACACACGCACACACACATACATACAGACAAATGCATACACACACACACATACAGACACATGAATACGCATACATACATGCATACACATACATACAGACACATCCACACACATGCATACACATACATACAGACATGCATACAAACACACACACACACACACACACACACATGCACAGTCACACACAGACACATGAATAAAGCCATTTAAAAACAAATCTAGCTTATAGCATAGTACTGTACCTTTCCAGCTTCCTCATTCAGCCGGGTACTGCACTGTAGGGGGAAGCAGAGAGCACATCACACTCCCCTGCAATTTACTTTCACTTTTGAGCCTGACAGAGCTTCTCACACAGTGCCGATGTTCGGCAGGGGATCGGGCTCATCTGACAGCCCTGATCCCGCAGCACACTGGTTGTGAGAGGCTGGTTTAGATAACCAGGCGGGCCGTTCAAAACTGGACCGCACGCCGCGATTGGCCCGCGGGCCAGACTTTGGACATGCCTGGTTTATTAGGTCACTGTTAGCTGTTAGTTGCTAGCTGTTGATTAGCTTACTGTTTATGTTAGCTGTTCATTAGATGTACTGGATGATATTACTGTTTAAAGTTTGCCTCACAGGAAACATCTATTCAGACTAAACTTATGTCGGCAGGGCAGGAAATAGCGGTGACGTCGGGACGCTCATGAGAGTGTTAGGACGGATATATTTCCAAATGCCTGTGATTACAGTTTTGTTGCAAGAAGATTTTTAATAAATTGCCCATTTTTAAACTGGACGCTGTGCAATGGGTTTTCCTTTTTTAATACGATCAATGGTTGGATCAGCTTCTGTGGATATCCTGTGGTTATTATCTTTGGCTCGTTTTCACCAATGGTCCCCCACGAGGAGGCTGGACAAGCTAAGGTGACCTGCTCCTAATGTGAGGGGTAATAAAGCTCACAGATGCAAATATAGACCTTGATAGGTCTTTGGATCTGGTAAGAAGACATTTTTGCCTCTTCTAAGCACGAGTGTTGCACTGAATTCAAGTACTTTGCACATTATCACTTTATGGACTTTGGTGTCTCATATATTCATTTGTGATTTTTATTTTATTTCTGATTTATATATCCAATTGTATTTCACAAGACAGCACAACACATTTTTTATATAATAATTTGGATGTGGCTGTGTACAATATTGTGAGTGCTGCAGTCAATATAATCATTTAACCACTTCAATACCAGGCACTTAGACACCTTCCTGCCCAAGCCAATTTTCAGCCTTCAGCGCTGTCGCATTTTGAATGACAATTGCGCGGTCATACAACACTGTACCCAAACAGAATTTTTATCATTTTGTTCCCACAAATAGAGCTTTCTTTTGGTGGTATTTGATCACCTCTGCGATTTTTATTTTTTGTGCAACAAATAAAAAAAGACAGAAAATTTGGAAAAAAAAAAAAACGTTTTTCTTTGTTTCTGATAACATTTTTGTAAATAAGTAAGTTTTCTTCTTCAATGACGGGCACTGATATGGCTGCACTGACGGGCACTGATGAGGTGGCACCAATGAGGTGGTACTGATGAGGTGGCACTGACGGCCACTGATGATGGGCACTGATAGGCGGCACTGGTATGCAGCACTGATGGGCACTCATAGGCGGCACTGATGGGCACTGATGGGCGGCACTTATGGGTGGCACTGATGGGTACTTATGGGTGGCACTGATGGGTACTTATGGGTGGCATGGGCAGGTGGCATGGATGGGCACTGATAGGTGGCACTGCTGGGCACTGATAGGTGGCACTGATGACACTGATGGGTGGCATTGCTGGGCATCACTTATTTTTTTTGGTACATTATGTTGCCAGTCAGTGCCCATTTGTGGGCACTGACTGGCACAGATTGGGCATCATTTGCACATGTGGATGGCCATGGGGTACATACCTGGCCATCCACATGTTGCCCACTTTCCTGGTGGTCCTAGTGGAGTCCCTGGTGGTCCAGTGTGGGCATCTGAGTGGGGGCTGCGCTGATAAACAATCAGCGCAGACGCCCCCTGTCAGGAGAGCCGCCGGTCGGCTCTCCTCTACTCGCGTCTGTCAGACGCGAGTGAGGAAAAGCCGATCACTGGCTTTTCCTGTTGCCATCGTGATCAGCCATGATTGGACACGGCTGATCACGTAGTAAAGAGCCTCCGGCTGCGGCTCTTTACCAAGATCAGTGTAGCGGTGTATCAGAGTGATACACCGCTCCACCGATCGCCGTGATGCGCCCCCCCCCACGGGTGTGCGGCGGCATGTTATCCTGAAGGCGGTCATATGACGCCCAGTCAGGATAACAGAACCATCGCCCGGCCGTCATTCTGCTATAGGCCGGGCGGGAAGTGGTTAATATATACAAAAAGCGCATTATTACTCTATATCCATTAACATTTGCATTGTTTAGGATAATGTGATCAAGCTCCTATCTGATTTTGTGTGGTATATATTCTGTGCGAGTTTACAATAAAGTCAGTTCCAGATGGCATCTTAGTGTCTAGTTCTTGGGTGAATTTCTCAGCTAGAATAGCTCCTGAGTGGTGAAAGCTTTATCTTGGTGAAGGAACCCTGGCTGGGTGCCAGGCGGTCCGTCACAGGGGGTGTTGTCCCTTCCCTCAGCAGTCAGAGCTATCCTCACTGAGCTCTTCAGAGTGCAACTTCGGCCCTCCACCCCCTTTTTTCTGAAATTTCAGACAAGCTTTAAAATTTCAGCACTCTGAACTTTTAACTTAACGCTTATCTTTGTAATGTTGCAGTGTTCTGAAACTAGCTAGAAACTTTTGTTCACCAATTTCTCTTAGGAGAAAAATAAGGCATGGTAGCCAATATTGGGTCTGCCATAAAACTCAATTGTGTCTTAAGTATCAATACACTTCCTTACATACACACAAATCAGATTTCTGCAAGCTGGGAAAATTATACTATCTGAGAGTCTGAATCCAATTGGTCCCTGTAAGGCCCCTTTCACACTGGGGCGGTTTTCAGGCGGTACGGCGCTAAAAATAGCGCCTGTATACCACCTGAAAAAACCGGCCCCATTCACTCCAGTGTGAAAGCCGGAGGGCTTTCACACTGGAGCGGTGCGCTAGCAGGACCGCAACAAAAGTCCTGCTAGCAGCATCTTTGGAGCGGTGAAGGAGCGGTGTATTCACCGCTCCTATACCGCTCCTTCCCAAGGAAATCACAATTTGTATGTACCAACACCTGAATACATAGTTGCATAGTTGATGAGGTTGAAAAAAGACACAAGTCCATCAAGTCAAACCTGTGTGTGTGCTTTTATGTTAATGGTAGAGGTCGACCGATATATTGGCCGATATTTGGTGTTTTTTAATTAATCGGCATCGGCCGATTCTGCTGCTAAAAAAGGCCGGTTTTAAAACTTCAGTGGGACTTGCAAATGACTTCTGATAGAAGTTAATGCAAGTTGCCTGAAGTTTTCCCTGAAGCGTCTTGTGACTTGTCTGGGCAGACTGCCAAGTGTGAGAAAATGATACAATGTTTCTGATCAATGAACTCAGCCGTGTGGAGAAGTTCCCAGTTTAACCATTTAAAGCCTAAATCTTTTCTCACACTTGTTGCTTACAAGTAAAAATCCTGTATTTTCTGCTAGAAAATCACTTAGAACCCCCAAAAATTATATATATTTTTTTAGCAGAGACCCTAGGGAATAAAATAGCGGTTGTTGCAATATTTTATGTCACACGGTATTTGCGCAGCGGTCATTCAAACGCAATTTTTTGGGAAAAAATACACTAATGATTAAAAAAAAAAACAACTAAAAAACAGCAGTTAGGCCATTTTTTTCGTCAAAGTTTTGATTACCTGTTTTTGTGTATTTAATATATATTTTTTTTTTAGTTATCTAAATTATACATATAAGTGAACTGATTGGAGGTTTTGTTTTGTTTAATAAAATGTAAGAATTTTTCTGAATCACTTATTAATTAAGGCTGCTTTCACACTGGAGCGGGCAGGCATTGACGGTAAAACGCTGCTAGTTTTAGCGGTGCTTTACTGTCATTTTAGCGGTGCTATTCGGCTGCTAGCGGGGCGATTATAACCCAGCTAGCGTCCGAGGAAGTGGTTAAATGCACCCATCTGGCGACGCTGCCGAATCGCTTTGCAGGCGCTTTAACAGCAGTGCCCATTAATTTCAATGGGCAGGAGTAGTGGTGTACACCGCTCCATAGGACTTTTTTTTTTAACATCCTGCCAGCGCATCTCCTCAGTGTGAAAGCACTCGGGCTTTCACACTGAGACTGCAGGGGAGCCATTTTGCAGGCATTTTACAGGCGCTATTTTTAACCCAAAAGCACCTGAAAAACGCCTCAGTGTGAAATTTTTGATTTTTTTGAGATGGAGGGAAAAAAAAAAAAAAAATCGCCCCAAAAAAAAAAAAATCGGCATCATATATCGGCCATCGGCCGCCGTGATTTCTAAATATCGGCATCGGCATCGGCCAGAGAAAAACCCATATCGGTCGACCTCTAGTTAATGGTACAATGTATATCCCCAAATGTAATATTTGTTTAGGTGCCCATCTAATAGTTTTATTAAATTATCGATGCTCCCTGCTGAAACCACTGCTTGTGGAAGAGAATTCCACATCCTTTCCGCTCTTACAATAAAGTACCCTCTACATAGTTTAAGGTTAAACCGCTTCTCTTCTAATTTTAGTGAATGGACGCGAGTCTTATTAAATTCCCTTGCACAGAATACGTTGTATCCCTATTGTGGGGTCACCTGTACGGTATTTGTACATAGAAATAATATCCTCTCTCAATTGTCTCTTCTCCAGAGAGAATAAGTTCAATGCTTGCAGTATTTCCCCAGGGAGGGACAATACATGGAACGCACCAATGAGATGCCAGCTTTGCATGCATCTACCATATGTTAGGGTCCCACAAAACAGTGTTACTTACTGACATCTCCATTGAGTATGAGGATGTTTCCAAACTGCTTTGAGTGAAGAATATTTATATTTTGATAAGGCGAGTCTTTACAGTAAACTATTTCATCTATATCGTATTCTACCAGGCGCCCATCGGCTGTGGGCCAGTATCTGTCAACCTTTGCCCCACGAACAACAGATGGCAATCTAAGGAGGAAAAAAAAATGGATTAACAGGTACAAATACAAATATGAATTAAAATCCAACCCAGGCAACAGGAATCACCCAAAATGTTTTAGCTGGAAGTGTCTGTCAACATCTGAACAGAACCTACACTAATCAGCCATAACATTATGACCACCCAACCACAGCCCCTCGAGGCATGGATGACACTCAAGGTCTGGAGAATTTGAAGGCCAAGTCAAAACTCCAAAGTCATTGTGTTCCTCAAACGATTCTTGAATTTATCAGACTAGCCCCCTTACCTTCATAGCTCCTGTGATCCAGTTCTGATCCTCATAGTACTTTTGGCTGTGGATACGGGTCAGCATGGGCACCCTGACCAGTCTGTAGCTACATTGCCCCTACACACAACAAACTGTGATGCATTGAATGTTCTGACACCTTTCTATTGGAACCAGCATGAACTTTTTTTGAACTTTGAGCTACAGTAGCTCTTCTATTGGATCGGACTACACAGGCCAACCTATGCCAGTTTGCGTTTTTTCTTTCCTTGGACCACTTTTGGTAGGTTCTGAACAATGCAGATCAGGAACAACCCACAAGAGCTGCAGTTTTGGAGTCATTTTGACCCAGTCATCTAGCCATTACAATCTGCACAATCATGCCAAAGTTGGCAGATGACAATGTTCTTCTAACAATTAAAGCATATGTAGAATTTAGCAGCAAACATAATTCTGTCAAAGAGTTGTGGAGGGAGCTTCTAAATGCCGAGAGGAGGCTGCAGGCATTTGGGTCATGTGACTATTGTGATTGGCTATCACAGAGGTCACATGATAGGAAAGCTCCCGATCACAAGTATACATAGGGAGCTTTCCGGTCCCCACCAGTAACTGTGCTGGGAGCATGAAGGGCACATGCTATCAGTACAGAAAAGTTTACATAGGGCGGCATATATGCAGCCTCTCAGTCTTGAAGCCCACCCGCCAAGAGGCCGCATATATGTGTACCATCGGTGGGAAGAGGTTAATTTCAGCTTAACAGTCCATCGACATAGCAGGGTTTTTTTGCCCTTTATTTTTATTAATCCTGCAAGAAACACACTTACTGTTTAATGGTGACGACATGCAACTACAGAAAAAGCACTTTACCTAGAAAATCGAAACAAATGTTTTGCATTTCGATATAGTTTAATCGCTTAGCAACCACCCACCATAGATTTACTGCGGCAGGGCGGCCGCTCCGCGCCAGATCACATACCTGGTATGTGATTCGACAGTTCCGGGTCTGGGGCGCATGCGCCACCAGCGACCCACTCCCGATGTGATTGGACACACGATCGTTTGTGAGAAAGGCAGAGCCGTTCTGTGAGAGGGGAATGTACTGATCTCGTGAATCGCCTGTACGGGGGCCACTTTAAGGGGTATAGGAGGTGCGCGCCCGCCGCGTCACTGATAAGCCAAAGCGTGATTGCGCGTGCCCGGCGGCCGTGATGTCCGCCGGGCACCCGCGATCACTGCTGACAGAGCCAGAACGTGGATGTGTGTGTAAACACACACATCCACAATCTGGCAGGGGAGAGGAGACAGATCGCGTGTTCTTAGTATATAGGAACAACGATCGGTCCCACCCCCCCACAGCTATAACACGCTGAGGGAACACATTTAACCCCTTGATCGCCCCCTACTGTTAACCCCTTCTCTGCCAGTGACATTTATACAGTAAGCAGCGGCTAATGACACCAATGATGGGCGACAATTCCTCCCAATGACACCAATCATGGGGCACAGTTCCTCCAAATGACGACAATGATGCTAGATTGCTTACTCCCACTGATGCTGGGACATTTTGTACTCTCGATGGGGACAGTCCGGCCCCTTAAAGTCTGAATGACAGTAAACCAGGCCTTTGTTTAGAAAGACCCCTGCACTAGACACACACTTATTTTGTTCTATGGGTACATATGCTAAAAAATAATTTAGCAAGTTTTACATTTGGATGTTACTTTCTGATTTCCATCTAAATATGCTATGGCTTTCACTGGCATTTACAGAACTACAATGTAAAGAATTCCAAACTCTAGACATATGGATGGGAGAAAAACACCTTCCCCGGGGAGATATTAACTATCTATAGCCAAAAACTACAGACGTTAAATGGGATTCCTACCCCATAAAATGTTAATTGGCAGCCGTATGGTGCTTCTAAAACACAAGCGTGGGTGTGATACAACTCAAGGGAGACAAAAGTTTATAACAACTTACAAAAATAAACCAAGAGCAGCAAACAGTTCTCTTTTAAATGTCCTATATAACAGAAATAATCCTGAGGAAATCATTTACCTTGAGACTTTGTAAACACATTTTGTTAAAAATTACCGAAAATAATTGCTGCATATATTCAAAGAAGTCTAAGCTATATGAACTTTAGAGCCAATATATTCTGTGACTGATGTACAGATGAAAACAGTTGGTACCTCGGGCAGAGAAATTCCCACACATCCCATCTGCTGTGGCACACGGTTACCCAATTAATATTCATTTACATTAAAGTGGAGCACAGAGGTATGAATTGTACACTTGGTGCATTCAAAATGCTTTTCTCCAGCTCCCCAACTTTTAATTAGTGTAGTAACCAGCACCATTGCAATTAATCTGAAAGTTTTTCTGAGCCCAATAATTAATACCTAACAAATTTCTACAACAGTAACCTATAAATCTGAAAACTTGAATCTTGTTAGCTGTCAGTGTGTGAAAGGGAGGTGAAAAGCATACAGAGAAATCAACAAAGAAAAGGCAGGAGAGCCTTTCTGGTGTAGTATTGTAAACAGAGTAATAGATAGATTAAAAAAGGTTATAGATGATAACAGTGTAGTAGCTTACACCTGAAGAGGTTGTAGGTGACCATATAAGTGGTGTGCACAACCTTGGGTACTTACCTGTGATGATCAACCCTGTTTCTATGCAGGTCCGTTAGGGAGGTCACACTCGATCCACTGGTATAGCTCAAATCCAGTTCTAGTAGTTACATTTAAAGCAGAACTTCACTCTCTCAGTCCTCATTGACTATTTTTAATCCTTATGCTGCTGGCAATTATAAATAGATTCTAAAGGTTCAAGGTTTTTTTTACCTTAATGTATTCTATACATTAAGGTAATAATCATTCTAAGTGCAGCTCCCCCTCCAGCAATGTGCATGCCAATCACGAGCCAGAGAGCCAACGAGGAGGGGCGGGGCGGGGCCGAGCCACGCTTGTCTATGAATGGACACACAGAGCGTCGCTCAGGAGAAAGCTGGTCCATAGCAAGAGGCTTGCTATTGGGTTACTTCCTGGTTTCCATGCCTGGGCAAATGTTGTCATACATCCCAGGAGTCTTCAGATAGGGAGGAGGGCGTTTCTCAGCTAAGCACACCCTACTGCCTGCATGCCTGAGCTAAAGTGGTTCTAAAGCTTCAAGGTTTTTTACCTTAATGAATTCTATGCATTAAAGAAGTTGTAAAGGCAGAAGTTTTTTTATCTTAATGCATTCTATGCATTAGGATAAAAAAAACTGTGTGCAGCAGCCACCCCAGCACCCCGTAATATTACCTGAGCCCCATCTCTGTCCAGTGATGTCCACGAATGTCTCGGCCTTTCGAGATTCTCCCTCCCGATTGGTTGAGACACAGCAGCAGCGCTATTGGCTCCTGTTGCTGTCAGTCAATCAGGAGAGAGAGGGTGTGGGACCGGGTCGCAGCTCCGTGTCTGAATAGACACAGGGAGCTGTGACTCAGCTCGGGTGCCCTCACAGCAAGCTGATTTCTGTGGGGGCACTCGACAGGAGGGAGGGGCCAGGGACACAGAAGAGGAACCCAAGAGGAGGAGGATCCAGAGTGCTCTGTGCAAATCCACTGCAACAGACGAGGGAAGTATAACAGGTTTGTTATTTTTATTGACAAAAAAACAAGGCTTTACAATCACAAACCTTCTGTGTTGCAGGAGCCCTCCTGCCTTATTCTTATTAGAGCCCGATCTGATCCAGCAATGTGCACAAGAGCAGCGGCTCTCCCCACTGTCTCTCCTCCTCGAATTGTTAGCTGCAGCAAAATTTAAACAAAAAATACCACCATATGACTAGAGTCCAAAGAGTTCCACAAAAAGTGTGTATAGAAATTCCACAGAAAAGGTTCTTGTATAGAGTCTGATCTTCAAATGATCAAGGTGAACTATACACGTCTTGAATGTTCAAATGAGAGGGTTAACTCAGTGTGGAGTGTAATAGTATGCCGTGCTGCTCCATCAACCAGCGGGAAGACTGATAACTGCAAAGATATAAATAGAAAGACAGAGCGCAACGGCTCCTAGTGCAGCACCGTTTATTGGATAAAGATAAAAAGTAGCAAAGTATCACTAAACACTCACATTGTATTCATGTAAACAAGGGCGTCAGTGTTGGGCTGTAGTGGCTCTCCCAAGTTGAGGGCTTTTTTTTGCTTGAGGATCACGTGCACGTGTATCTGTATGGAGTCTCCCTGCCCTTTTAGGATCCTCTCTGTGAGCGGGCAGCTCACGTGCAGCTCGTCGGCGGCCACACGCTCATATATCGGTAACAGAGTCTGTCAGCTTGCCCTGGATCCAGCCTGGAATCCTGAACTCGGGAGAGACACTACAGCCAAAACAGACGCCCTTGTTTACATGAATACAGTGTGAGTGTTTAGTGATACTTTTTATCTTTATCCAATAAACAGTGTTGCACTAGGAGCTGGTGTGCTCTGTCTTTCTATTTATATGTTACAGCAGCAGCCATTGGCCCCAGCTGCTGTCAATCAAATGCTCTGACCAAGGAGCGAGGAGCTGAGTTGAGTAGCCTGTTCTGTGTCAATAGACGCAGACTGGGTGGCTCGGGAATGAGCCTGCACATGTGCCCCCAGGAAAAGTGGCTGAAACACTGATGGGGAACCTCAGAAAAGGAGGATCGGGGTTGCTCTGTGCAAAACCATTGCACAGAGCAGGCAAGTATGACATGTTTGTTATTTTAGTAAAATAAAAACAAAGGTTAGGGGTGTTTTTCAAACTGGTTTCTCAGCGAATTAATACATGGAAGCATGGATGGATGGACGGGTTTGCTTTAAATATTAGAAATTACTTCAAGCAGAACTCCGGGCAGAAATGTTATTACATATTCGTAAAGGTGCTTTCATACCTTTAAATAATCAGTTGGTCTTACGGTGCACAGTTCTCTTGCCTGTCAGATATCCAGCCTTCTTTCTTCAGTGAAGAGCCCTCTGTTTCCCTCATGTCTTGGTCACAAGACCGGTGGCTGATATGCCCTCTATTTTCTCAGCCACTGGTCTTGTACAATCCCCTCTGTAGTTTTTTTAGTAGAGGCAGGGGACACGTAAATCACACTTCTGCTCGATGCGGAGGGTGGACCCAGGAGACATATTGGATGCTTTGGCCACTGCACTTCTGGTCTGTCCCACCTTCTGTGAGACAGACACTTCACTGGCAGACCAGGATGTTCACGGCTCAGAGAAAGACATTTGCTGGTTAAAAGAAAAAAAAAAAAAAGGCCTACATTCTGCCCATGTGTATGTCTGTCTGTCTGTCTGTCTAACAGAAGCCAGTCGTTTGGCCAAGTTCTGTCAGACGTGCATGCTGGGAAAACAAGCAGCCAATATACTCCCGATCAGTGCTCTCAGCCAATGAAGAGCACTGTGTACCAATATTCAATCTGCGCAATCCAATAATATGTAAACCACAACTAAGATATATGCAAAAAGTAATGCTAGAAAAGTTGCTGCCCGACACCCATAAGTGATTCTAAACTTACTATACTAACTGCATGGAGATTAGGGGCCGAGCGCATCGATTAGGGGGGCGGCACCCCTGCGTCCTGTACAAGCGAACGCCACTGATTGGATCAGCTATTCCGATATTGCTGAAACTTATTTCATTTATTCAGTTTATAGCAAATCAGGTAGGCTCTTGCACGCTCTTACATTATTACTAGTAAATGGTGCTGATTAAGTAGATCAAATATAAGGACAATCAAATTGGTGCATGGATAGGTAAAGGTACATCAACATACCTGAACAACGAATTATGAAGCAACACTCAAGAAAATAAATCTTATTTATTACTCTGTGGCTAGTTAACATTTATATACAGCATTGAAGAAAATACTGTAGGACAGAGAATTTTCTACATTTATGTGTTCTAATCAAACACAATGAAATGAATAGTAAAAGTACTAAAATGTGTGTGTCATACATTTTGTGCAATTTTTGTGAATCTGCACCACTTTTAAAATGCAGATTTAAATGCATGCTACTGCATACACATATGTGTAAAAGGGCACACAGTTCACTATGTACACTGATCACATATACAAACATTGGGTTTTATTAAGCCTTTTTATTAAAGTGCTTGTAAAGGCACAAGGTTTTTTACTTTCATGCATTCTATGCATGAAGATAAAAAAAACCTGTGTGCAACAGCGCCCCCAGCCCCCTAATAATTACCTGAGCCCCCTCTCAATCCAGCGACGCCCACGAGAGCCTTGCCTCTCCTGGGACCCCCACTCCTGATTGGTTTTTGGCAGCAGTGGGAGCCATCAATCACAGCCAGTGACCCAACCAGGAGACGGCAGTGGAGCCACGCCGCGGCTCTGTCTGTGAATGGACACACAGAGCCACTGATCAGGAGCACCCTGCTTGGGTGCCTTCAAAGCAAGCTGCTTGCTGTGGGGGCACCCGGCAGGAGGAAGGAGCCAGGAGTGCCAGCGAAGGACCCGAGAAGAGGAGGATCCAGGCTGCTCTGTGCAAAACCACTGCACAGAGCAGGTAAATGTAACATGTTTGTTATTTAAAAAAACAAGACTTTACCATCACTTTAAGCCTCTCCTAGGAACTGTCTATATTGTCAAAACAACCAGATTTAACCACTTCAGCTCTCCATTTACAAAGTATATATCCCGTAGTTTGTAAACACTATAACTTTTGCGCAAACCAATCAATCAATATACGCTTATAGGGAATTTTTTTTACCAAAAATATAAAGCAGAATACACATTGACCTGAATTTATAAAGAAATTGAATTTTTTTAGTGGATATGTTTTATAGCAGAAAGTAAAAAATATTGTTTGTTTTCTTTCAAAATGATCAGTCTTTTTTAGTTTATAGCACAAAAATTTCAAAAACGCAGTGGGGATCAAATATCACCAAAAGAAAGCTCTATTTGTGGGTAAACATTTAAAAATTGTATTTGGGTACAGCGTTGCATAACCACGCACTGGTCAGTTAAAATAACGCAGTGCCGTATCGCAAAAAAATGGCCTGGTCATGAAGGGGGGTAAATCTTCCAGAGGTCAAGTGGTTATGCAATGCAGGCAGATCATGTCTGATGGGAGGGGCTGGCAGGGTGCTCTACATTCCTTCCTGAAAACATCACAGCACCCTTCCCCTCAGTACTCACTTTCAAGCGTTCTCAGCCATGATGCAAGCAGTGAGCTGGCTCTTGGGAAGAGTTATGCAAATACTAAAATGCCTTCCTGGGTGGTTGCCAGCCTGGAGTAGCGGCCATTCTTAAGCCCCATACACACGGTCGGATTTTACGATGGATTCTGTCCTATCGGACAATGTTGTCGGAAATTCCGACCATGTGTAGGCACCATCGGACAGTTTCCATCAGATTGTCCGACGGACAAAGTTCTATCTCCTGCTCTATAAATATTCTGACAACAAAGTCCGTGTAGCCACGCATGCTCAGATCACATTACAAGACCAAAGCTATTGGCTACTAGCCTCTACGTAGTCCCGTCGTAGGCAACAAACGTCACCACGTTCAGAATGATCGGATTTTCCAACAACTTTGTCCGACCGTGTGTATGCAACACCAGTGTCGGACTAAATCCGTCGGACCAAATCCAATGGATTTGGTGGTCGGATTTTCCGACCGTGTGTATGGGGCTTTAGAGTGCATTTGCATGCATGTTGCCCTAGGTAACACCCACATGTGATGCTGAGCCTCCTTTAATACAATAACTGAAGTCCCTTGAAAGAAAGGCGCAGACCAAGGATCATAAAGGGTAGGAGAAAAGAAGGAGATGATGCTGGGCATCAGAAAGGAGACTGGTTTTGTTGCAGCTTCTAATAATCAATGTGTGAAGTTCACAGTGAAATCAGAGTAAGCTATTTTACTACAGGAGGAGCCCGTATAAATGTGCAAGCCTGAAGGTAAGGCCCAAATTCAGCTTTAAATAACTTCATCTCACAAGCCTTGCATACAGTATCAAATGTATTTAATTAACAGAGAAAGTTAGCGTTAGATATCAAGTTAGTTACACCTTATCTCACTAATGGTCTTAAAGATGTACAGAACATAAAATAATGCATTAAGAATAAAAATGGTATATATCAGATTTCACAATATGTCATATAAGAATGCAATAGTGCAATGCTTCTAAAAATGAAAGCCAAATTAGCCACCACTTCAAAAAACAAAAACAAAAAAAATCTGTATCTTACAATTATCAAGTAACTTGGCTTTAAAAACAAATTATCTCAGCAGAGAAGCTGAATGTATGTCAAAGAACAGAACATAAAACGGATGGTTATAAAAGTTCTGCCTAATTGTAAGGCAATACAAATGTTCAGTTTAGAAATATTAGCTTTTCACCACTAGAGGTTGCTAGCATATAACATTCACCACAGAAAGATACGATTATACACTACATGGCTAGAAGAGTGTGTAATCATTACACCTACTACAGTGGGTATAGAAATCACATTTTGTTGCTTTGTTGCCTGAAATTAAGACAGATACAGTCTTGGTTTTATCCAGCTGTATTTATTCAGTGCAATTTATAACATCCAAGTGAAAGATAAACATGCCAGAAAAAAAATAGAAAATAAAAAACTATTACCGAACTGGAAAGTATTTGCAGTATTGTGTGTCAGTATTTGTTTTAATTACAGCCTTTAGTCTGTTGGGATATGTCTCAACTAACTATGCACATCTAGACTTTGCAATATTTGCTCACTCTTCTTGGCAGAACTGCTCAAATTCAGTTAAAGTGGTGTTTCCCCCTAAAAAAATAAAAATGCTTAAAATTCCTTAAAAAAAAATAATTTTTTTTTTTTACATACCTCTAAATGCCTGTTGCTAGGGGGTCCCTCATAGTCTAATAGTCTGCCTCCTTCGGTGCCTGGGCAGGAAGGGCTCCTCAGTCATCTGGGACCTGTCACGTGTTCCAGATGACTGTGCGGCCAATCACGGCGCGCGGAGCCGCTCGTGCATGGGCAGTGGTTGCCCGGCTGTGAAGCCACAGCCGGGTGCCCACAGTTGCAATGCCAGGGCCGCCGAGCGGATCGGGGGGGAGCGGAGCTTCGACCCCCCTCATCGCTGGTTCCTGAGACAGGTAAGTGTCCGATTATTAAAAGTCAGCAGCTGCAGTATTTGTAGATGATGACTTTTAATGTTTTTTTTTTGTTTTGTTTTTTAGGGATACACCTCTTTAAATTTGATGGTGACCATTTGTGGACTGCAGTCTTCAACTCATTCCGCAGATTTTCAATGAGGTTTATGTCTGAGCTCTGACTAGGCCATGCAAGGACATTCACCTTTTTCTCCTTCAACCACTGTGTGGTAATTTTTGCTGTGTGCTTTGAGTCATTGTCATGTTGGAAGGTAACCCTTCTTCCCATTGACAGCTTTCTTGCAGAGGGCAGCAGATTTTCCCCAAGAATTTGATGGTATTTTGCCCCATCCATTTTTCCTTCAATCCTGATAAGTGCTCCAGTCCCTTCTGCAGAGAAACACCCCCATAACAGGATAGTACCACCTCCATGCTTTTTTTGTAGGAATGATCGTATTTGGATGGTGAGCTGTATTGGATTTCTGCCAGACATACCGTTTGGTGTTGAGACCAAATAATTAAATTTCAGTCTCATCTGACCATAACACATTTTTTCACACTGAGCTAATAAATATTACCACAGATGATCACAGAAAGTCAAATGGCTTTGTGTGCCATTGACAAGGTGATTAGCTACACCAGCCTGAGCTTGCAAGTCATTTTTAGGGGTGATTCTTTTTCCAACTCACTGATGTTGTTTTTGATATTTTTTTCTTCCGACATGTTCGTGTTACATCTTTCACCTGAATGCCTTGAAGTTGCGGTAGTGTGAAAGGGGCCTTACAGCGCCACTGGGCGCTCATGTGACCTGCCGGAGCTCTCCTCTTGGCTGACGTCAACGGGGATCCTGGCATCTCCCTCAGCAATGCTCGGAGCGGGGAAGAAGAGCACCAGCAGGTCATGTGAGCGCCCAGCATCGCTGTAAATCAGGAATTACAGAGCGGATTACATGATTTTACAAGGACTTTAACTAGGGTTTATTTTGGGGATCACAGAGATGCTGGCTCCTGAGCTGACAGGGAGGGAAGACAGGGGACAAATAAGACATCCCCTGAAAATACATGAAACATGAATTCTTTGTAGCCAAAATTATTATAAGGTCGTCTAGGCAGCCAAGAAGAGGAAGGAGGAAGTGGGACCGGAAGTCCCACTAAAAAGAAGGTACATTAAAAAAAAAAAAGACATGCCAATTGTGGCATGTCAGGGGGTGAGGAGTGCTTAAAGCGGAAGTTCCACTTTTGAGTGGAACTCCGCTTCAAGATGGCTGTGAAATCCTGACCTTAGAAATGCACTACACAAAGGAAAGCAAACAAAAAAAACACACTTACCGCTTAACTTGTGTGATACTGTTGTGCAATATTTCTTTCATTTTTTCTTCTACCTTCTTTAATATCTGAGAGGAAACAGATGACACTTTTACAGAACATGTATATAAAAAAACCTACATAAGATATAATAGGAGAAAGGTATAACATATATAGGCCAACTAACTGAAAGTGATGTACTCTCTATGTAGCCAATATCTTACCTTAAAGCAGGCGTCATTAAATAGCGGACCGAGTGACAGTCCAGCCTGGACTGCAGCCCCACCACCCAGCTGCCCGAATGGACTTCTCTCCTCCCGCCGCTGCAGCTGTGAAGGATAACTGCCCTGTAGGGGGCAAAAGGAATGGCAGGGTGGACCTGGACTTGGACCCCCTATGCACCCTGCCTGTTGAAGTCACAGCAGAGCGGGCAGAACGGAAAGTCTACAAGAGGAGTGGTAGCTGCCCAACCCCTCTCCCCCAATGCACTCACCTGCCGCTGAACCCACATCAAGGAGGGGGACGGGGGGCACAGTGCCCAGCGGTGGTGGCAGGCAAGCACACCCAGAAGGGGAGTCACACTCCCCGCCCTCCACAACACTGAGTTAAGGTAGGGGGGAAATTATGGGGGGGGGGGGCTGTGAAGTGAGAGGGGGGGCTGTGAGAGGGGGGGGGACTGCGATGTGAGAGGGAGAATCTGTGATTTGGGGGGCTGTCAATCAATGTGATGTGAGACAGGGGGAGCTGTAATGTGAGAGGGGAAGCTATGATGTGAGAGGGAGAAGCTGTGATGTGATATGAGGGGGGAGGTGATGTGAGAAGGGGGGCTGTGATGTGAGAGAGGGAGCTGTGATATGGGGGGCTGTGATGGAGAAAGGGGAGCTGTGAAGTGGGGGGCAAGTGATCTGAAAAAGAGGAGCTGTGATATGGGGGAGTTGTAATGTGATAGGGAGAAGCTGTGATATAGGGGGCCGTGATATTAAGGGTTTGTGATGTCAGGAGGGGGTGAGCTGGGATGTGGGGGGTTGTGATTGCAAGGGGGACTGTGATGTAAGGGGGTGAACTCTTTGGCACCAGGGACTGGTTTCACGGCAGACAATTTTCCCAGAGACCTTTGGGTGGGGTGGGGGATTTACACAAAGTCTGTCCTCAGCCTCCCTTCACATGACAGCCCCCTTACATTACAGTGACCCTTTACAGTGCAGTCCACTTTACATTAATGTAACAAGGACTGCTCTGTAAAGGGGGCACTGTAATGTAAAGGGGGACTGTGATGCAAAGGGGACTGTAGTGTAAAAGGTACACAGTGATGTAAAGGGGGGTTGTGTTGTAAAATGGACACTGTCATGTTAACGGGGCACTGTAATGTAAAGGGAGGTGCTGTAATGTAAAGGGGGCACTGTAATGTAAAGAGGACTGCACTGTAAAGGGGACACTGTAATTTAAAAAGGGGGGGTGTGATGTAAAGGGGACTGCACTGTAAAGGGGGCACTGTAATTTAAAGAGGGGGGTTGTGATGTAAAAGGGGACTGCACTGTAAAGGGGACACTGTAATATAAAGAGGGGGGTTGTGATGTAAAGGGAACTGCACTGTAAAGGGGAGACTGTAATATAAAGGGGGGCTGTGATGTAAAGAGTACTGCACTGTAAAGGGGGCACTGTGATATAAAATGGGGGCTGTGATGTAAAGGGGACTGCACTGTAAAGGCCACTACACTGTAAAGGGGGCATTGATATAAAGAGGGGATATGATGTAAAGAGGACTGCACTGTAAAGGGGACACTGTAATTTAAAAAGGGGGGGGGGGGTGTGATGTAAAGGGGACTGCACTGTAAAGGGGGCACTGTAATTTAAAGAGGGGGGTTGTGATGTAAAGGGAACTGCACTGTAAAGGGGAGACTGTAATATAAAGGGGGGCTGTGATGTAAAGAGTACTGCACTGTAAAGGGGGCACTGTGATATAAAATGGGGGCTGTGATGTAAAGGGGACTGCACTGTAAAGGCCACTACACTGTAAAGGGGGCATTGATATAAAGAGGGGATATACTGTAAAGGGGACTACACTGTAAAGGGGCACTGCAATGATTACAGGCAATGCCCTTGATATTACAGTGCCTCTAGCAATCACAACCTCCTCCATCACAGTGCCCCTGCAGTCTTGCCCATCACAGCGCCCCTGCAGTCTTGCCCATCACAGCGCCCCTGCAGTCTTGCCCATCACAGCGCCCCTGCAGTCTTGCCCATCTTTGCCTCCCCTGCACAGAACTCCAACATTTAGCAGGGCAGAGGCTGTGATCAGTCTGTGTCCTCTACATTCTGATCTGCAGCTCCTCCCAAGCCCTACCCTGCCTATTGTTCGACAAAGTCGGCCGGGTGGGCGGAGGAGCAGGGAGAGGATACACAGGCATAGCCGCACAGCAGGTAGTGAGCAGCCCGACCGCGGTCTGCGATAGCTGTGTGCGGATCGCGGCCGCCGCTCATGTCCTGCTGTGCGGCCTGGTCAGCAACAATCCACGTACCGCCAATGGTCTGTGGCCCCAGGAGTTGGGGACCCCTCCTTTAAAGCGGAATTTCAGCCCCTGTTCTTCATGACTCTGTACCACTTTGCCCCCATTATGATGTCTGCAGATATGCCGAATGGCTTTTTGGCTAGCAGGCCCTTTCAGAGCCCTTCGGAAACACCTGTGCATGTGCAGGGTATCTCCTGTGTGTGTGCAAAGATGGGGTAATTTTGTCAGTTCTGTGCTATCCATCTTCGCTCATGAACGAGGAAACCCCATGTATGCACAGATGTGGAAGGGAAACCCACGCATGCACAGATGTGCTGAAGGGCTGTTGGGACCCGAACCCCCGTGGCATTTCTGAGTTTGTGCAGGATCCGTGGGGGGGCGCGCAAGTGCCATTCTTGCCATGAGGAAAAAAAAAAATTTCAAGAAACAAAATAAATTTTTAATTTTCTGAAAAACTGAAAAAGAAAATTCCGTGTGAAGTAGTTTTACAAATTGAACGTAAATTTGTTACACTGAGGAGAAAACGCAGTGTTTATAAAAGTAAAATGTGTAAAATAAAAACACTTTTATTATTATTATTATTATTTAAGGTACTTATATAGCGCCGTCAATTTACGCAGCGCTTTACATATATATTGTACATTTACATGGGTCCCTACCCTCAAAAGAGCTTACAATCCAAGGTCCCTAACTCACATTCATATACTAGGGCCAATTTAGACAGAAGCAAATTAACCTACCAGCATGTCTTTGTAGTGTGGGAGGAACCCGGAGTATCCGGAGGAAACCCACACAGGCACAGGGAGAACGTGCAAACTCCAGGCAGGTGTCGTGGTTGGGATTTGAACCAGCGACCCTTTTTACTGCTAGGCGATAGTGCTACCCACTACACCACTGTGCCACCATTTTACTTTTATTACAAATGGAATAACAAGGACTGTATATGTTAGGAACATTTCAACTATACATGAGAACAGGTAACAGCCCCCCTTTCCCTTATAATAAAATGTTAGAAGCTTCCTGCCAATAGGCATTTTCGGTTATTGACAATGCTGACCCAGAAGCATACACTGCGAGCTTGATCAATGTTCTCCTACAGCAACATTAAAAGAGCTGCAGGAATATCTGGCAAGTACTGGCTGTGTGGTACATGTAACAACAATCTCCCGTATTCTTCATATGTCTGGGCAATGGGGTAAAGTGGCAAGACTGAAGCCTTTTCTTACAAAGAAAAACATCCAAGCCCGGCTAAATTTTGCAAAAACACAACTGAAGTCTCCCAAAGGCATGTGGGAAAATGTGTTATGGTCTGATAAAACCAAGGTTAAGCTTTTTGGCTACAATTCCAAAAGATATGTTTGGCTTAAAAACACTGCACATCACCAAAATAACACCATACCCACAGTGAAGCATGGTGGTGGCAGCATCATGCTTTGGGGCCGTTTTTCTTCAGCTGGAACAGGGGCATTAGTCAAAGTAGAGGGAATTATGAACAGTTCCAAATACCAGTCAATATTGGCACAAAACCTTCAGGCTTCTGCTTTAAAGCTGAACATGAAGCGTAACTTCATCATGACAACGACCCAAAGCATACATCCAAATTAACAAAGGAATGGCTTTACCAGAAGATTAAAGTTCTGGAATGGACCTGCCAGAGCCCAGACCTGAATCTGATTGAAAATCTGTGGGCTGATCTGAAGAGGGCTGTGCACAGGAGATGCCCTCTCAATCTGACAGATTTGGAGTGTTTTTGCAAAGAAGAGTGGGCAAATATTGCCAAGATGATGACTTTTACAAATACATTTTTAACAAACATATAGGAATTCTGGGAATTAAGAAGTTTTTTCTGATTGCAAGACAGGTGTCAAATGTATGGTTAGTTACAGTAACGTAGGTCTTAGCAACCAATTATATTGTTCCTAATATTCTTGTATTTTGAAAAATTGTATAAATTGGAATAGCATGCCCCTATGCTTTTGAACATGCTCCAACTTATTCCCAGCTGTTAATAAATCTGCATCATTGAAGGTCCTGCTTGGTCTAATACATAATTATTTCTACTTTAACCCCCTTACACTCCCTTGTGGTTCCTTCCTCTGTCGCAACTAATGCTGCAATTAATGGTGCCATTAAGCACAGATGAGCTGTGACAATACTCCCTCAGTAATGTGACCGTGATCGGGGCTAGAGATTGGTTGCTAGGCCAAAGCACCATCACATGCTCCCTCTTACTCAAAAGCACCAGTAATGCCGCGTACACACGTGCGGACTTTTGCCGGCGGACCTAGTCCAGCGGACAATCCGCCGGACTTTCCAGCTGGGTCCGCCGGACTTTCCGAGCGTGTAGACTTGCCCACACACGCGCGGACTTGCCCACACACGCACGGACTTCTCCGGCGGATAATCCGCCGGCCAAAGTCCGCGGGACTTTTGAAAATGAACGGACTTGCCCACACACGGAGCAGTCCGTTCATTTAGAACGTAACTTCAGGTTACGTAGCTAGCGTAGGCAGTAAATGCCGCCGCGCTAGCTCCGTAACCTGGCATGGATTTAAAGGGACTCCCTACGCCGAAAAACGGCGTGGGGGTTCCCCCCAAATCCATGTCAGACCCTTATCCGAGCACGCAGCCTGGCCGGCCAGGAAAGGGGTGGGGACGAACGAGCGCCCCCCCCCCCCCTCCTGAGCCGTACCAGGCCGCGTGCCCTCAACATGGGGGGTGCCCTGGGGAAAGGGGGGCCGTGCGGCCCCCCCACCCCAAAGCACCTTGTCCCCATGTTGATGAGGACAAGGGCCTCTTCCCGACAACCCTGGCCGGTGGTTGTCGGGGTCTGCGGGCGGGGGCTTATCGGAATCTGGGAGCCCCCTTTTATAAGGGGGCCCTCAGATCCCGGCCCCCCACCCTATGTGAATGAGTATGGGGTACGATGTACCCCTACCCATTCACCTAAGGTGTAAAATGTAAAGTACAAAAACACCCACACTTTTGAAAAAATATTTTATTGCACTGCTCCGGGGGTCTTCTTCCGTCTTCTTCCGTCTTCTCGCCGGACTCCTCCGCCATTTACCAAGCTCTTTTACCGAGCGGAGAAGTCCGGCTACCTTCTTCGTCGTCGCCGCCGTCGTCTGGGGGTCTCGATCCGCCTTCGGGGGTCTTCCGGGGTCTCTTCTGTTCTTGCGGCGGTCGTCGTCTTCCGCGCCGCCGGCGCCGCCTTCTTCTTCTTGTTCTTGTTCTTGTTCTTCTTCTTCCGATGTTGACCCGTCGCTGTCTCTGCCCGGAATGCCAGAGCCGCGCTGCGCTGGGACTTATATAGGGACATGGGGACAGGGTCACATGCTCATGTCACATGGTGACCCCGCCCCCTTGTGATATCACAGTCCCGGAGGATGCTGGGACTGTGACATCGCAAGGGGGCGGGGTCACCATGTGACATGAGCATGTGACCCTGTCCCCATGTCCCTATATAAGTCCCAGCGCAGCGCGGCTCTGGCATTCCGGGCAGAGACAGCGACGGGTCAACATCGGAAGAAGAAGAACAAGAAGAAGAAGGCCGCGCCGGAGGCGCGGAAGACGACGACCGCCGCAAGAACAGAAGAGACCCCGGAAGACCCCCGAAGGCGGATCGAGACCCCCAGACGACGGCGGCGACGACGAAGAAGGTAGCCGGACTTCTCCGCTCGGTAAAAGAGCTTGGTAAATGGCGGAGGAGTCCGGCGAGAAGACCCCCAAGACGGAAGAAGACCCCCGGAGCAGTGCAATAAAATATTTTTTCAAAAGTGTGGGTGTTTTTGTACTTTACATTTTACACCTTAGGTGAATGGGTAGGGGTACATCGTACCCCATACTCATTCACATAGGGTGGGGGGCCGGGATCTGAGGGCCCCCTTATAAAAGGGGGCTCCCAGATTCCGATAAGCCCCCGCCCGCAGACCCTGAACAACCAACGGCCAGGGTTGTCAAGAAAAGAGGCCCTTGTCATCATCAACATGGGGACAAGGTGCTTTGGGGTGGGGGGGCCGCACGGCCCCCCTTTCCCCAGGGCACCCCCCATGTTGAGGGCACGCGGCCTGGTACGGCTCAGGAGGGGGGGGGGGGGGCTCGTTCGTCCCCACCCCTTTCCTGGCCGGCCAGGCTGCGTGCTCGGATAAGGGTCTGACATGGATTTGGGGGGAACCCCCACGCCGTTTTTCGGCGTAGGGAGTCCCTTTAAATCCATGCCAGGTCACGGAGCTAGCGCGGCGGCATTTACTGCCTACGCTAGCTACGTAACCTGAAGTCACGTGCTAAATGAACGGACTTGCCGATGAGCGGCAAGTCCGTTCATTTTCAAAAGTCCGGCGGACTAGCCTACTAACGGCGGGATTGTCCGCCGGACTGCCAAGTCCAGCGGATAATTTTAAAAACCAAACTTAAAACTTTGGTCCGCCGGACTTTGGCGCCAAAAAGTCCGCCGGCGCCCACACACGAGGGGATTATCCGCTGGACTTCAGTCCAGAGGATAATCCCGCGGGATAGTCCCTTCGTGTGTACGCGGCATTAGTGTAGGGTTCCTCTAGAGGTTGCTAAGGATTCATTGAGCAATTTATGACTCACAGATACATTCCCACTGACACCAATGAACTTTTTAGCTTTTGTATGAGGGCAATTCTTCTCACTGGCCATCTAACTAATGTATAGTGAGCCAAACAGAGTAAATTAGGAGGAGTGCCCCGAGACGGAAAATGTTTTTTTTCCAGTGTTCCTCCATGTTTAAAAAGGTTAAGAAAGGCAGATACAGAGTCAAGGTCACAAGACAACTTTTAATGCTCGTGATTTTTTTTTTCTTCTTTTTAAAACGACAGTATGTTATTGCTACAGTATATACAGTACTCATCAGCTTAGTGAGATAATCTTCCCTTGGATGAATGTGATCTTGGCACAAATGATCATTTTTGGGAGAAGTGATCAGATTACAAACATGCGGTGCACATCTAATATCCAAGGACATTATATACATACTTCATGAACAGATTCATTCTCCGTCGGCTCATCACGATTCTGGAGATCGAACAGTACTAAGCCATGTTGATAAATTCTTAAGGTAGCAAAGCTGAATAAAAAAAAAAAAGGGCACATGTAAATGTATGATCTGTTTCGGTTTGCAGTAACAACTGTACTTTTAGCCTGGATGTGATTTTTTATTAGGAAAATACATGCTAATTCTATAAGTTAGGGTAGATTTACACTTTGGGACGTTGCTTGCTTTCCTCCGTGCTAGTGTGGGCCTGTCTACCATAACACCTATGTGATCATATACTTCATATGTACTGTGACCAAAAAAAGTTTCAGCACTGGAGCTAGAAAAGCTCATTAAAATAAACAATGATCTGAATCTGGAAAATACAGCTCCCCTTTCTGCACTTACCAGGCAGCTAAATGGTACAAGTGACAGGCTCCACTTATCTATATTGTTGAAAGGAGCTGCCATACAGACACAGAGCAGGGAGCCCACAGCAGACACTGGCATGCACATGAATACACTGCTATCGTCTGTGCCTGCACTGACCCCTAATGAACTTTAAACACACCTGTCATTGGTGCAGTAAAGGCCACCTAAATGCTCAGGAAGTACACACTGGAGGGAAGGAGTAGCAGTTGCTTCCAAGAACCAGATTTCTTCTTCTATTTGAACTTTACCAATTGCCAATAACAGCTATCCCCCACCCCTTTGCTTGAGTTTAGAAAAATTAAAAAGGCGTTCAGTTTGGAGGGTGTAAGAAACAACCATCAAGAAGAAACATTTTGCTGAAAGAATCCAGAAAGACGCAAGCAGTACTTTTTCTTTTCTTACACCTGTGGATACCAATCTTTTCTTCATTAAAAGCCAATATTTAGGCCCTGTTCACACGTGTGAAGAAACGTGCATCACATGAATACAAAAATGCATGCTACTTGCGATATTGTTTTCAACACATCAGGTTCACAGTTTTGTGAACCATACATCATGGGAAGTAGGTCAAGTAGGGAAGTAGGTCAAGTAGGGAAGTAGGTCAAGTACATTTCTTCATTCATCGTTGTGAGTCCAAGGAAGTCCCACAGAAGTCAAAAGGACAAATGCATGGTTACTGGGACCAGTTCCTAGCAGAAGGCCATGTCTTATGTCTTATTGTCCTAGCTACATTTGGAAAACCTCACCTCCCTAGATGCCGAACACATAATTTAAGAAAACGCACAATGAAAATGTGTCTAAACACATGAAACCGAGCAGTGAAAAAGACACATAGGTGTGAAGTCCGCCTCAAACATTTATTCCACATGTTAGAAAGTACATTCCACAGATACAAAGGCGCATTAACCACTTCCCGACCGCCCCCTGTATATTTACGTCGGCAGAATGGCACGTACAGGCAGAATCACGTACCTGTACGTGACATTCTTCCGGCGGTTGGGGGGTCCGATCGGACCCCCCTCCGCCGGCGGGGACGGTCGGGATCGCTTCAGGAGCGATCCGGGACGAGGGGACGGCCAGTGGTTTCTGGCCACCCCCTCGCGATCGCTCCTGGCCAATGAGAAACTTCCCCTTCCTGTCTATTGTATAGACAGGAAGGCGGAAGTGATGTCACGCTCGGTGCGCCGGTCTATGTGACCGGAGACGCCGAGCGGCGAACATGTACAGGTTAGTGCACAACACTACACTGACACCAGTACAGTTAGGCACATATTCCACCCCCCTGTCACCCCCTGATCACCCCCCAGATCACCCCCTCCCCCCCCAGTCACAGTGTCACTAATTGCAGTGATCATTTATTTACTGATCACTGCATTTAGTGTCAGTGTGACTGTAATAACTGTCAGGGCAGTTAGTTTTAGGTCCAAGGTAGCCCCCTACCCCCCCTAATAAAGGTTTAACCCCTTGATTGCCCCCCAGGTAACCCTTTCACCCCCTTTTGCCAGTGTCACTAAGCGATCGTTTTTCTGATCGCTGTATTAGTGTCACTGCTGTCGCTAGGTAACCATTTTTTTTTTTTAGGTAACCGCCATGTTTATATAGGTTCATAAATAGGTTTATAGGTCAGGTACCCCCATATTACAACCTAAATAAAGGTTTTAACCCCCTGATTGCCCCTAGAGTTAACCCTTTCACCAGTGATCACTGTATAACTGTCACTGGTGACGCTGGTTAGCCAGTTAGTTATTTCGTTATTTAGGTTCCCCGTCAGGTTTTTATATAGCGTCAGGTACCCCCATATATTACCTAATAAAGGTTTTAACCCCCTGATTGCCCCTAGTTAACCCTTTCACCCCCTTTTGCCAGTGTCACTAAGCGATCGTTTTTCTGATCGCTGCATTAGTGTCGCTAGGTAACCATTTTTTTTTTTTTAGGTAACCGCCATGTTTATATAGGTTCATAAATAGGTTTATAGGTCAGGTACCCCCATATTACAACCTAAATAAAGGTTTTAACCCCCTGATTGCCCCTAGAGTTAACCCTTTCACCAGTGATCACTGTATAACTGTCACTGGTGACGCTGGTTAGCCAGTTAGTTATTTCGTTATTTAGGTTCCCCGTCAGGTTTTTATATAGCGTCAGGTACCCCCATATATTACCTAATAAAGGTTTAACCCCCTGATTGCCCCTAGTTAACCCTTTCACCCCCTTTTGCCAGTGTCACTAAGCGATCGTTTTTCTGATCGCTGCATTAGTGTCGCTAGGTAACCAGTTTTTTTTTGTATTACTGTTACGGGTGACGCTGGTTAGTTAGCTTGTTTTTTATACTGTCAAGGCACCCGCCATTTATTACCCAATAACGGTTTAACCCCCTGATCGCCCGGCGGGTGATATCAATTAGGTTTTAGGGTCAAATAAGGTCTGCGTCGCCCCAGGTTAGTGCCAGTACCGCAAACACCCACGCACAAAGCATACACCTCCCTTAGTGGCACAGTATCTGAACAGATCAATATCTGATCTGATCAGATCTATACTAGCGTCCCAGCAGTTTAGGGTTCCAAAAAAAAACGCATTGTTAGCGGGATCAGCCCAGATACCTGCTAGCACCTGCGTTTTCCCCCTCCGCCCAGCCCAGCCCACCCAAGTGCAGTATCGATCGATCACTGTCACTTACAAAACACTAAGCACACATAACTGCAGCGTTCGCAGAGTCAGGCCTGATCCCTGCGATCGCTAACAGTTTTTTTTGTGGTAGCGTTTTGATTCAGTCGCTTCAGTCAGGAGCTTTTTTACCTGTGAATCTCAAAAAAAAAAAAAAAAAAAAAAAATAGTTGTCGTTTTATTGTTCTCTCTCTCCCTCTATTCTCTCTCTATTGTTGCTCTTTTTTTACTCCATTCTATTCTGCAATGTTTTATTATGTTTTATCATGTTTTATCATGCTTGCTTTTCAGGTATGTAATTTTGTTTACTGTGTTTTAGTGTTAAGCATTTTTTTGTTTTCAGGTGCGCCATTCAGTTGCAACGCGGATTTATTTATCTTGACAGCAACAGCGTTTGCTCCCACGATACATAAAGCCGCGACTCCAACGCTGTAGGAGGTGATTTCACCACCACAGTTAAAAAAAAGAGCATATATGCCGAAGCATGGGGGCAGCAGGGGGGGGGAGGAGCGATTGGCTCCTAATGCCACGTACATACGGTCGAAATTCCGACCGTGTGTACACGGCATAACTTTTGCGGGAGGATGCCCCCATGCATCGGCATATATAAATGGTGCATGTATGCCCATCATTAGAAGTGGGTGGATGAAGGGAGGTATTCTAATGGTGGGCATACCCACCAATCAATCTCTTTTTTTCGTTCAGCCAAGAGGCTGCATGAAAAAAAAAAGATTACAATATATGTCCAGTATGTTGCTGGACTTTGAATGGTTATACCAGAATGATGACTGCAGGTTTAGGTATCATCTTGGTATCATTCTTTTCAGCCAGTGATCGGCTTTCATGTAAAAGCAATTCTAGCGGGTAATTAGCCTCTAGACTGCTTTTACAAGCAGTGGGAGGGAATGTCCCCCCTCCCGGATATAAACCGCGCCATTGGGAAATTGGGAAAGCATTTTATCACACCAATCTTGGTGTGGTCAGATGCTTTGAGGGCAGAGGAAAGATCTAGGGTCTAATAGACCCCAATTTTTTCAAAAAAAGAGTACCTGTCACTGCCTATTGCTATCATAGGGGATATTTACATTCCCTGAGATAACAATAAAAATCATAACAAAGAAAAAAAATGGAAGGAACAGTTTAAAAATAAAATAAAAAAAGCTAAATAAATAAAAAAAAAAAAAAAAAAAAAAAAAAAAAAAAAGCACCCCTGCCCCCCCTTCTCTTGCGCAAAGGCGTACACAAGCGTTGGTCTGGCGTCATATGTAAACAGCAATTGCACCATGCATGTGAGGTATCACCGCGAAGGTCAGATCGAGGGCAGTAATTTTAGCAGTAGACCTCCTCCGTGAATCTAATGTGGTATCATGTAAAGGCTTTTAAAGGCTTTTAAAAATGTATGTAGTTTGTCGCCACTGCGTGTTTGTGCGCAATTTTAAAGCATGTCGTGTTTGGTATCCATGTACTCGGCCTAAGATCATATTTTTTATTTCATCAAAAATTTGAGCAATATAGTGTGTTTTAGTGCATTAAAATAAAAAAAAGTGTATTTTTTCCACAAAAAATGCGTTTGAAAAATCGCTGCGCAAATACTGTGTGGAAAAAAAAAAATGCAACACCCACCATTTTAATCTGTAGGGCCTTTGCTTTAACATTATATATAGTGTTTGGGGGTTCAACGTAATTTTCTTGCAAAAAAAAAAATATGTTTTCATGTAAACAAAAAGTGTCAGAAAGGGCTTTGTCTACAAGTGGTTAGAAGAGTGGGTGACGTGTGACATAGGCTTCTAAATGTTGTGCATAAAATGCCAGGACAGTTCAAACCCCCCCCAAATGACCCCATTTTGGAAAGTAGACACCCCAAGCTATTTGATGAGAGCAATGTTGAGCCCATTAAATATTTTTTTTTTTTGTCCCAAGAGATTGAATAATGAAAAAAAAAAAATATATATATTTTTTTTACAAAAAGTTGTCACTAAATGATATATTGCTCAAACATGTCATGGGCATATGTGGAAATACACCCCAAAATACATTCTGTTGCTTCTCCTGAGTACGGGGATACCACATGTGTGGGACTTTTTGGGAGCCTAGCTGCGTACGGAACCCCAAAAACCAATCACCGCCTTCAGGCTTTCTAAGGGTGTAATTTTTTTATTTCACTTCTCACTGCCAATCACAGTTTCGGAGGCCATGGAATGCCCAGATGGCATAAAACCCCCCAAAATGACCCCATTTTGGAAAGTAGACACCCCAAGCTATTTGCTGAGAGGTATTGTGAGTATTTTGCAGATGTCGCTTTTTGTCACAAAGTTTTGAAAATTGAAAAAAGAAAAAAAAAATTTTTTTTTCTTTACTTTCTTCATTTTCAAAAACAAATGAGAGCTGTAAAATACTCACCATGCCTCTCAACAAATAGCTTGGGGTGTCTACTTTCCAAAATGGGGTCATTGGGGGGGTTTTGTGCTATTTTGGCATTTTATGGCCTTTGAAACGGTGATAGGTAGTGAGGAGTGAAATCAAAAATTTGCACCCTTAGAAATCCTGAAGGCGGTGCTTGGGTTTCGGGGCCCCGTACGCGGCTAGGCTCCCAAAAAGTCCCACACATGTGGTATCCCCATACTCAGGAGAAGCAGCAAAATGTATTTTGGGGTGCAATTCCACATATAACTATGGCATGTGTGAGCAATATATCATTTAGTGACAACTTTTTGAAAAAAAAAAAAAAATCTTTTTTATTTTTGTCTTTATTCAATCACTTGGGACTAAAAAAAAAAATATTCAATGGGCTCAACATGCCTCTCAGCAAATAGCTTGGGGTGTCTACTTTCCAAAATGGGGTCATTTGGGGGGGTTTTGTACTTCTCTGCCATTTTAGCACCTCAAGAAATGAAATAGGCAGTCATAAATTAAAAGCGGTGTAAATTCCAGAAAATGTACTCTAGTTTGTAGACGCTATAACTTTTGCGCAAACCAATAAATATACGCTTATTGGCATTTTTTTTACTAAAGACATGTGGCTGAATACATTTTGGCCCAAATGTTTGACTAAAATTGAGTTTATTAGATTTTTTTTATAACAAAAAGTAGAAAATCTCTTTTTTTTTCAAAATTTTCGCTCTTTTTCCGTTTATATCTCAAAAAATAAAAATCACAGAGGCAATCAAATACCATCAAAAGAAAGCTCTATTTGTGGGAAGAAAAGGACGCAAATTTCGTTTGGTTACAAAATTGCATGACCGCGCAATTACCAGTTAAAGTAGTGCAGTGCGAAATTGAAAAAAGACCTCTGGTCCTTTGGCTGCCAAATGGTCCGGGGCTGAAGTGGTTAAAATGATATTTAAACATTGGTCAAATTCTACATGTGTCAGAGCCATTTTGTTTCGCCCATTAGCATTTTTAGCTTAACGCATTGAGCACAACAAAATACAAATTCCCCAGGAAACTGTGAATATTCTTACCCCAGCACTTGCTGTTTATAACTCAATGCTTCTGGCTCCTGTTCTGTTAAACTGATAAAAACTATGATTTTGTTTTTTATAATAAAAAAATATATTCTTTCAATCTATATTAGTACATCAAACAAAAGTGGATTTTATGTATGACTTGAAAATAAAAGAGTATGATTTTCTAAATAAACACTGACGGAAACCGTAATTTTGGGATGGCAGTACATCCGACTATGGGCGGCTTCACAGAGCTCCACTGCACTTTGGGCAAAGAGCAGCTAACCCGCGCTTTCCCATAGACTTCTATAATGTCCCGCGGTTTAGGTGCACTTTCAGAAAGATTTCTGAAAGCACACCAAAACCACGGGGCATAATAGAAGTCTATGGAAAAGCACAGCTAACATGCACGGGAACCGTGAGTTAACTGCACTTTAGCCAGTGCAGAAGGGCAGTGTGAAGCCACCCTAACTAAGCAATTGGAGCAGAAAATTTCCATCGGGCATATAAATATAAAATTTTTTTTTAAATATTTATTAGGTTTTGCATAATACAGTGGTACAACAGATAATATATAGTATCTACACAGTACATACATGCAGATTCTCTGTTTAATAGATAAAATGTTTTTTAAACTTTAATAAAAAAAAAAGGGGGGGTGAGGGGAATGGGAGGGGGCTCAGTAAAGCACATTTACCATCATGACCATAGTATAGCAGTGTAGTGCCCGTGAGGGCTGTATCTTATACCGTAGTACCTTCAGGAGTGGAAGCAACGCTTAGATATGTTTGGCTAGTGATCTCCTAGGTTAGTTAAGTTATGTAAGTGAAACCAGAGGATGAAACTGCTTTCAAGAGAAAAAAAAAAAAAAAGAAAAAGTCATGGACGTTAAAGAGCATCGTGTGACTTTGCGAGTCCTATATAGTAGAGGGGTCCGAAACATTGGACAATTTGAGGTTGCCAAGTGAATTGGTAAGATCTTTCTGTAGGTACCAATCCGTGTAACGAAATGGTTTCATTATATCCTGTATTTCTTTTTGAGTAAATGTGGCCTCCATATATTTACGCCATCTCTTGAAGAAGCGCGATGTAGAACGAAAGTTCAGTGTAATGGTGTCCAGTCTCTCCAGGTAGAAAAGTGATGTCAAAGCTTTTTTGACCGCCGGGAGGTTGGGCGGTGCCGATGTGATCCAGTGAGCCATAATAGTCCTGCGAGCAACCAGAAGACATAAATGGGCCCATTGTGGAATGTTTAGTAGGCCCGTTGTTGACAGAGGATGGTGGTGGCGTGTAACCAAACAGGCACAAAAAACAGTCTCTCGGTATTTGCATTTTATTGACTTTGCTGATGAAGGTTAGCACAGAATTCCAGTACGTAGTAATAACCGCACAATCCCAGAGACGGTGGAGCAGTGTAGGGCGAGGTAGGGAGCACCAGGGGCATTGTGCTTGAGTTGGGTCTGCCTTGTTGGAGCGGAATGGGTAATAGGCCCTATGGATGATCTTAAATTGCGTTTCACGCCATGTTTCTGAAGTAGTAAGCTTGCGGACAAGTCTGTATCCCTCGAGGATTTTTTCTGGCAGATCATTTTCATCCATTATGTTAGACCATTTTTGGAATGGTTTGAGATAGTATTTTTGCGACTGGTGTTGGATGAGATAAGAATAAATACTGGAGATGGAATAGTCGTCCCTTTGGAGTACCGCGTCGATGAAGGGCGTTTGAAGGGGATCGGACTTGGGTCCACAGCAGGACCTAAGGTAGTCAGTAAGTTGGTGATAATGAAAAACATGTGTCGATGGCAATGAAAATTCTCGCATCAGGGTTTGGAAGGGTTTAAATTTCCCAGGTTTGTCATGGTAAATGGAGTCTATTTTTGTGAGACCCTTGGTTTGCCACTGATTAAAAGCCTTGTGCAGAGTGGATGGTAGAAACATAGGGTTCCCTTGGATTGGTAGGTGGCGTGAGATATTAGATGGTAGTCCCAATCATTTTCGAACCTCCCTCCAGGCGATGACTGTGTCCCTGAAGAGTACACTTGTCTTGAGGTGGGGTGGTAGCATATTAGGATTAGTGTGAAGGATAGCTGAAAGGGCATATGGGGAGGCCATAGCCCCTTTGAGTGCAGTATTGGAGTATTTAGACTTTCCAGCTAGCCAATCTAGGCCCTGTCTAAGTAGGCAAGATAGGTTGTAAAAGCATATGTTTGGTAGTCCTGCCTGTCCTTCACCCTCTGGGAGACATCATTTTTGTAGCGCAATGCGCGGTTTTTTGCAAGACCATAGAAAAGCGGTTAATGCTCTGTGGATTTTTTGTACATCAGAGTATCTCAGTAGAAGAGGTATGGTCTGCATTGGATAAAGCAGTCGTGCAAATGACACCATTTTAAAAAGGTGACATCTCCCAAATAGTGAGAGAGGGAGGGCCGTCCAATCTTCCAACTCCTTCACAATTTTGGTTATTAGAGGGGGGTAGTTAAGTACATATAAAGAGGAGGGCTCACGCCCTATATGAATACCCAGGTATTTGATGTGTTGAGTTGCCAGGGTAAGTGGCGATAGATGTCTCCATTTAATAGACAGGCGTGGATGTAGTGCTATAATTTCGCTTTTGTCAAAATTTATTCGAAAGCCAGAGCATCGTCGAAAGGCCGCAAAAAGTTCTTGGAGTCTGTCAAAGTCGGATAGGGGGTTGGTGGAGAATAGTAATATGTCATCCGCAAACAGAGCGGAGCGGAGAATTTGATTACCCATATTAATACCACTAACTCCGTTGGGTGAGTTAAGTATTCTAGATAGGGGCTCAATGGCAATATTGAAAAGCAAAGGTGATAGGGGGCACCCCTGTCTAGTCCCCTTTGCCAAGGGGATTGTGTCAGATACAAAGTCCGGGGTAACAAGGCGTGCAGTTGGTGAAGCATACATTTGTATTAGAAATTGCATAATTGGACCCGAAAAGCCAAATTGTTCCATTACTCTGAAAAGCCAAGACAGACTGATATTGTCAAAGGCTTTTTCAGCATCCAGTGACATAATAGCAACGTCTTGATTGGGGTGTGTTTTAGCATATTCTAGAGCCATCAAAACTTTACGAATGTTCAGGGTGGCTGAACGCCCTGGAACAAAACCAGATTGAGCTGGGTGCAATAAGCTGGGGAGTAGGGGGGCTTTGGCGTCCACGTTGATTAGTGAAATCGGGCGGTATGAGCCCGGTAGCAGGGGATCTTTGCCTTTCTTGGATATCAATTTAATGTGTGCCTGTGTCCCTGTAGGTAGATAGGGCCCCCCATCCCACATGGCTGCGTAAACATGTTTCAGGGTGTCGGGGATAAAGTCCTTTGTTAGTTTATAGAATTCGGCTGTATAGCCGTCTGGGCCTGGGGCTTTGGCCGACGCCATGGATTTGATCGTCCGTCGAATGTCGTCAGTTGAGATAGGAGCATTGAGCGCTTCCAAGTGGGCACTTTGAAGTTTGGGCAGATGTATTTTGGCCAATAGAGCTTCTGCTGTAGGTTGGTCAGTTAGGTCAGCTGCATATAGATTTGTGTAGTACTCCGTAAGTATTTTGCTAATTTCAGCAGGTGAGGTAACAAGGGAGCCCGCTGCATTTCTCAGGGTAGAGATATGGGTGGGACGTCTTGGTCCTGAACATAGTTTAGCCAGTAATTTGCCTGCCTTGTTACCAAACTTGTGGAAATGTAGAGTAGAGTACGAAGTTTTGGCTGCTTCCTGTGGCTCTGCCCAAAGGTCAAAGGTACGTTTAGCCTGCCGCCATATTTATATGTTATCGGAGGTACGGTTTACTATCAGTTGCTCATGGGCTAAGCGCAACGCTTCGCTGGCTTGTTTGTATTGTTGATTGGCCTGTTTTTTAAATTGGGTGGTGTAAGAGATGATTTTCCCCCATAGGAAAGCTTTCCCAGCTTCCCAAAAGAGGTTTGGTTCAGTGATGTGGGCTCCATTTGTGGAGATGTATTCTTCCCATGCTTCGTATAGCATGTGACGGAAGTCCTCATTTTCAGCCAGATATGAAGGAAAGCGCCACGTGGGAGAGGGGGATGAGGTCTTATCATGAATAATGCTTACGGCTATAGGGCTGTGGTCTGAAATTCTGGCGTCGGTGATTTCTGGATCACGTAATATGGACAGTAACGCAGGGGAGGCAAAAAAATAATCGATGCGAGAAAAGGAGTTATGCGGGGGCGAAAAAAAAGTATATTCTCGATCCGTCGGGTGCATTAGACGCCATGTGTCTACGAAACTTGTGGAGGCGATGGATTGTGCTAGAAGAGTAGGGCCAGGTGTAGAGGGTATAGATTTATGCGGCCTGTTCGCTGGGTCACTCGTGTGGTCTACCATTGTGGACATAACTGAATTGAAATCTTCACCTACCAAGTGCAGTGTCTCAGGGGTGGTTAGTATCCACTGCACCATGTCATGAAAGAAAGAAGTGTCTGGCGAATTAGGAGCATAAATGTTGGTGATAGCCACTTGTTTGTTGTCTAAGGTCATATGTAAGGTCATTTTGCGGCCCATCGAGTCAGTCCGGATATCTCTAATAGTATGTCTTAGGTTTTTGTGTATTAATATGGCCACTCCAGCCTTACGGCCTACTGCTGGTGAGCCATAGACTGAGCCCACCCACAGTTTTTGGAGGCGGGTTAGATCGTCTGCGGACAGGTGTGTCTCCTGAAGTAGAGCCACATCTGTCCGGAGATGCTTCAAATGTTTAAGGATAGACATGCGCTTACTTGGAGAGCCCCTTAACGTTCCATGAGACAATCTTTAGGTGATTCCCATCGGCTGAAGAGGCCATGGCTGCAAATGAAAAATGTATTGAGTTGGAGGCTTGCAATGGAGCCTCCCTGTAGGCACTGCGTCATCCACCTGGGAGTCACCAAAGTACTGTAGATCTCCTGAGGGCATAGGTACAAAAGAGGTAAACATGAGCTTTACATAATTCAGGCTAAGGTGCATAAAGAACAGCGATATAGCATGCTTTTGATTAAACAAACATTTAACATATATCTCAGACTCCACTTTTTTCCACATGAGGTTCAATTACCTATGACATCCCCCGACAGGCGCTAGCTCCTCTCGTAGGGGCAGGGTGTTGGCTACGGGGAGTGAGGGAGGGGAGGAGAGGAGGGGAACGGGTGATGGACATTGGGGATGGGCAGTCAGAGGGGTGAGGTTTAGGGAGGGGGCGCCTCAGAGCTGGGAGATGAGGCAGGTTTAGAGGGTTGAAAGCTCATCTCGTGGGATTATCCCTCATAGGGGCGTTAGATCTGACCAACTGTTAGAGCCTCTAAAAGGACCCCATAAATGAGTAACGTAAGACAATAACGTTAACTTAAACAGCCAACTAGCAATTACATAAACGTTGAGCAGCGGCCTGGCACAATGATTGCGTCAAAAAAGTTCAGTCAAGAAGAGACAACAATAATAAAATAATAAAAAAAAAAACACAAGAAAATGAGGAGGGGGGTAATACTACCCATCTTCCGTGCAGGATCGTTGACGATAGGTGTCTGAGGCTCTTCAGCGATTCCCAGAGCGGTCCTCCTGGTGGGTGAAGCGAGTGCGCTTGTATGGCGGCTTGGTCGGGCTGCGTTGTTGTTTAGGTGTTGCGGTTGTGGTGGTCGCTGATGTTGATGATGTGCCCTCTGCTGAGTTGCTGTGTTCCATCTCGGTGCCCAGAGTGTTTATGTAGTTTTTCGATTCGTCTGGTGTGGTGAAGGTGAGGTGTTCTCCCTCCTGCGTTTGGATGCGAAGAGTAGCCGGGTAAGCCAGGGAGAATCGGATTTGGTTGTTGTGCAGAGCCGTGCAGATTGGCGAAAACGCTTTACGTTGTTTCATCACCTCTATGGAGTAGTCCACAAAGAGCAATAGTCTTGTGCCATCCACCGATAAGGAGCGCGTGCGTCGAAATTTCTGCATAATGGCATTTTTGTCCGCATAATTGAGATACTTGACTATGACATGGCGGGGTTTAGCGCGACTTTCTGTGTATTGACCAATGCGGTGCGCTCGTTCAATAGTGCAGGGTATGCGGAGGCCTAGTTGCTCAGGGATGATTTTTGCGCATATGTTCGTAAGCTGGGCAGGGGATACTGACTCTGACTGGCAGTCCAATAATGCGCAGACTGTTCCTTCTCGAACGATTTTCCAAATCGTCGAGTTTGTTCCAGATATCCCTATTTGCAGCATTAATGCGTGCCATCATAGCAGAGGTGGCTGCTGACTCATCTTCTAATGAGGAGATTCTTTCCTCTGCCTGTGCGAGTCTCTGTGCTTGTGCCTGCACTTCAATATGGAGCTGTTCCAGCCCTCTGTGTACTGCAGCGTCAACAGTGGCTGTAAGTGTGGGGCCCAGCAGCGTTACCACTGCTTTTGCTATGCCAGCAGGGGAGGCAGGGTCAGTGGCTGTCAGTTCATGTGGGGGAAACTGAGGCTGTGCCTGGAGCTTCTCTGCCGTGCATGGCGCGGCCGCCATCTTGGCTGGGTCTGCCGCCGTCTCTCCCGCCGGGGGTATCATGGAGGATACCGCCCGAGCATATGATCGCTCTACAAAGCGATCCATTTGTGCCCACGAGGTAGCAGGGGCAGGGGGGGGTCTCCCGAAGCAGGGGCCGGGTATGGAGCGGGTTTACGAGGAGCGCTGCGGGAGCTGGGGATATCTACCTCCTCCTCATGTGGCGCCGGAACCGGAAGTCCGCGATTTTTGCCGCGATTTCAAGGAATGCCTGTGTAAGTGGCATCAAAATCGGACGAAAAAAGTGCAGGGACTAGTCGGAACGACTTGAAGTCGTACTAATATGAATGGCTGTCATTGAAAATCATGGGGAAGGACTTGTCATGCTACTTTGCTGTCCCAAATCGTGGGACAAGTCGTATAAGTGTGAAAGGGGCCCAACTGAGCAAGCTGAAGTTAGAAGCAGATTGGTTATTATGCACAGCGGCACCAGATTTGGTGTGCACCAGCTTTAGTAAATCTCCCCAATTGCAAACAATATTTGAAGGGCCATAAGGAAACTTTTCATTGAACACTGATGAGTATGGAGCCATATCAAAGTTGGGGAGAGGTAAAGATTCTTGCAAAGGTGTTTGTGATCCGAATGAATGAGGCTATTAAGTCACTTGTGCACTCTGACCAAGCTGGTTTCAATGCAAACAAGTCAACTGCAATACATTTGAGAAGGCTTTTCCTGAACATACAGTCCACAGCTAACAATGTTGGCAGCAGGGCATTGTAAACCTTAGACCCCACAAAGGCTTTTGACTGGGCATACTTATGGGCGGTACTAGAATGCTTTGGGTTTGATTCACAGTATATTTTGTTGGTGCGCCTACTTTAACCACACCCTGCGATTAGGGCATTTGGGAAAATATCTCACACTTTTGTTCTGAGGAGAGGTACTAGACAGTTTGCATTGGCGATAGAGCCTTTGGCGATTAGGATTAGATCCCACCCCGGTATTGTTGGCTTCAGTTACGGGAATGTCCAGGAGAAGGTGAGGTTGTATGCCGACAAAGGGCTTCTTATGCTAGGCGACGCGGATGCCTCCCTAAGGAAAGGCATGGCCACTATTGTAGAATTTGGAGGATTTTCGGGCCTTAATATAAACTGGTCAAAATCTGCTCTGATGTTCTTCGACGGTATGACTGCACAAACTAACACCGGCGTGCCCCATACCGATTACATTAATATTTAAATATTTCGGAGTCCAGGTAACGCCACATCCCTGAGACTTTTGTCACTTGAATATTTCCCCCCTGCTCCAGCGTTTTAGGGACTGTATTAAAACATGGATCTCCCTCTGCTTATCTAATTTGGGCTCTCCCAGAATAAAGCTAGAACACTTACAAAAGCCTAATGGTGGGTTGGCTTTGCCCAACCCATGGTTGTATTATTTAGCAGCTCAGTTACAACACCTCATAGTTACCATCGGCATGGGTAATGGGTTGGATGACAGAGCGCAGCTCATCCATCGTGGTGATGTCTCACACTACCCATAGGGAATCCATTGTACTGGCCCTTGAAGCGCATGCTTTTGGATTAGCGCGCAAACAATACCCGACATATAACCTCCTTCAGAAGGTCTGGAACAAGACCAAATACATTCAGAAAGTAACAGGCTATACAGAATTTAGCCCCATATGGTGTAATGATAGTTATATGGAGTTGTTGAAACTGCAGTGTGCGGGTAGATGGACAGCATATGGAGTAACGCATCTTAAACAAATATTTCATAATGGGGCACTTCTGACATTTGCTGCATTGCAAAATAAGTTCAATGTACCATTATCTATGCACTTTTATTATATGCAGCATACAGTTAGGCACAGAGTAAATCCTTGGAATGGCAATAATCGCCCACTCCGTTGTTCAGTCTCATTAGGGATGCCGAATCCTCCAAAGGATTTATTTCACAAAGTTATGCCATGCTTTCACAGTCCTACCTGAATTGGCATCCCTTGAGAGTGATGGATCATTGGGAACGTGATGTTGGCCATCTGGAAGGTGAAAAATGGGAGGAAGCCTTTCAGGCTGTGGTCACGTGCTCATTAATAATATTGCAAAGGTTAACTCAACTGTATATTTTCCTAAGGGTGTATTTTAGGCCTCACAGGCTCCACTTGATGGGCCTACGGACAGACTTTAAGGTGTAAGCGGGACCATGGTGAGCTCATACACCTTTTGTGGCATTCCCCCGAAACTTCATTCCTACTGGGGAGGGGTGGTACATAGAATCAACTCTGTCTTTCAGGTGGTGCTTCCTATAGACCCAAAGGCCTGCTTATTGGGTATATTGGAAGAGTATGACTGGAGTGAAGTGTATACCAGGGAGGCTTAGAGCTTTGATCCAGGCACGCAAACTGATCATGGTACATTGGAAGTCTGAGGTCCCCCTACTGTGAGGGGGTGGGTCAAGAATATTGGTGAACTGTTAAGAATGGAAAAGCTTATATAACAACATAGCACCGTGGTTGGATGTTCCGGGTGTTGCTCCGGTGGATTTGACCATGAACAGGCTACTTGGCCTCAATGCTGGCTAGTTTTCTGTATCTCTGCAGGGTATATTGACAGAGTACTCGAGTGGGGACGGTTTGTCTCTGTGTATGGTGCAAAATTTACTGTTGCTTGGTCCCCCTGTTTAGGCAAGATGTCTTGTTTACTGTATTAAACAGGCTTACTAGTTTGCTAAAATTGTCCTCAGTGGCGGGTGCTTTTCTGCTGGGTTTTACACTAAAAATGTACTATCGGCATTGTATGTTGATGTATCTTCAATAAAAATCTTTGTTGGATTAAAAAATAAGTTGGGGAGAGGCACTGAACAGGCATCACAATCATGTTCTGAGAAACCTTTTTGAACACCTGCGCGAATGAGGATTTGGTGGTTACTTCTGTCTGACTGGCTCTAAACGGGTACATTAATCTGTCCATGCTTTGAATATTAGGAGGCTTGCAGACATCAGAGAAGAGACAGAAGTTTAGGCATAATTCCAACTGTCTGTGGAGGTAGCCTGAAGCATACACATGGATGCTTGGTTAACCCAAGTGTTAAAGGGGTTTTTCACCTTAATGCATTCTATTCATTAAGGTGAAAAACGTTCTGCACCATTGGCTCCCACTGCTGTCAATCAAATTCAGTGACAAGGGGAGCCGAGTCCTGCTGTCTGTGTCAATGGACACAGCAGCAGGACTCAGGAGCAGCGCTGAGGGACCCCAGAGCTGAGGGACCCCAGAAGAGGAGGATCGGGGCCACTCTGTGCAAAACCCTTGCACAGGAGGAGGTAAGTATGACATGTTATTTAAAAAACAAACAAAAAAAATGACCTTTACAACCCCTTTAATGTCTATGCTATGGATAGAGGGCAGGGACACGTTTGGATTTCCATCACTGGAGCTTGTAGACACACAACCTTTGGCATCTTAGCAGCACCTTCTGCTCGGATCACCCTTTTTACACAGATCAAACTCTGGCTTAGTATTTTATGACAATGTGTAATTAATCCTATTTGAGATAACAGCATTTCTACTGATGTTGGAAAACAGAATGGCAAATAATTAAAAATAAAAAAGAAGCCCCTTGCCCCTTCTGTCTGTAAGCACAGGCATACACCTGCAGAGTGCAGACCAATAGTTTTCTAAAGCTAGCCATATACCAGTTAAAGTTCATTAAAAAAATTGAGTTTTCAGAAAGTTTGTTTGATTATAATAGGTTCATAATTACCGAATTTGACCGTAGTGACCCTAGCTTTTGGTCGGAAATTCCGACCGTGTGTATGCTCCATCAGACTTTTGCTGGGGGAATTCCCGCCAGCAAAAGATTGAGAGCAGGTTCTCTATTTTTTCAGTCGGAAAAAGTTTCGATTGGAAATTTCGATCGTCTGTACCAATTCCGACGCGCAAAATTTCTACACATGCTCAAAAAAAATTTGACGAATGCTCGGAAGCATTGAACTTAATTTTCTCAGCTCGTCGTAGTGTTTTACTTCACGCGTTCTTGACGGTCGAAAGTTCAGAGAACTTTTGTGTGACCGTGTGTATGCAAGCCAAGCTTGAGCGGAATTCTGTCGGAAAAACCATCCAAGATTTTTCCGATGGAAATTCCGCTCGTGTGTATGGGGCATTACAGTGAAATGTGTTTTTTGTTTGGTAAATTCCATTCACTCCAAACTTGAATGCTAAAAGCAAATTACATTTTGAAGAATGTTTAAATCGACATTCATCAGATCTCAAGGTATTGTCAAATGTACTGAGATTTTTCACAAAAAAATAAAATAAAATAAAAATAAAAATCTACCAATGTATCGCCAACTAAAGAATAAAAATGTGTTGTAATCCACAGATACATCAGTGTTTACCCGATCTGCGCCGTGTCTTAATTGTGACAATTTTTTGCACTCCTTTACCCATTGTTCACTGATATGGGCACTGGTTTTCCTCTCAAGTTGTCATCACATCCCTTGTTGAATATTATGTAATTCGCTAATTAATGGTAAGGAAATGATCACCTGTAATGTATTTTAAGAGTAAACATTCATAAAAGATAAGAAGGGTCAAGTCAAAGTTATTACTGATAAGAGTTATTTCCCGACACCTACAACTGCTGCCAGAAGGCACTTAAGATAAGAAGATTTATATGTCTGTGGCATGTATATAAAAATAAAAAAAATGGAGTGTGCAGGCTCTTGAGACCAATTATGAAGTTCTAACACTTTGTACCAGCTAGAATATCCTGACGTGTTCGGTTATTCCTTCTTGTGCTTCAAAAGCTGTGCTTAGATAGGAATTTCTTACATATTTGATGGACATGTTCAGTGGTTCAAAAATGTTAGATTGTAGTCTTCCACATGCGCACCAAATTACTAGGTTCCATGATATCATTACAAGCTAAATATGCACTGCTGAACCTAAGACCCCATACACACTATTAGATTTTCTGCAGATTTTTGTCTTCAGATTTACCAAAACCATATAATATGAGGTCAAATCTTATGAGTTTCCAATTTGGATGCAATCAGGCAGGCCCTTGCAAAACCAAATTTAAACTAATGCCACATGCTCCTTCAGAAGTAAAACTATAGCCTGGAAAACAGTCACACTTTCTACTGTTGAAACTAGATCTCAAATTACCCGGATAATGATCCATGAGGAGACTGAAAGAAAGAACAAATACCTAATGATCTGGCAAACCCCCGGGATTTGGGCTTTGACACAAGCTTACTGAACCTGTAATCTGTCCTTTCCCTCGGCCCTTCCTCATTGCCTGAGAGAACCACTTCCCTTACCTGTAAAAGATCAGATGTACAGGCCCGAGTATTGCACTCAACCATATTGTAACATCCTCCAGAGCTAGGTTGTATTACTACTCACTCTACTTGTTACTTTCTGTAGCAATTCCTATGTTCAATGAGGATATGGTGCCTCTCACATAAGCACATAACAAGTACAAAATAGATGAACATCTAATCTATGCTGGAATAGCAAGAATGAATGGGACTTGGACTTTTTAGGCAAAACCAAAAGATTATACAAAAATAATTACATTTTATTATAAACACATAAAAAATTACATGATCTCTAAAAAAAAAAAAAAACACATTGATAAATCAATACATAATATACAATACCAGTACTGTACAGAACCAATGATAACTACAAGGAGACTAGGAGATGAATCAAGGTCATCCCATAATGTAATATGAATCCAGGAGTATGGTAAACTGGCAGTTAGGCGGTAAGATGTTCAGAAAAGACAAATTGCTGTACATGTTATGCGCTCATTAATCTTCTTCAGCAGCATTTACATTGACTATCAAAAAATGGAAAAAAAAGACATACATAAATATAATACTACAAAACAACAGAATAGCGATATAATACACATATAGTGAGCTATTACATCTAGACCCAGAGAGGCCATTACCCAAGCATCCCAAGTGCGGACAGAGAGAGACAAACCAGATTGCTATGGCAGCGTGCATAATATGATGTGACACATCTGTGGGAAACAAAGGTAAAGGCCCCATAGGGGTAACCTAAATATGGTTAATAATATACAGTCACTCTAAAGGCACCCAGTAAGAGGGTAGGTATCAATAGGGGAATTGTAAGGCCCTTAAAGAGGAACCGACATCCCAAAGTGTATCTGCTATGGTTATTTATACTAGGAACCAGGGGTTTACCCATGTATACCATAACGTATATTAATAATATTAACAAAAGCATATACTTACTGAGTAATGTGGGATAATTAAACACATGCGATTTTAAAAACAGCACGAAATAGCACAGACGGAGATGCAAAAGGTCGCAGGGTGGAGTAGTAAAATAGCTCAGAACCTATCACAAGGAAGAGTAGCGAAATAGAAATTACCTAAAATAAAATGCCACGGAAAGGTAATTAGCTAACACTGCTTGAATGGAATCCTTAATATAAGGCCCCTTTCACACGAGGCAGACTCCGCTTCCACGGAGTCCGCCTCTGTCCGCCGGCTCAGCGGGGGATCTCTCCGTTGATCTCCGCTGAACCGGCGGATGACAAGTCCCTCTCTGCTCACTGAGCGGGGAGGGGCTTGCGAGCGCCGCTGGTCTCTATGGAGAGATCGGATGAAAACGGACAGTGTGTCCATTTTCATCAGATCTCACCCGATCCGATCCGCCAGCGACGGATCTGGACGTGGGGCCATACGTCTGCTTTTGGATGATCGGACCGGGTCGGATGTCAGCGGAGATGTCTCTGCTGACATCCGACGCTCCATAGACTAACATGGAGCACCCGTTCAGATCCGCCGTCAAAACTGACAGGCGGATCTGAACGGTCCGTCCATGTGAAAGGGGCCTATTAATTTAGTAAGATAGACTGAAAAAGTAATAAGACTATTGATGGTGAAACTCACCATGCAGGTAAAACACTCCAGGAATTGGGTCAAAGAGCCAAGGATGGGCCAAAAGATGGTTCTAGTAGTAATAATAATACAATAGATGCCAGGTAGAATGATAAGCAAGATGTCTTAATTAAGCCCAATGTGCTATTCATTTGCAGAGAAACCCAAACACTGCACTGGTGTATCCTCAAGAATCTGTCTAAACGATAGGACCTATAGCAAATATAAAAAAATATATATCTCAAAAGATCTCATAATAGGGGGTCCGGCTAACATACCCAAAGCAAATCTAAAGTACATACCTCTGTAAACAAGACCCCACACCAACCGCAGCCTCCGTGAGGCTAATAACCGTGATATGTAATAGCTACGTTAGACTCTAAACACATCGTGCTTTTTAAATGCACGCCTGGCCCGTAGTCAGCAAATCCTGATGCTGATGTGACGTCATCCGGACCGGCCTATTGTAGTCACTGCACATGCGCTCAACACCAACCGCGCCTGCATAATAAGAAGGAAACAGCAATGCTCGGCGAGGGGAAGGAGAGCGCTGGAAGTGACGTACGAAGACCAAGAGGAGTGGAATCCCTCCAACTGATCCTCCCTGCGTTACACCCAGCACACTAAGATACCAGACGTGACACTGGGTGGCCGCAAAGCACTGGTACAATCCCTGTTCTGCCAACAAGATACAAGGGGAAAGGCAACAAAAGGGAACAGATGGCAGCTCACAGATACCATAATAAATATCCGATGGTAACAAAAAAAATAATAAGTACTAATAAGTATATAGTCTCAATGTTCATTTAGGTATCCAACATTAATAAAACTAACGGCTATCCAAAAGACATTGGAAGGGATCCACTGGATGCACTCAGAATTTGTATTGAAGGATATTGATAGATAATAAAAAAATCTTAGTTTTTTTGGCGAACAGTTAACAAATTTTTCTCACTACATGGACTGGGGAGATGGATGGGCTTAAGAGAATAAAACAAATGATGAGAGTGCAATGGAACCAACGGATCGAACATATAGAACATATAGAACTGATCCGTTGGTTCCATTAAATTTTGAACTTTTGAACGACATTCATCAGATCTCTTAAGGTATTGTAAAATGTACTGATCAGATTTTTCGCAAGAAAAATATCTACCAATAAAGCTAAAGAATAAAAAGGTGTTGCTATCAACAGATAAGCAATGTTCACCCGATCTGCGCCGTGTCTTAATTGTGACCATTTTTTGCAACCCTTTACCCATTGTGTACTCATGTTACCACTGGTTTTCTAAAAGGTATAAAACAGAAGTTTTTTCCTCTCGATATGTCATCACACATCCCTTATGGAATATTATGTAATTCGCTAATTAATGGTAAGGGAATGATTAGTTGCAATGTATTTGAGTAAACATTCATAAAAGATAACAACCCTCATTTTGGGTGTTAACTCAAAGTTAATACTGATAGTGGAGTTCCCTGGCACCAACAAATGCTGCCAGAAGGCACTCAAGATAAGATTTGGATGGCTGTGGCATGTAATTAAAAATAAAGAAAATGGAGCGTGTAGAATAATTTTAAAGTGCTAACGCTTTTTACTGGCTAGAATATCCTGACATGTGCCTGGGTATTCTTCCTTGTGCTTCAAAAGCTGTGCTCAGAAAGGGACTTCTTCCATATTTAAAGGACCCGTCCAAGGGTGCAAAAATTTTGGGTGTTAACCTAAGATCCCACCAAAATCCACAAAACCTAACTTAAACTGATGCTACATGTTCTTACAGAAGCAAAAAAAACTATAGCCTGGAAAACAGCCACCCTTTCTACTGTTGAAACTAGATCTCGAATTACCCAGATAATGATCCATGAGAAAACTGAAAAAATGGACAAATACTTAATGATCTGGCAACCCTGGATTACACATTTCCTACTCCCTGGCTTTGGCGAAGCCCTATTGTACCTGTACTCTTTACTTTTCCTCCCCTCCTTTCTCACCGTCTGCGAGAACCACTTCCCTTACCTAGAATAGATCCTACAATATATAGAAAGTACAGACCAGAGTATTGCACTCAACCATATTGTAACATCCTCAAGAGCTGGGTTTTATTATAACAACAGTACTTGTTATTTTCTGTAACCTAACCGTTCCTATGTTCAATGAGCATATTGTACCTCTCATATAAGCACAAACAGTCATGGCCAAAAATATTGGCACCCTTGCATTTGTACAACTATGTATCACTTCACCCAGAAAATTGTTGCCGTTACAAATGTTTAGGCATTCTCATGTATATATTTTTTTTTTTTGTGTTGGTTTGACACAAAAAAAGTGGAGAAACAAAAAGCCAATGTGACTTCCCCCCCACCCAGCATGGACACAGGGGGCAGTTCGAGTAGTTTTAATGCGCCTGGTGTGTCCCGTTTTTCCCTGCCCCGCACTTCTGGTCAGCGTGGGCTTTTCATTGCCCCCCCCCCCCCGGCTGGTTATTGTGGGCGGGTGTATGTCTGTGCTGGTGCGCTCTTGGTACATGTCTACCACAGACCTTCTCACGTATGCGCATGATGTCATGACGTGGTGTCAGCAGACTTGCGGTTGGCAGCAGTGTGGCATCCCTATGGACTGGTGCTGGAGGTGTACCCACCACGAGGACTCAGAGGAAGCTGGGAATTTGGCGTGGCTCATCACGCTCTCGACCAGCCTTTGTGACCTACGCCCCTCGACTAATTAATTGAGTCATTATAAATATGTTAGGAGGCTCCATGTTACTACCATTTGCCTCCTTGCCAGGATCAGGAATGTTGCGCCCACCCTTGCATGTGATTTGTGAGTTTCTTAAGTTTTGCACTTTTTGAAAACTTTCTAGAGTTTCCTTGTTTGTTTTGGGACATTACTAAGATTGGTGTTTCGAATTGTAATTTTGACATCTATTCACACCTATTTTTGATGCCATCAATGATAATTTTGTTTGGCATCTTACTACATGCTTTTAATTTATGGATATTTTTACATTTATATTATAAGGGTTTATTCCATCTTGAAACTGTGATGTTCATATTTATCTCCTTCCTGTATCCTGTCATCTAAGATTTTCATAATTCTTTTTTTTGTCATTTTGAGAATAATTTTTATACAAGTCTGGAAACCAGTACATACTATAACATTTCCCCATTTTTTTTCACTTGGACCTTGTTGTGGATGTTGGCTGGCTTTAGCTGACCGTGGGGAGCCATCCTGGCCCCTTGCGGGCTTTGATGTCAGGCTCTTTTGGGTCTTGGGGTCCTTTAGGCATGGTTCACACTGATGCAGTGCGAATTCACAGTGCAATCTGTGTTTTGACTGGTGCAAATTTATTGTAATTTCTGAGGGGACTGGGCATAGCTGGACATTAAATTTGCACCACAGCAAACTCGCACAGGACCCTTTTTTTTAACCGCACTGATGTGCGATGATTCATAGAAAACAATGTATTTTCAGATGGCATACAAATCTATTTCGGTTCACAGCAGGTTCGCATCACTGTGACCCGACCCTTAAAGTGTAACTCCACTTTTGTTTGGAAAAAAACATTCCCCTCTGGGTGATCCATGTACATTACAAGAATTTTACCAAACTTTGTTGCAGATTCCTACCTTCGTTATTTTAAAGAAATCACTGTGTGTTTCTCTGTATCCATGTGAGAAAGTGAGTGTTGCTTCATAATTATCAATCACCTGTGCACCTGCAGGGCTCTAATGTGTAAAGTTGCTGGGCCTGCATTCCTTTGACGTGATTTCCTATTGGATGCATCTCACCAAAAATGAAATTTTTTTTGCAGGGATGCCTGAAATTTAACTTGGGGCAGACTTCTCGGAAAATTAGTGAGCCAATCACACAAGCAGAAAATGATATATCTGCAGGGAGTTCTGTACACTCTGTGTACAGAACACCTTCAGGTAGCCATATTGCATTGTATTTTCAGAAAAGTTACAGATCTTCAGATGGAAAAGGAAAGGTAATTTTTAATAACACTCAATTACAATATGACTTGTGTCGCAGTTGTATACACTATATTGTTTTTTCTTTCTTTGCTATTTTTTTTCTCCACGAAAGTGGACTTACACTTTAAGGTGAAGCTTGAACAACTTTTATTCCTCACTCCGGTGATCTGTGTGAGTTATATACATTTATGCAACTAATTATCTAATGCACATTCTTGTATGTTTTTTAATTTTTCCTTTTATGCAGGTACTTCTACTACACCCTGATGAAGATTATATATTAATCAAAACGTATTGGGTAACTGTGGCAAAAGATGCTTTGAGGATGCTTTATATGTATTGATTCACTGTAGCCCAGAACTTAGGGGCACACTGGTTGTGAATGTACATTAAACGCTTTTTCTTTTACATACACTGTTGGTTTTGCTGCATTTTGCAGTCCCATGGGAGACATTTTTCTTTGTAATTCAGTTAAGGGACATGGCAGCCTTTGGCTTATTTGGCTTTCACCTATTTCCATTTTATGACAATGTGTTAAGAGTAAAATCTTTTAAAACATGGGAGGCTTTGTTAGATGGCAATCTATATGCACTAAATGTTAACAAAAAAACACATTCATTGGCCTTGCTCGATTTGCCTGGAGCCCGTTATCATGTGGTTTTAATAGATGCAATTGTTCCAGTTAAATATCTTTATTTAAGAAGAGAGAATAAGTAACGTTTTAGCACTAAATAAACAAGGGAACTTTTTCTTATCTTATCTTGTGATTTGCAACACCTACTTTCTCAAAAGGATCACATCACAAGGTTCACCCATTTATATAAATGCGCTATTGTCTCAGCAACTTTGAATATTTAAAATAGCATGGAAAATCAAGTTTTTTATTTGACTGTTGATGGTGCACACTGAGTGATTGCTGTATTACTTAATTAGACCCTTAAAATGTGTACAAAATGTCCAGGGAAACATAGAAAGAGCCAAAGAGATTAAAGGGGTTGTATAGGTTCGATTAATGAATTTTTTAAAATAACAAACATGTTATACTTACCTCCACTGTGCAGTTGGCCCCGATCCTGCTGTTCTGGGGTCCCACAGCGGCTGTCTCGGCTCCTCCCGCTAAAGCCAACTCCCTCGGGGAAGCTCTTTCCCGAGGGGGTTTGCTTGCGGGCGCGCTCCCGTGTCATACAGTTGCCATCCATAGACACCAAGTGTATGACTCGGTCCCCCCCCCCCCCCGTGTCATTGGATGTGATTGACAGCAGCACGAGCCAATGGCTGCGCTGCTATCAATCTATCCAATTAACGGCCAGACTCAGTGGAGAAGAGGACGCCGGGGGATGCGCACAGCAGGCGAATGGGCTCAGGTAAGTAAAACGGGGGGGCTGGGGCGCCCATGACAGCGAGGTGTTTTTTCACCTTAATGCATAGGATGCATTAGGTGAAAAAACACGAACCTTTACAGCCCATTTAACTAAGAGAAGTTGACCTCATTATATGCAGTACTGGGTGTGTTGGTGGAATACACATCTTATGACTAAATGTCTGGTTTAACCACACAAAATGGAATTTATTGTGTAATTTACCAATTAATTTCCATTTTCCACTTCATTACTGAAGTACAATTAAAACCTTTTTATTTTTTTTTTCATTTTGGCAGAAGGTGCATTAAGATAAAAAAAGAAAAAAAAAAAAAACACCTTTGTTGTGCAGCAGCCCCCCTAATACTTTCCTGAGCCCCATAAGGCCATGTTGCACGATAGCATCGGCTGTCTGGTCTCTCCCTCCTGATTAACACAGGTCAGTGAGCCAATGAGGAGAGAGAGGGGCGAGGCCAAGCCAAGGCTCAATGTCTGAATGGATATAAAGAGCTGCTGCTTGGCTTGGGTGACCCCATAACAAGCTGCTTGCTGTGGGGGCACTCGGCAGGAGGGAGGGGCCAGGAGTGGCAAAAGATTCACCCGAGAAGAGGAGGATCTTGACTGCTCTGTGCAAAACCACTGCACATAGCAGGTAAGTATAATGTGTTTTTTTTTTAACCACTTGACCACTGGGCACTTAAACCCCCTTCCTAACCAGACCAATTTTTTGCTTTCGCTGCTCTCACATTTTGAATGACAATTACTCAGTCATGCAACACTGTACCTATATGACATTTTTGTCCTTTTTTTCACACAAATAGAGCTTTCTTTTTGTGGTATTTAATCACTGCTGGGTTTTGTATTTTTTGCGCTTATTAGTTTCTGTTATAAAATTTTGCAAATTAGTAATTTTTCTTCATATATTCTGGTTAAAATTTATACCGCTACATATCTTTGGTAAAAATGACCCAAATCGGTGTATATTATTTGGTCTTTGTGAAAGTTATAGAGTCCACAAGCTATGGTGCCAATATCTGAAAATTGATCACACCTGAAGTACTGACGGCCTATCTCATTTCTTGAGACCCTAACAAGCCAGAAAAGTACAAATACTCCCCAAATGACCCATTTTTGGAAATTAGACATTCCAATGCATTTAGTAAGAGGCATGGTGAGTTTTTTTAAGTTGTAATTTTTTTCCCACAATTCTTTGCAAAATCAAGATTTTCTTTTCTTTTTTTCACAAAATTGTTATATTAACAGGTTATTTCTCACACACAGCATATGCATAGCACAAATTACACCCAAAAACACATTCTGCTACTCCTGAGTATGGCGATACCACATGTGTGCGACTTTTACACAGCGTGGCCACATACAGAGGCCCAACATGCAGGGAGCGCCATCAAGCGTTTTTGGAGCATAAATTACACATATAATTTCTTGACTACACTTTTGAAGGCCCTGGAGAACCAGGACAATGGAAACGCCCCAAAAATGGCCCCATTTTGGAAAGAAAACAACCAAATGTATAATCTATGAGGCATATCGAGTCTTTTGAACGTGTCATTTTTTTCTACAAGTTTTTGGAAAATGCGTAAAGAAAATGAAAACCCATTTTTTTTTTTACACAACGTTGTCCATATACACAATATTTCTAACACATAGCATGTACATACCAAAAATTACACCCCAAAATAGATTCTCCTACTTCTCCTGAGTACGGCGATACCACATGTGTGAGACTTTTCCACAGCGTGGCCACATACAGAGGCCCAACATGCAGGGAACACTATCAGGTGTTCTAGGGACATAAGTTTCAAATCAAATTTGACTACCTATTACATTTTTGTGAGGCACTGTAGTGGCATGGATGTGGCATGGATGTGGCATGGATGAGCATGAATGGGGATTGATAGGCCGTGGATGGGGATATCTGAGTATGAATGAGTATGGCCGGGTACGGCTGAGTATGGATGGGTACGGCTGGGTATAGATGGGATGGCTGGGTACGGCTGAGTATGGCTGGGTACGGCTGAATATGGATGGGTATGGCTAATTAAGGATGGGGGTGGATGGTATGGCTGAGCATGGATGGATGAGTATGCTGAGTATGGATGGGTGAGCATGGATGGATGGATGAGTATGCTGAGTATGGATGGGTATGGCTAATTATGGATGGGGGTGGATGGATGGCTGAGCATGGATGGATGAGTATTGCTGAGGATGGATGGATGGCTGAGCATGGATGGATAGATGAGTATGCTGAGTATTGATGAGGATGGATGGATGAGTATGCCGAGTATGGATGAGCATGGATGGCTGAGTATGCCGAGTATGGATGGCTGAGCATGGATGAGTATGCTGAGTATGGATGGGTATGGATGGGTATGCAGAGTATGGATGGCTGAGAATGGATGGATGGATGGATCGGTCACTGAGCAGAGAGGGGAGGGAGGAACCAGAAAGCCGGTTTGTTTACATGTGATCGCTCCGATATTTTCCGGAGCGATCACGTGGTAAACGGCCGCGATCAGACCGTGATCCGAGATGACCGCGAACGACCGTGATGCGCCGGGTCCTCTGGACCCAGCGATCATGGATGTTCTAGGGGGCGAGCCCCAGGAGGCGCGCGAGAGCGGGATTCAGGGAGGACGTCACTGTATGCCTTCCCAGAGTTAAGCAACCGCCCTGTAGCCGTCATTCAGCTATGGGCCGGTTACTAAGTGGTTAATAAAGTTTAACCCCTTCCCAACCAGCCGCCGCAGTTATACTGCAGCAGGTTGGCGCTCCCCTGGGCGAACCGTCGTAGCTATACGTCGACAAAACAACCAAATCCTGCGAGCCTAAAAGAACCCCCTACCAACCTGCCACTATCAAGCTGCAAATGTTAAAACACGTCTCATAAGTTCATGCACATTAAACACAAAATTAAATATACGCTGCGCTGGAATGGCTATGCAATAGATAATCTATCTTAATCTATAGTTATAGATCCACAAGAATATAACAATGTCCATAAAATAGTAAACATACAACTGGTGTAAAGTGCAAGTGCAAAATATAGCAAAAACAAATAATGTGCACAAAATCTGTAAACGCACAACTAAAACGCATAGGTAAATATAAAGTGCACAAGTGCCAAAAAAAAACTCTGTGAAGTATATGGACCCTTTAGGCTACTTTCACACTGGAGCGGTGGGGGCGCTGGCGGTAAAGTGGCGCTATATTTAGCGCCGCTTTACCGGCGTTTTAGCAGCGCATTTCGGCCGCTAGCGGGGTGGTTTTACCCCCGCGAGTGGCCGAAAAAGGGTCAATACCGCCCGCAAACCGCCGCTGCAGCGGCGTTTTGCGGGCGGGTTCGGAGCGCTGCCCCATTGTTTTCAATGGGAGCGGGCGCTATAGGAGCGGTAAATATACCGCTCCTATAGCGAGCCAAAGATGCGGCTTGCAGGACATTTTCCAGCGTCCTGCAAGCGCACCGCTTCAGTGTGAAAGCCCTCGGGCTTTCACACTGAAGACACAGCAACAGCTGTTTTGGGTCGGTTTGCAGGCGCAATTTTTAAGGCAATAGCGACTGCAAACCGCCCAAGTGTGAAAGGGGCCTTAGAGTTACAAGGTGCCATGTACAATAACAAACAAAAAAATAAAATATCAATAATAATAATAATAAAAATAATAATAATAATAGATGAAAAAAGTGCTAAATGCATACATATGTGATAGCAAACATGTATAAAAGATTTATAAAAAAATGCAAGTGCATAAACCACACAAGTGTCTCTATATTATTAAAAAAAAACAGTTCTTTGTGGCAGCCTGTCTTGGGCTGTGATAAGAAACAAAATGTTAATTGATGTGAGACTAGATGCAGGTGATGTGATCTCCGGTGATCATGCTATTGACATGCTTGTTACATCCAACCGTGGCTCTGAATCATGCATAGGTGAATCCGGGAACCCCTTATGGTAATAAGCTCACCTCAGAGCGTGTGACCAGCTTTTACACTGAGTCAAAACACGAATATGAACCACTATAGGGTTCTCAGCTGTTTCACTGGATCAGTAGTATCCTCAGTGCAATGATCTCAGAGGTACATGAAAAAAGAAAAAAACTAATAGTGCAATACCGCTTTATAAAATGTAATAGACAAGTTAAAAAACATTCCCCCGCCGGGGTACTCGCATGTATAAGGTGTGTCACAGTGCACCGTACTTCATAAGGCTCAATAAAATACTGTAAACAGTATGGGTATGACTTATATCCCCTCCAGGCAGGTGTACCGTCTCTCGCTCCGTCCTGGCCCCTCCCCTACGCGTGTCAATACTCAGGGTGTGGCGTAACCCACTAAAGGAACATATGCCACATCCTGAGTATCGACACGCGCAGGGGAGGGGCCAGGACGGAGCGAGAGACAGTACATCTGCCTGGAGGGGATACAAGCCATACCCATACTGTTTACAGTATTTTATTGAGCCTTATGAAGTACGGTGCACTGACGCACCTTATACATGTGAGTACCCTGGCGGGGGAATGTTTTTTAACTCGTCTATTAAATTTTATAAAACGGTATTGCACTATTAGTCTTTTTCTTTTTTCATGTGCCTCTGACATCATTGCACTGAGGATACTACTGATCCAGTGAAACAGCTGAGAACCGTATAGTGGTTCATATGCGTGTTTTCACTCAGTGTAAAAGCAGGTCACACGCTCTGAGGTGAGCTTTTTTTATAAATCTTTTATACATGTTTGCTATCACATATGTATGCATTTAGCACTTTTTTCAACTAATATTATTTTTATTATTATTATTATTGATATTTTATTTTTGGTGTGTTATTGTGCATGGCACCTTGTAACTCTAAAGGGTCCATATAACTTCACAGAGTATTTTTGGCACTTGTGCACTTTATATTTATCTATGCGTTTTAGTTGTGCGTTTACAGATTTTGTGCACATTATTTGTTTTTGCTATATTTTGCACTTGCACTTTACACCAGTTGTATGCTTACTATTTTATGCACATTGTTATATTCTTGTGGATCTATACCTATAGATTAAGATACAGATTATCTAGTGCATAGCCATTCCAGCGCAGCGTATATTTAATTTTGTAGCTATACGTCGGCTTGCCTTTTGACCACTAGGGGGCACAACGCCGGAGCCGATGCAGGTGCCCGGCGGTCGCGAACGCTCCACACAGAGACAGAATGGAGATCTCTCAATGTAAACAGACAGATCTCCATGCTGTAAGGGGTGAGGAGAGCGATCTGTTGTTCATACTAAGTATGAACAACGGTCAATCTCCTCACCCAATCAGTCCCATCCCCCCACAGTTAGAATCACTCCCTAGGTAACAGTTACACCTTGATCGTCCCCTACTGTTAACCCCTTCCCTGACAGTGACATTTACACAGTAATCAGTGCATTTTTTATAGCACTGATCGCTGTATAGATGCCAATGGTCCCAAAAATGTGTGTCAAAAGTGTCCGATCTGTCCGCCATAATGTTGCAGTCCCGATAAAAATCGCTGATCACCGCTATTACTAGTAAAAAAAAAAAAAAAAAATGCAATAAATCTTTCCCCTATTTTGTAGACGCTATAACTTTTGCGTAAACCAATCAATATACAAAGCTTATTGCCATTTTTATTACCAAAAATATGTAGAAGAATACACATCGACCTAAACCGAGAAAAAAATTTGCCTTTTTAAAAAAAAGAAATTGGGGATATTTATTACAGCAAAAAGTACAAAATATTGTGTTTTTTTTTCAAAATTGTTGCTTTTTTTTGTTTATAGCGCAAAAAATAAAAACGGCAGACATGATCAAATACCACCAAAAGAAAGCTCTATTTGTGGGGAAAAAAAAAGGATGTCAATTGTGTTTGAGTACAGCGTCACGCGACAATTGTCAGTAAAAGCGACGCAGTGCCGTATCGCAAAAAATGGCCTGGTCATTGAGCACACACAAACACAAACAGAATGCGATACATAGAGGCTGATTGTGTGAATAGTCACTTCAATCATCCAAATAGTCACACAATTTATTGCGGGACGATTCCCAACTCCTTTAGTAAATCGGCCTCATATGGTTTGTCCAGCTCTTCTCATTTAGCATATAACAGCTTGCAATTGTTTGAAATTTGCCAAGACACCACGTCGTCTGTCAGTGACAACATTTGCCTGAAATTCTCCTCATTGACTACATTTTCAAACCATTGCACAATCACATAGAAATAGTTCAGACTGTATAACACGCTCCCTGACCCTATGCGTTTGTTTATATCTTCCCCAATGGGACACAGATGTCGAAATATATATACCTCTCTCTATCTCAGAGAGTGTATGTAGTATTTCATACAAATCATCTCAAAAATGCAATATTATACATAAAATACCTTTTAGAAACGTAGAAAATGAATGGTGTAATTTTTACCAGACGTGCTGCATTACTTTAACCACGTCAGTGCCAGCTTGTTACTCACCCTTCATTACCAGGTTATTTTTCAGTGCTGATACTTTGATAATCATGCAATACTGTGCCCAAATTCATTTTATATCTTTTTTTTGTTAAAAGATAAAGCTTTCTTTTTTTTATTGAAAAGAGAAGTACGGGAAAAGAAAAAAAACAAACATATATACTTACCTCGACGGCTGTGGCATCAGTCCGATGCCAAAGATTTCTAATTGCTCAGTTCTCAGGCCTGCTCTGTCCCTCACTCACTGGAACGCTGGGCAGTGGAGGGGCAGGAGCGGCTGGCTCAGGCTCTCCTTAGAAGACCTTCACCTTTTTTTCCTCCAAATGTACAGAGTAAACTTTCTTGAAACCTAAAGTTAGTAATAGACGGATTCAAAATGTGTCTGGTTTATCAGGAAGCCAAATTTCGATCAGTGTGTGGCCACCCCTGTTTAACAGAGGTCGATCATTTGTTGGGAAAAGTTTGCCAGTTAGGGGCTGCAGCCACTGATCAGTGTATTCTGACAGCAGAGAGTCCCTCCATCAGAAGACAATGTCCTGGCAGGGAAGTCCTCTGAACCTCTCCAATCCTGCAGCCACAATCCAATGCTACAGGGGTTTCTACAGGCTTAGGGGCCAGTCATGGTAACTCATTAACCACTTCATCCCCGGACCAATTGGCAGCCAAAAGGACCAGGCCCCTTTTTGCAATTCGGCACTGCGTCGCTTTAACTAACAATTGCGCGGTCATGCGACGTGGCTCCAAAACAAAATTGGCGTCCTTTTTTTCCCACAAATAGAGCTTTCTTTTGGTGGTATTTGATCGCCCCTGCGGTTTTTATTTTTTGCGCTATAAACAAAAATAGAGCGACAATTTTGAAAAAAATGCAATATTTTTTACTTTTTGCTATAATAAATATCCACAAAAAATATATAAAAAAACATTTTTTTTCCTCAGTTTAGGCCGATACGTATTCTTCTACATATTTTTGGTAAAAAAAATCACAATTAGCGATTATTGATTAGTTTGCGCAAAAGTTATAGCGTTTACAAAATAGGGGATAGTTTTATAGCATTTTTATTAATATTTTTTTTTTATTAGTAATGGCGGCGATCAGCGATTTTTATTGTGACTGCGACATTTTGGCGGACACATCGGACATTTTTGACACATTTTTGGGACATTTGTCATTTATACAGCAATCACTGCTATTTAAATAGCACTGATTCCTATGTAAATGACAGTTGTAGTTAGGGGGTTAACCACTAGGGGGCGGGGAGGAGTCAGTGTGACGTGTTGTGTTTATTTTACTGTAGGGGGGGGCGTGGCTGTACGTGTGACGTCATTGATCGGCGTTCCCGATGACAGGGAACCGCCGATCACTGACAGTCAGTGTACCCGATCGCGGGACACCAGCGGCGATTGGGTCCGCTGGTCCCGCTGCCGGGGTCACGGAGCTCCCGACCGGGTCGCGAGCGCCGCTGGCGGCGCACACGCGACCCACAGGCAGGCACATGCACGATCACGTACAGGTACGTGATTTTGCCTGCCCGTGCCATTCTGCTGACGTATATATGCAGTGGCCGGTCGGGAAGTGGTTAAGAGTTCCAGCTATGCCTGCCCTTTCCACCTCTCCTCCATTTATAGAACATGTACTATAGCTTCTGTCAGCACTTTATGATTGGGAGGACAGGCAGATAAATGAAAGGCCTGCCTCCTCCATTCATAGATTTGGTGCTGTGGGCGTTATCACACGCTAAAGGACCTGGGGGGGGGGGGGGGGTCAGATAACTTCTAATTTCAACTAAAACAGCAGCACAAGGGACACTTCATATTGACTGTACCATTCTGTACTGTTTTTTTTTTTTCTTTTACAAAATGTAAGCCCCGTACACATGGGCCAAATATTTGGCGGTATCTGCCAGTTCAATTCAATAGCAACTGGCTGACATTCGGTACCTGTGTATGGCAGCCAGTCTGACAAAAGCCGGCCATTGCGCCTGCTTCTGTTGAAGGGGTATGACCAAAAAAGGTCTCCTGAACGGCACCCAATCAGCGCTCTCAGCCCATGGCTAAGAGCACTGGCCAGATTGGATCGTTTGTACGGCAGCTCCTCCTGAGTTCTTCAGTTTTTTTAGTTTTTTTTATTTGTTCATCCCGCTGCGTTGAACTGTTTGTGTGTACCAGGCTTAAGGCTTTCGGGCTTTATCTAAGCTCATCATCTACTTCCTAGAAATTCTGGCTAAGAGGGGACAAATCCATGTAAATTCTGGTGCCAAAAGCAAGCCGTAGATGATTTGATTTTGTTTCCTGCAACCAAACTAATCTCATGCAAAAAAAATCTGACAGACTGGTTGTGCTGAAGTAAATTAAAGGATCCACTTCAGTACAACCAGCCTGCTCATAGATGGATTGAATCTCGGCCAGCCCCTGCTGAATTGGTCGAGATTCAATCCATCTATGACCAAATTCTGCTTTTTTTCCCCCTAAATTCCAGCTCCCCTATATACCCATATAGTATGATTTTGCAAAAATAAAACATCTTTTCATTAATTCTACATCGACTTACCCAAGTCTTTTCATAGCGGTTTAAAAACCCTGCTCCATTACTTCTGCCTTACTTCCAGACTTTAGGTCATGACACAGGAAGGAGTTGACCAGCTGAGGTTAGATGAGGGTGTGTGCTAATGAGATCAGCTGGTCAACTCCTTCCTGTGTCAAGACCTAAAGTCTGACCAGAAAGTAAGGCAGAAGTAATCGAGCAGTGTGTTTAAACCGCTATAAAGAGAGTGAGGTAAGCATGTGTAGAATAAATGGAAAGCCGTTTTATTTTTGCAAAATAAGTACATTAATGCTATATTGGTACATAGGGGAGCTGGAATTTAAAAAAAAAAAAAAAAAAAGTGAACTTAGCCTTTAACCACTTAAGGTCCGGAAGGATTTACCCCCTTAATGACCAGGCCATTCTTTGCAATATGGCACTGCGTCGCTTTAACTGACAATTGCGTGGTCGTACGACGCTGTACCCAAACAAAATGTATGTTCTTTTTTTTCACAAAATAGAGCTTTCTTTTGGAGGTATTTGATTACCTCTGCGGTTTTTATTTTTTGCACTATAACCAAAAAAGTCCAACAATTTAGAAAAAATATATATATATATATTTTTTTTTTACTTTTTGCTATAATAAATATCCCAAAAGAAAAAAAAAGGTAAAGAAACAATTTCTTCATCAGTTTGGGCCGATATGTATTCTTCTACATATTTTTGGTAAAAAAAAAAAAAATCCCAATAAGCTTATATTAATTGGCTTGCGCAAAAGTTATAGCATCCACAAAATAGGAAAAAGATTTATGGCATTTTTTTTTTTTTTTCACTGAATAATGACGGTGATCATCGATTTTTAGTGGGACTGTGACAGATCAGACACTTTTGACACTTTTTTGGAACCAGTGACATTATTACAGTGATCAGAGCTAAAAAAAATAGCCACTGATTACTGTATAAATGACACTGGCAGGGAAGGGGTTAACACTAGGTGGCGTTTAAGGGGTTAAGTGTCTCCTAGAGAGGTGTTTCTAACTGTGGGGGGAGTGGACTGACTGGGAGTACTGAGAGATCGCTATTCATTGGCTCCCCCGCTGTGCAGCAGGCGCCCGCACCCACAGTGACTGGTACACGAAACTACGTACAGGTACAGCGTTTCGCACAATAGGGCCGCCCAGCCGCAGTATATATGCGGTGGGTGGTCCTTAAGTGGTTAGGCAATTCTAGTCTTTGTTTTCCAATGTCACAAATCCTGCCCTCCCACCCCCAAACTATAAAATCTTAAAAACTATATATTTGGGCAAGATTTGGTAGAAATACAACTGGTCTATCGCATCCCAGATTAAATATAATATTTTTTGATAGGCAAAAGTGTGCATGTACAACAAGGAACTTGCTTGATACAGTATGATCAGGATGATGCCCATCATCCTGATCATACTGTATCAAGCAAGTTCCTTTCTGTCACAACATTTTTTGTATGTTCATGCTGTTGACATGGTAGACAACTGTATGCTCTTTATCCACACTTGTGTAACATACTGTATATGCTTATGCTTTAAATGCATTCACCCATGTTCCTCTTTTTTTGAATAAACATTGACTTCTCTAAATGCATACACCCTTTTAGTGTCTATCTTTACCCCAAGCATCCCCTAGGGGTACTGGCCAGTGTACATGCACACTTTTGCCTATCAAAAAATATTAAACTATAGAATCTTACCTTGTCACTTGCAACAAAGTACAGTGCGTGAGTGATCAGTAGGGGAGAGGAGACGGAGGAAATGCTTTATCCTGCCTGCAGAAGACCGTTGGGAAAAAAAACTCAGCCTAGGTAAAAATCTGCAGTTCAAGAATTGACTTTAAATAAGGGAAGAGCCATTTTGATAAATTACTGTTTGCAGTGTATTGTGACATATCAGGATTTTTTTTTTATGCAGACTTTCAAGTCTTATAGTATTGTACATCCACACAGAGCACACAAATATACATTGTAGCCAAGTTAAGAAACCATTTACAGAGTATATTGTTTATGTCCTTGATTCCCCACATTGTGTCTATACTAAAATACATCCAGTAAACATTCTTTTTCCTATAAACAATATAACAAGTAAAGTTTTGGTGCGATTGTCATATTGTGTGTATTCTCGGCCTATTTCCAGCTTAACAGGAACAATTCAACAATAGGTAAAAATGTCATTCCCAGAGAGTGGACACAAACCTATTTTTGAAACACAACAAAGTACATCCAGTGCAAACAATAGCACAGATATTTTACTTATGTACAAAACATACTCAAATCATGCATGCCAAGTCAAAAAGGTCACATCTATCAAACCTTGCAGCACAAGTCAGATCAAAAGGCACAGCCCCGAACCAGAAAAATAAACGCCACCTAAGCGGCCCTGGATCCAAGTGTGTCAGCAAAGAATCCTGTGACAAGAGGCCTTTTTAAAGCTCCCAGAAGCACAGTGAAAAATCTGCATAGTCTGGATGTAATGAAATATATAAAGCTCACTTTTCTACCACCATAAAAAAAACAAAAAAATCTATTTCTGGAGTTCCGTTTATAAATGTCACTCCAGAAAAAGTGCACAAGGTAATGGATATAAACAAAGCAGTCCTCGGACAAATTGGCTTAATGGCGTGTAAAGAGCCAGTCTGAGCAGCTCTGTACCACATGATCATTGTGATGACCAATCACCCTGCTCACATGATGTAAACACTGACGTGTTTACATGTGTGTGCCCTCCCCTTCTTCTTACAATGGAGGAGGAACTATTGAATGAATGCCTCAAAGTAGTTAAGTTTTTAACCCTTTCACTGTCAACCCTCCCCTGTATAGCTTAGCACCATGCTGTTCTCTTTGTGACCTGTACAATAACCTCTTTACCTTCTTTATCTTGCACATCTTAACACTAATCTCTTCATCTCCATCTTCCCACTGTACGTGACCTCTACATTAACTTTTCCACCTCCTTTTCCCTGTTTGCCATGACATGTGCATTTTATGCATCTAGTGTACCATTACCAAGATTCAGGTTTTAACCCCCTCAATGCCAGTATGTTCCTTCATTTACAAAAAAAAAAAAAAAAAAAAAGAAGAAAGCTTTGGGTGTCTACTTTCCCCAAAACATTTTTAATTTTCAATGCATTTGTACAGTCCTGGCATTTTTATTTGATATGTTCGATAACCAAACATAAGGGAAAAACTTTTTTTTTTTTTTTTTTTTTTTATATTTTGTCTTTTTTTTGTTCCTACAGTCAATTTATTAAATACCACCAAAGAAAAACTCCATCTGTCTCAAAAAAAAAAAAGATGTAAAATTATTTTAGGCATGGTGTTGTGTGACAGAGTAATTGTCAGTCAAACCATCACAGAAATGAAAAATGGTCTGGTAATGGAGAGGTAAATATGGCTAGGACTGAAGTGATTACATGGAAATTTAAGGGGAAATAAACAATAAAGTGCTGTAATTAGCCAAATGGGGCAGCAGTCTAATGTCTATGGGCCACTTTAATCAGTTTTAAATGACCTTTCTTGGAGGACAAAGCAATAGGAAAGATTAGGCCCAACTCCTTTATTCAGGAGAGATGTTGCACCTGCAGACATTGTAAGAAGTAGGAGGATCATGTATGTACATATGACCATTCACTTAGGCCTATGACCTTCATCCAAATAGTTGGGTCAAAAACAGGATATCTGAGCAACTCATCACTTGTTTTGTCCTTTTCTTCTCAGAACTAATTTAAATGAATAAAAAAAGCAGAATAAGTTAATTCTCATATTGCTATTGCAATAATATTTTGAAGGATAACCACATGCGAGTCACTGTTTGGTAAAATAACATGATTTAAAATCATCCCATGAAGCTTTGCTCAAAATTCACCACTGCTATGATGATAATGTGCAAAATAATCACATTCTTCTCATTTTTGGCTATGTGCCACACTGAGGTTTAGTTAATTAAGGCCAACTCCAATAAAATCACAGCAGCATTAATCAAGAGCCTCGGGTGTGATTAAATAAACAGAAAAAAGTTGAGCTAACATTTGGCAACTGGTGCAGCATTCGTATAACAACTGAATAAATGACAAAAGAGCAAGGATTGTAGTTGTGTTTTATGCAGTAGAGACATGTATTTAAAACACAACGCTGTCTCAAAATGATAACAGTAGGTACTGGTCACCAATAAAAATTCATTTATAAAGTGCAGCTTTTTATACAGCTACTTATACATGACTTCTTTGTATTACATTTATTTTTTTATGCATTTTCCCCCACACAAAAGACTGTGAAGGCCTTTTTTTTTTTTTTTTTTTTTTTTTTAATAAACATTTTTTACTTACCTGCTCTGCACAATGGTTTTGCACCAGCGCGCTTTGCTTCTTCTCTTCAGAGTTTGCCCCATAGCAAGTGCTTGCTATGAGGAGCAGATGTGTGGGCTCGCTCCCGAGACGGTTCTGTGTGTCCATAAACAGGTAAGTATTTAGGGAGGGGGCTACACACAAAAGGTTTCCTTTTACCCAAATGCAGAGAGTGCATTAAGGTGAACAACCATAGATGGTTCAAATCTCAGCCGGTTCAGCAGGGACCATTTATGGGCAGGCTGATTGTACCCAAGTTGATTGATCGACCCCTTGATAACATCCCATTGGACTAAACGCATTGGGCGGGAGACTTGGTGCTGACGTCTTGCCGCTGTGCAATTCCGGATCGCCAGCAGCTGTTCATGTAAGCGATTTCAGCTCTATTTTTATATCCATCTGGGCTCCCGGTAAGCTTTTTTTTTATTCTCAGTTGGACTTTGCATAGAACTGTCAGCGCAAGCACAGTGCTGTGTTACATCCAGAGAGATTTCTATGTTTGCTGTAAGGCACACATGCTGCATTAACATCAGCCATTTGTCCCGGTGAGTTTGAGGTGGTTCAGCTCCGTAACTTCGGGATAAGGATTGGCTCTAAGGGCTGGGTCGGTCGGGCTGGGGCGCGAAGCGGGGCTGGGCGCGCGTGGCCGGGGCAAAGGGAAGGGCGTCCGGTGATGGTCGGTCACCACCTGCCACTGTCCTCGGAGCGGCTCTGATCAATGTTCTATGTTTACTGGAGTGGATGCACCAGCTACTTTTTCCTTCACTTTATATGCATTTGGACTATTGAAATATATTCTTATGCCGCGTACACACGGTCGGAATTCTCATCGGAAAAGGCTCTGATGGTTTTCCCATGGGAATTCCGACGGAATTTCGCTCAAACTGTCTTGCCTACACATGGTCACAGTGCGGGAGCTCGGAGATACCATTGAAGTAACCGCAAGGATAAAGCCCTTTGGAAGCAATTTCTGGGAGTCACATTGTGTACTTTCATATCATTTGCATCTTCATATCTAGATGTTGGAATGTTTGATTTCCCTTTTTTGTTCTTGACAAGACACAATAATAGAGACACTGGGCACGCGTATACAATTTATCCTTCCGAGCTCCCAGCCAGCATTACAACTATATTATCAAGGACATATCAATGTGGTATATGTCCCTTATAACATCATGATGACTCTTGTATCTCATTGAGCTCCATATCTCCCTCCCTACGATTTACCCATCATCTCAGTGGGATTTGTTTTTTTTGAGGGTTGTTTTTAGCGTTGGGCCAGTACCCATGAGACCCTTCTGAGGATATTTGGCATTGGACCCGATATGAGAGGTTCGATACTTGAATGAAACCACTTTTTGAAAATGTTAACTCTATGTGATCATGTCAACTTTCCTAATGAAGCCTTTACAGGCGAAACATGTAGAAGCTTGTTGAATACGTGACCACACACCAATGAATATTGCAGTATCTATGTCCATCATAGGTGTACAGTGGTGTGAAAAAGTGTTTGCCCCCTTCCTCATTTCCTGTTCCTTTGCATGTTTGTCACACTTAAGTGTTTCGGAACATCAAACCAATTTAAACAATAGTCAAGGACAACACAAGTAAACACAAAATGCAATTTGTAAATGAAGGTGTTTATTATTAAAGGTGAAAAAAAATCCAAACCATCATGGCCCTGTGTGAAAAAGTGATTGCCCCCTAAACCTAATAACTGGTTGGGCCACCCTTAGCAGCAACAACTGCAACCAAGCGTTTGCGATAACGTGCAATGAGGCTTTTACAGCGTCCTGGAGGAATTTTGGCCCACTCATCTTTGCAGAATTGTCCTAATTCAGTTACATTAGAGGGTTTTCGAGCATGAACGGCCTTTTTAAGGTCATACCACAACATCTCAATAGGATTCAGGTCAGGACTTTGGCTAGGCCACTCCAAAGTCTTCATTTTGTTTTTCTTCAGCCATTCGGTGGTGGACTTGCTGGTGTGTTTAGGATCATTGTCCTGCTGCAGAACCCAAGTTCGTTTCAGCTTGAGTACACGAACAGATGGTCGGACATTCTCCTTCAGGATCTCTTGGTAGACAGCAGAATTCATAGTTCCTTTTATCACGGCAAGTCTTCCAGGTCCTGAAGCAGCAAAACAGCCCCAGACCATCACACTACCACCACCATATTTTACTGTTGGTATAATGTTCTTTTTCTGAAATGCAGTGTTCCTTCTACGCCAGATATACTTGGACACACACCTTCCAAAGAGTTCCACTTTTGTCTCATCGGTCCACAGAATGTTGTCCCAAAAGTCTTGGGGATCATCAAGATGTGTTGTGGAGAAATTGAGACGAGCTTTGATGTTCTTTTTGCTCAGCAGTGGTTTTCTCCTTGGAACTCTGCCATGCAGGCCATTTTTGCCCAGTCTTTTCCTGATGGTGGAGGCATGAACGCTGACCTTAACTGAGGCAAGTGAGGCCTGCAGTTCCTTGGACGTTGTTGTGGGGTCTTTTGTGACCTCTTGGATGAGTCGTCGCTGCGCTCTTGGGGTAATTTTGGGCGGCCGGCCACTCCTGGGAAGGTTCACCACTGTTCCATGTCTTCGCCATTTGTGGATAATGGCTCTCACTGTGGTTCGCTGGATTCCCAAAGCTTTGGAAATGGCTTTATAACCCTTTCCAGACTGATAGATCTCAATTACTTTCTTTCTCAATTGTTCCTGAATTTCTTTGGGTCTCGGCATGATGTGTAGCTTTTAAGGATCTTCTGGTGGACCTTACTGTGTCAAGCAGCTCCTATTTAAGTGATGCCTTGATTGTGAACAGGTGTGGCAATAATCAGGCCTGGGTGTGGCTAGAGAAATTGAACTCAGGTGTGGACAACCACAGTTATAGTATGTTTTAACAAGGGGGGCAATCACTTTTTCACACAGGGCCATGATGGTTTGGATTTTTTTTCACCTTTAATAATAAACACCTTCATTTACAAATTGCATTTTGTGTTTACTTGTGTTGTCCTTGACTATTGTTTAAATTGGTTTGATTTTCCGAAACACTTAAGTGTGACAAACATGCAAAGGAACAGGAAATGAGGAAGGGGGCAAACACTTTTTCACACCACTGTATATACCTTAGACTATGGATATTTGCATGTCTGTTCATTTTTTATTTCTCTCTATTTTTGTTAATAAAATATGTTTCAATATTTAAATCTGTGCATCAGAGTATCTAACTTCATAAGCATTCTTATAAGGTACCCACAAAATCCCACATCTTTATTCTTCTTAACATTTACACATGGTCACACTAAATTCCGATGGTCAATAACACTACAACATACAACACGTTCGACGGCACTATAAAAGGGAAGTTTAATGCTTCCGAGCATGCGTCGAATTGTTTCCGAGCATGCGTCGGAATTTTGCGTGTCGGAATTGCATACACACGATCGAAAAATCCAATAGAAAGGTTTTCCGTTTGAACAATTAAGAACAGGTTCTCAAGGGGGGCGTGTCCGGACGCAGGGCTGAGAGGACGCGCTGTGTCAGAGCTCCACATAGGAGATAACAATCCACCGCCATCCGGACACAACGAACGGCCAAACAAGCTCCATCAGCACTGGGACATCTGCAGGTCCCCCTTCCCCACCTTTGCAGACCTTTATTTTGGGGCAAAAAGCAGCGCGGAGCGGAACTTAGCCTTCCTTAGGCCGCAGTTCACGAGGCTCCCGGCGCCATCTTGCGGCCTACGGGCCTGACGGAACCCGCGATCCCCGGCCTTGCCTGACACATCAGGGCAGCACAACACCACCTACAGACGCCTGGAAGCCGGAAGGGCCATCGGAAGCTGCCCCCAGCGAGCCCTGTCACTTAGAAACCCGGCGTCTCCTCCTTAAGTGGCCGGCGGCCCCTGGATCACAGTGAGTACAGGCCAGCGGCCTCCGCCTCCATTTACCTGCGCAGGCCTCCCGGTTATCACTAGCCCATCATCAGTCCCCCACCTGACTAGCTAGACAAGGGGGATAACAAGCCCACAAACGTCAGCACTAAGGGAGCCCCTGGCTCCGGCCTACCTCCCGGCGGCCATCTTGCTACACCCAGCACACCTTTTCCTACCATCCACTGCCCCGCACAGGACATACCCGCCAGTACCCCTGACCCACAGTGTCTGACACTATAGCACCCTCCAGGCAGTTGACAGTGGGGGCAGAAGGCCGATACACGTGGGTGGCTGTCTGATAACTTCTGGAGCACAGCGGCCATCTTTGTACCCACACACACCCAACTCGGCCAGTATACTGCAGCACCTTGAAAAACATCAGAGATTGCCTAATTACTGGGTGGTACTACCCCTTGCTAGCCCTCACCCCTGCATGCTTTTTGGAAGAAGCAAGTCTACATGGGGCGTGGGCTTTCGGTCCTGCGTTTCTTCTACTGTAACGCACATGTGCAGCTAACTTAATGTGACTGTGGGGCGCTCCGCCTGACACCCAGCGTCAAGCTCCAATTATGCCAGCAAAGACACCTAAAACCCGTTCAGTAATTGCAAAGAAATCCAGCAAGTGCCCATCAATAAATCAGGCTGTTACCGGCTCCATCCAGAAATATCTAGCTACTAACAGAGCAGGTCCCGGTGCAGGCAGCTCCCAATCCAGGTCCTCGAGGCGCAGCGCGTCCCCGGCTTCATTAGCTGCCTCCGTGAGGGAAAGCTCACCCGCATCATCCTACTGCTCGGACCTCATGGAAGACCCAGGGTCCCCTACGGGTTCAGAAATGTCATCCCTATTGAGCGGTATTAAAAAAGAGCTTGCCGGCATGTTCCATGGTTTAGAAAAATCAATTAAAAAGGAAATTACGGGGGTAAGAGCGGACATGGCACACATCTTAGATAGAGTTGAAGAAACGGAACAGAGGCAGGATTCACAAGCAACGGCCATAAGAGAGCTGCAGGATACAGTTACGCAACTAGCCTTTGCCCACCGTGCCTCGTTATACAAACTTGAAGACCTCGAGAACAGAAATCGCAGAAACAACCTGCGCATTCGAGGTCTCCCTGAGGCAACCGGTTATGATGACCTTGAACCGTCAATTCGAGGGGTCTTCAACACAATATTGGGAAAACCTCCCACTGACCCGCTACAGTTCGACCGAGTACACCGTGTGCTAAGGCCCCGCAGCACCAACACCGAACAACCTAGAGATGTCATTTGTCGCCTTCACTATTTCTCAGACAAAAATGCAATTACAGCCAAGTTGAGAAACACCCCCAATATTGACTTTCACGGAGCGATCCTAAGCATCTTTTCCGATTTATCCAAAGAAACCCTGGACCGCCGCAGAGCACTTAAGCCTCTTCTGGAACACCTACGTTCTAACGGGATCATTTATAGATGGGGTTTCCCGGCGTGCCTTACTGCCACCAAAAATGGTCGCTCACATACCCTCAGATTCCCAGAGGAACTGCCACAATTCTTGAAGGACCTTAATCTGCCCTCGGTAGACCTACCCGGATGGCATGACCCGGTCCCAAAGTTTTCACACATCCAGGATTCCCAGTGGCAAAAATCGCCCACAGAGAATGGGCGTTCATCCGCGCAGGGCTCTGCTCAGAGGCATGGTTAAAGAAAGGGGCCGGGTAGCCTAAAGGCTACGCTTGCAGATTCGCTTCCAATTTTGTTTTTGCTGTTTTTCTTTTTGTTTTGCTTGTTGCAGGTACTCATATTCCATGAAGCACTTACAAGAAGGGATGAACACTAGCAAAGACTTTGTAACTACTTCTGCCCTTACATACAGATGCGGCTCGCCCTTTGGTGATTTGCCAGGGCTCCAGTGATCAACCCCACATAAGAACTTCCTACAGCTGGATGAGTACCCCTGCCTTTTTATAATGTTTACAATGTTGTATATTTGCTGTTTATTCAGTTAAAGTATAATGGTCAATTGGGTTATATTGATATTTAGCACTGGAGCAAAATGTTTCCTCCCTTGTTATTTGCACTATTGCTGGGTTCGGGCGGAGCGCACTGCTCCCATGTACCTTCTACACGGGTCACCCCCCCGCCCACATTTCCGTCTGGGGTGGGTGAGAATGGGCAGCCCTCGATTTTTTCGGTCCAGGCCCACTTTGGGGTCGTGGTCGGAGGTCCGCTCTCTCTCTCCCCACAGGGATCACCGCAGGATTCTGCGTGACAGTTTAAGACTACCCACATGTGTCCACTTGGACGTCTTTGTTGTTTTTGTAAAACTTACTCGTTCTCTTTTCTCTCCTCTTCTTTCTTTTTCACACCACCACCCTTCTCCCCACCTCTGTCCCCCTCTCCGTGACTGGCATGCATGGTATTCTAAGCTTAAGGGATGCGTCCTACCGATATAATGGCCACAATTAAAATCACCTCCTACAACGTCAGGGGTTTGAATGTTGCAGCCAAAAGGCATCAGATTGCACACGAGCTACGGAAATCAGCCACTTCAGTTGCATTCCTCCAGGAAACGCATCTGACCCACACCACGCAGGTCAAACTGACCTCTCCATATTTCCCCCAGTGGTATTATAGTCTTTCCGATACAAGTAAAGCAAAAGGTGTGGCCATAGGCTTTGGTAGAGACGCACCCTTTCGGCTAATAAAAATGCGGGCGGATGACCATGGTCGCTTTCTCTTCTTGAAGGGCTTTCTGGGCAACACCCAGTGCACATTGGCGAATATCTATTCTCCAAACCACAACCAACCCGCCTTTTTCTCCCAAATTCTTACGGAACTAGCTGAGTTTGCAGAAGGCCTAGTGGTACTAGCGGGGGATATAAATATGCCCTTAGATCCAATACTGGACACTTCCCAGGGGCGCTCTCACATACCCTTTAAGCGCCTTGCCTACATTAAAAAAAGACTCCTAGAACGACAATTGGTGGACGCCTGGCGCGTAACCCACCCCAAGGACAAAGACTTCTCTCACTTTTCGAAAACGCACAAGTCTTATTCCCGCATAGATAACATTTTTATAGACCATTATCATCTCCCGCAACTGCATTCGGCGAATATAGGCACTGCGACACTATCGGACCACGCACCTGTCTCGATTGTCTTGAACATGCCCTCTTTGGCTCGCCGCTCCTATAACTGGAAACTGAATGATTCCCTTTTGTCCAATGAAGCGGAAGTCGCATTGATATCTACACAGATATCGCAGTATTTTAATGAAAATAAGCCCGCAGAGACCTCGCCAGCGATAGTATGGGAAGCCCACAAGGCTACTATGAGAGGTCGGTTTATCGAACTAGGGGCGCGGAAAAAAAGAGAGCACGGTCAACAACTCGAACAGGTCCTGCAGGAAATAGCAGTCCTTGATAAACAACACAAACTTTCCTTACACACAACACATTTAGAAGCTCTCACGCTGAAGCGGGAAGAATTGAAAAAACTCCTGAACCTAGACACCACTAGGAAATTTCAGCACTACTCCCAAAAACTATACGAATGGGGGAACAAACCGGGTAGACAGTTAGCGAGATCCCTTAAAGAAAAGCAGACTAGGTCATTTATACCGAAAATAAAACTACCTAATGGGAATTTAGTGCATGCGACCCCCCATATAGCGAAAGCCTTCAGGGAATATTATGCTGAATTATACAATGTGCAATGCGATTCGCCGTCCCTGACTGTAAAGGAAAGAAGGCGGCGAATGCTCACATACCTAAAAGAGGCTAATTTGCCAAAACTGGCACCCCAGGCCCTTAGGGAACTGGAGACTGAACTCTCTGTCGAGGAATTTCAGACGGCTCTGAAATCATCCCCGTCAGGTAAAGCCCCGGGGCCTGATGGATACACTATCCTCTACTATAAAACATTTAGCGATGTTCTCTTACCACGTCTTACGGCTTACGCCAACTCTATCTCACAGACCGCGGGTCTTCGCCCAGAATCCCTTACAGCTCACATCTCGGTCATCCCCAAACCGGGTAAAGACCCCACCCAATGCAGCAGCTACAGGCCGATTTCCCTATTGAATGTTGATATCAAATTATACTCCAAAGTGATGGCCAATAGACTACTCCCTCTTATTCCCAGCTGGGTCTCCACAGATCAGACAGGCTTCATGCCACATAGAGAAGCCAAAGATAATTCCCTCCGGGCAATATCGCTAATTCAATATGCCCAAAGGTCGGCCCAGTCCACCCTACTTATATCCACAGACGCTGAAAAAGCCTTCGATAGGGTGGACTGGGATTATCTGAAAGTGACCTTACGTCATTTTGGGCTAGGTCCCAAGATGTTCCATCGCATCACCTCTCTATACTCTTGTCCTACAGCCCAGATTCGAATAAATGGTACCCTTAGCGACTCATTTCAACTGTTTAATGGGACTAGACAGGGATGCCCCCTTTCACCCCTCCTATTCGCCCTCACCCTAGAACCTTTTCTAGCAACCGTGAGGCGTGATGTGAACATTCACGGGATTCAGGTAGGCAATAAAACCCACAAGTACGCGGCCTACGCCGACGACATTTTATTTTTCACGCAACAGCCCCACATCTCACTCCCCAACCTAATGAAGGCCTTCTCCACCTTCCAGACAATATCCAACTTTAAAATCAACCTATCAAAGTCCGAGATTTTAAATATTAACTTACCTAGCAGGGAGGCAGATCGAATAAAACCCCTCTTTCCCTTCAGATGGGTTCACCGCAGCATGAAGTACTTAGGAGTATATCTTACGCCCAACACCCAATCCCTCTTTAAACTTAACTATATTCCCCTACTGAATAGCATCAAAAACGACCTCGCAAAATGGAAAACACTTGCACATTCTTGGCTTGGTAAAGTGAACATAGTCAAGATGAATATCCTACCTAGAGTGTTATTCTACTTCCAGATGCTCCCACTGGGTGTGCCCATAGGGTTCTTCTCTCTTCTGCAGACCATGGTCTCCCGCTTTATCTGGAGGAACAGTCACCCTAGAGTATCCAGAGGCGTGCTTTTTCGCTCCAAGGGCTCGGGGGGACTGGCCCTCCCAAATTTTAAGGCATATTATATTGCGGTGGTCCTGTCTAGGATATCAGAGTGGAGATATGCTGCCAATTCTAAATTATGGGTGAGCCTTGAAAACGCTCTAAGTAATGCAGACCTGGCAATCATTCCATGGCTCCCGCGCTCCTATAGGCGCCTTGCTACAACTACCTCTTCATTAACCACTTCCACCTTGGACATATGGGACTCCCTCCATAGGAAGCTTTCATGGTCATACACATCACCCCTGCTGCCGCTCACAGGCAATGCCTTCTTCCCCCCTGGTCAACTGGATCCTGGCTTCCAGACTTGGTCCCCAAATAGACCCCTCCTACTGCACCATGTTCTTCAAGCCAACACTCCCAAACCCCTGAGGGTGATTCTTGGCCCTAAACCGCTAGGGTTCCTGGACAAATGGAGGTACAATCAACTGTGTCACTTCCTCGGGTCCCTCCAACAGCCACTGAGGGGGATACAGGACTTGAACGGTATTGAGGAAATACTATACCCAGCAGACCCACCTGAACACTGTATTTCGCTCTTTTACAAAGCGCTCATTAAACTACAGGACGCTAAACATCCTTCCTTCCTCGCTAAGTGGGAGGCAGACCTGGATTCCTGCCTCTCGGATAACCAAAAGGATAAAGTACTGCAGTTGGCCCACATCTCCTCAATAGCATCAAAAATGACCGAGGTCAATTATAAACTATTAGCTAGATGGCACTATACCCCTTCAAAGCTCCATCGGATGTTCCCCGCCAATTCCCCGTTGTGTTGGAGGAATTGTGGGAACACAGCAACCCATGCCCACATTTGGTGGTCGTGCCCGCATATTCGACCCTTCTGGGCCAAGGTCATCCAAATTATACACCAGATCTCTAACGTCAATCTCCCCTCCGACCCCTGGACCATCCTCTTCCATGCAACCAAGGAACCAATTGGAAAGTATAAACGCTCTATAGTCCCTCATCTACTCAACACAGCCAAGGCACTAATACCTGCACTATGGGGCCAGCCTGAGACTCCATCAATGAAAATGTGGTTTCAAAAAATATCGGAAGTTGCCCTTATGGAGGACATTACACACCGCGACAAGAGCACCTCGGTGCGTCACACCATGACTTGGTCCCAATGGACTGACTTTAAAACTACCACGACTTATAGAGAGATAATTGTTCATTGAGCATTAAGTCAGAAATTCTATAAAGTGCCCCCTTATACATTCTAAGTGGTCTTTCTGAGTACACTCTGCGAATGAATGCATTTCTCTTTCTCTTGGAATAGCACACCTCGAGAATCCTTGTATGAGGGTAACATGCATGCCGGCCACCCCCCCCCCCCCGTCTCCCCCCTCCTCTTCCTTCCTTTCCTCCTTACATTTCCTTTCCTTCTCCTCCTGTTCTTTTTTCCACTCTAAAATACATATGCCTAGACTATGCACTGTTTTTGCTTTGGCCTTACATGATTACTCTATACCATTATTGAAGGAAAGACCGAGTTTTTGTGTCTTCGTTGGTAGGACCGGAAGCCTATGGGGATGTAATCTTCCCAACAGTTTACAGTGGGGCTAGTAATAGCCGCTATAAGCTTCAAACAGGGTCTGTAATTACTCACGAATCCAGCACAATGTTGAATGGTCTGTTTAGAAGGTTTATACTGTTTTTGTGTCTTGTATTTCTTCAATAAACATTTATTAAACAAAAAGAACAGGTTCTCAATCCAAAGTCCATCGGAAATGCCGTCAGAAAAAGACCGTTGGGCATACACGCGGTCGGAAAATCCGATGAAAAGCTCCCATCCGAAATTCCGCCCATGTGTACGCGGCATTAGAACCTTTTTGGATATTCATATCAGTCCACACTGATTTTATGGACATTTTTGCATGTTTTATTTACCACATTAAGCTAATGATTGAGTCAATCATCACAGTTACTTTCGCTCTACACTGTTTATATATGATTGATCAATCAATTTTGGTACAACCAGCCCCTAGCAATAATCACTGCATGTTTTCCCAAAAGGGATGGCTCCCCCAGCCCCCCCAGCAGAACACAATAGCTCCACCGCAGAGATTCCACCAGCAACCCTGACTGGGGGAAATCAAGCCGGTTTTCTTTCCTTCAGACCGTGGTTGCAGGAAAGAAAATTGCTCCATCTATGGCTGGCTTTACAGACACTTTAATGCCTGCCAGGTGTATGCTGCTATCTGGGACTTCAAACATGTTCACCTTTGTTTATCTCCATTACATGGTGGGATGATGGGACTAGTAGTTTACACATGAAAGGATGTTCTTTTCAGGTCACAGGAAGTTGCATTTCTGGCGAGATCAACAGACATGTTCTGCACTTGCTGAAAATGTTCTTAGCCAGAAAAATAAACTAATACAGCTGCCAAATCTAAGGACTGGTAAGTTGCAATATTTTACATTTTTGTTTTTGGGTTTAAATATGCTTTAGGAAATCGATAATACCAGGGTATACACAGATGGTTTTAATGCAGGAGCATTGCATGGAAGGACTCAATATAGACGGATAAAACTCCACTGTAAACTGCTGGTTCTTTCTGTTCTGAATACATAGAAATACTCACTGGGAGTATTACTGCTGAATATTAGGGCATCCTAACATAAAGCACTCCTTAACACTTAAAGCCTAACTCCAGGTTTTAGTAAACTTTAACCACTTACCTACTGGGCACTTTTACCCCCTTCCTGCCCAAGCCAATTTTCAGCTTTCAGCACTGTCACACTTTGAATGACAATTGCACGGTCACTCAACGCTGTACACATATGAAATTTGTATCATGTTTTTCACACAAATAGAGCTTTCATTTGTGGGTAGTTAATCCTCACTCTTTTTTTATTTTTTGCTAAATAAACGAAAAAACTCTGAATTTTTTTTTTTTTTTCTCGTTCTCTGATGTGCGCTGATGAGGCTGCACTGATAGGTGGCATGATGGGCACTGTTGGGACTGCACTGGTCATCAGGACACTCATCATCAGTGTAGATGTCCCTTTCACGCAAGCCGGTTATTGCCTCTCCTTTCCTCGCGCTGTCAGCGCAAGGAAAAGAATGCCGATAACCGGCTTGTGTTTACATCGTGATCAGCTGTGATTGGACACAGCTGATCATGTGGTAAAGAGCCACTGATTGTTTTTTTAACCTCAATCTGATCAGCTGTGTCCAGATCACAGGGCAGGTGCGATCACGGGAGGGCGTTATATGACGCCCTCACAGAACTGGCTGGCCACGCTGTAACCGTCATTCAGTTAAATAATGAATTTGGTCCAAGCTGGTCCAAATGAATGGCCAGATTTCTTTTACTAACACATACAGCATCTGTGCACTGTGTAACCTGTATGTAGCATCAGCTATGTAGAGTATACAACACTGCGTTGCCACAGTAGGGCAGGGAATTCTTAGCCATGCACAGGAGGCTTTGTATTTTATGAATGAATACAAGACCTCCTCAGATTGGCTGAGGCAGAGATCCTGACAACATCCACCCACCTCTCCATCTCAGCCAATTAGAGGAAGCCTTGTATTACTCATAAAAATACAAGGCTTTATGTGAATGGCTGAGCAGATCTCAGTTGGACTCAATTTTGTTGTTTGAGATTATATTTATATTATGATAATTATTTTATTGGTCCTCTACCCAGACCTTTACCCTTTAAATTAAGAATAAGGAGTCTAAGAAAAGGAATTTTGGGACTTTGAGTGAGGTTGTAGACATTGTGAAGGTAAACTGGGTAGAAATACATATTTATTAAACATAAAAATGCATGATACATCTCAAAAGCAGAACCATATACGAGGAATAACATTGTAGTGAATGTAATCCTGTACCCTTTAAATTAAGAATAAGGTGTCTGTCTAGGTTCTATATGTGAAAAATTATTCTACAGGATATGTTGCCGATACATTTGATATTTTTCTACCCTTTGATGTTCACCTGATAGATATAGAAGAAGTCTATTGTTTGGTGCCATATTGGTTTCTATATTGGCTAAAGTTAATCTCATATTATGGTTTGCGCATGCCCAGTTGGTGGGGTGGGTGAAGTCCTGCTTGACTCTTCTGCTGGGCCCACAATATTTACCTGAATTTTAGGCCCATTTTTGGTTTAGCCTTTTCGTGCAATATAGCTAAATACATAATGATTTTTCATTGTTGACCACTTTGATGTATTTCCTTATACCCACTTATGGACTTTTCATGGGTTTATGACTGAACCCCTCATTCTTCATGAATGTTATTGTCACCATTGTTTGTACACTAGAATGACAGTTCTATTTTTGTACCTAACTTTGTTACCCTATAATGTCCTATTGTTATTTGAAATCTTAATAAAAAAGATTTAAACAGAGTGCAGTTTTTATATAGCTACTTTTATGAATCCAAGAATAATATCAAAATATAGCACAATTGAAAGTCTGGAAAACCTGATGCGACTCCGAGTACTTGAGTGAACACAATATAATAATTTTTCTCTTGTTTTTTTCTGTACATCACAAACAAGGTCATCTGAGCCAAGAGTGTGAGTCATGGCACTTGTTTTGCATAATTGGCTTTGCATTACTCCTTTGTATTACATTCATATTTTTATTTTTTTGGCTACACATTTTTCCCATACAAGTGGGGATACATTTTAATGCCTATCAGGTTTTTACTGCTATCTGGGGCTGCATTCAAGAGATTACCAGACAAGAAGTGACAAACTCTGCAACAGGGATTGAAAAGTAGACAGTTGCCTATCCTGGTTGTTTTCAGCATGGGTCAGGAAATGACCTCCAGACTGTGGGTCTGGCACATGCCCAGTGGCCAACCGCTATCGCTTGGAAAAAAAACTGTTCAAATCGCTACTGTTCCCTCCGATAAGGCTGAAACTTCTCTGCTAAACATAATCATAAATATTCAGGTTCACAAAGTGCACACATTTATAGGAGGACTGGTCGAAACTCTTATATGACAAACATTAGCAGGCAAGCATTTTCACATTAAACAAAAAATGGGACCCACCTCCCCTGGTTTGTGGACAGGGTGCTGCTAGTTCAATAGCATTTGTGAAAAAGAAAAAGAAACAACTTCCAAGGGCTTATGCGCAGCTACAAGGAATGAATACACTTGTCATGTATAAAAAATATGCTTTATTCTTCCAATTGATGTAAAAATCAATAAAAAACAGCAACAACAAGAACAAAAGAGGGACAGCAACAGGAGCATCATAGAGTCCTATTATTATTGTATTGTAGTATTGGATGGCCAGAGCAAAAATAAAAAACAGGTTTGTCCTCCCCTAAATGATATTACTAATATTATGTGTTGTTGATCCGTTATAGATGTCCATTACCCCCTGAAGAAGATTGCAAAACAAAATTATGATTGAAACGCGTTGGAGTATTCCTTAAGAATAACATTCATCGAGAGATATATATATATATATATATATATATATATATATATATATATATATATATATATATATATATATATATATATATATATATATATATATATATTTATATATATATTTATTTGTGTATTGCTCATGTCATTTTGGACATCCATTATCTAAATTTCTATGTACACCAGAGCTCCTGTTATTGTCCCCCTTTTCCTTTTTTGTTGTTGTTTTTGTTGTTGCTGTTTTTGTAGATTTTTTACATCAAAGCATATTTTTATACATAACAAGTATATTCATTTCTTGTAAGCTGTGCATAAGCCTTTGGGAGTTGTTACTTGTTCACAAAAGCATTTTCACATTTACCCCCGGTGCACACCATAAACGTTTTTGAATCACACAGGAACCACACCTCATTTCTGTGCAATTCACATGCGATTCAGTGTGGTGCAATTTGAGCCTATTCATTTTCAATGGTCTCAAATCACACTGAATTGCACCAAAGGAGTGCAGTCACCTCTTTTTGAACTGCACCACAACTGCATTGCATGATCATTTTGTACCATGCAATTCGGTGCGGGCAAACCTTTTGGGGTGTCATTAACTTTGTATTTATACCCGCAGCGGATCACAAACACAGCATGGCTGCAATGCGGTGTGAAAAATCTGCAGAGATTTCTGCGTTATGCACTGCATATGTGTGAATCTAGGCTTACCGTATATACTTGAGTATAGGCCGACCCGAATATAAGCCGAGGCACCTAATTTTACCACAAAAAAACTGGGAAAACGTATTGACTCGAGTATAAGCCTAGGGTAAGAAATGCAGCAGTTACTGTAAGTGGAAAAGAGGGTCAACAATGCCCATCTGCAGCCTCACTGTGCGCCATTTGCATGCCTCACTGTGTCCATTTGCAGCCTCAAGTACCTGATATCCAGAACACCAGCGCTGTGACATGCAGTCTAGTCGGCGGCTGTCCACTGTAACAAAACCCCATCTCCTCCTCGTCCGTGACGGAACACTGATTCAGTTTCCCAGCAGTGAGTCAGTGTTCAGCCTATCACGGACAAGGACGAGGAGAAGGCGGTGCTTTGTTACACTGTACGGCTGCCGACTAGACTGTATGTCACAGTGCTGGGAGATCAGGTGCATCAGGCTGCAGATGGGCACAGTGAGGCAGGGAGACTCGAGTATAAGCCAAGGGGGGTGTTTTCAGCACAAAAAAAAATGTGCTGAAAAACTTGGCTGATACGAGTATATACGGTATATATGATGCAGCTTAGAGAGGAGCATAACATTAATCAACTTTTGGTTTGGTTGCACGTGGTGTAGCCTCACACTTGAGATTTGATGTATATTTCATATATATATATATATATATATATATATATATATATATATATATATATATATATATATATATATATATATATATATATATATATATATATATATATATATATATATATATATATATATAATTATTTTATTTTTTTAATATGTTATTACATACTCGTTGGTGAATATCAGAAGTGATGAAGAATTTTATCAAACACAAACTTTACAACTGACAACTGTAAACTTTTCTAAGAGATAATGTAGCCACAAGCAATAGACACTTGCAAATGGGCATTTAGTTAATACTGCGTTTCTTTTATTTTGAGATTAGTATTTTTTTATGCAAGTCTTTTACTCTCAATTCCAATTACGTTTTTCACACTTATAATATTAGGTAAATATTAAGTCTAACAACCATGCATAAATGATAGGCCACACCACCGTTGAATTATAATTTATTAGCTGGAGAACGCAGTCAAATTTGTTTAATGGCTAATAAACCCCAGGAAATTGCTTTTCTTACAACTTTAAATCTGTACTAATAAAGTCTGTAACCTTGAGGAAGACAGCGTTATAGAGTACAATGCATGAAAGTCAGTTTGAGAAGAAGTGTTTTTTAAAAGGCATTTTATTTATTTATTTTTTGTTTCATTTTGTAGCCATAGTTATGAAAGTGAGAAGCTTAGCATAAACACTATTATTGGTTTCAATACAGTAAAACCTTGGATTGCGAGTAACTTGGTCTGCAAGTGTTTTACAAGACAAAAAATTTTTTTGATACATTTTAACTTGAGAAACGAGCGGGGTCTTGCAATACGAGTAACTTGGGATCCAACTTGTGAGACTCCAAGTCATGTGACATGTGAAATCCCATTTTAGTCAATGAGAGCTGTCTTAGATAGCACTACAGAAGTCGCTTCGACTTTAGAAACGTTTCCTGTTCTACTTCAAGGTAACTTCTATCCGACTTGTACCCATAGACTAAGGAGGGTTTGGGGAAAAAAAAAAACATGTATGCTTAAAGAAGCTCAATAAAAACATAAACAAGCTTCTTCAAGCTGAAATAAAAGCTCAAATGCCTGTAACATTAGCTTTTTCTCTTTTTTTTTTTTTATAGCTGCGGTGTGTCCTCCTCTTAACTGATGTGATTTGGAGCCAACATTACAGGAAGATTACCCAGGTATTCCCTGAAGTTGCCTTGAAGTCACGTTGCTATAATCTTTTTATATAGACTGAAGGACTTATGAATAAATGTTTGTGGAATCATCTTAAATAATCTGAGTTTTCATTATTTGTGGGGAAATTTGCTTTGATATACGAGTGCTTTGGATTACAAGAACATTTCCGGAACAAATTATGGTCGAAATCCAAGGTTTTACTGTATTGTAAAAAATATGTTATTTGTAATTACTATAGATACGAGTAAGAGAATAGCTAGAATTTTCTTATCATATCCTCATTAGAAGGTTTAACTTTTCACTAGGTAATTAGTGCACAGTGAGTGTACTTCACTGTTCCTTTCCTACAATGCCAGGTGTTTACTGACTGAAAAAAATAGATACCGTATTTATCGGCGTATAACACGCACTTTTTCCCCCTTAAAATCGGGGGGAAAGTCGTGGGTGCGTGTTATACGCCGATACCCCCCCCAAAAAAAGTGCCGAAAATGGCAAGCGCCGCCGAAAAATAGCGAGCGCTGCCGAAAAAGACTGAATAGCGGCTGAAAAAAAACGAAGCGGCGCCGGAAAAGACCGAGCCGACTGTTCGTCTCTGCTCGTAGTCCCGCCTCCCTGCGCTCGCTCCGGAAACAGCAGGGAGGCGGGACTGCGAGCGGAGCTGAACAGTCGGCTCGGCCTTTTCCGGGGGCGCTTCTGTCTTTTTCGGCCGCGCTTCTGTCTTTTTCGGCGGCGCAAGTGACAGAGCGTCTCGGCGGCGGGAAATTTAAACCCGGACAAGACTGCAAATGATGCTGGCAAGCTACAATGACACTGGGCAAGCTACAATGACGCTGGGCAAGGCTGCAAATGACGCTGGGCAAGGCTGCAATGACGCTGGGCAAGGCTGCAATGACGCTGGGCAAGCTACAATGACGCTGGGCAAGGCTGCAAATGACGCTGGGCAAGGCTGCAAATGACGCTGGGCAAGGCTGCAAATGACGCTGGGCAAGGCTGCAATGACGCTGAGCAAGCTACAATGACACTGGGCAAGCTACAATGACACTGGGCAAGGCTGCAAATGACGCTGGGCAAGGCTGCAAATGACGCTGGGCAAGGCTGCAATGACGCTGGGCAAGGCTGCAATGACGCTGGGCAAGCTACAATGACACTGGGCAAGCTACAATGACACTGGGCAAGGCTGCAAATGACGCTGGGCAAGGCTGCAATGAAGCTGGGCAAGGCTGCAAATGATGCTGGGCAAGCTGCAATGACACTGGTCAAGCTGCAATGACACTGGGCAAGGCTGCAAATGACACTGGGCAAGCTGCAAATGACGCTTAAATGTAAGTTTTTTTTTTCCCTAAATTTCCCTCCTAAAACGTTTTTTCCTTAAAATGCCCTCCTAAACTTGGGGTGCGTGTTATACGCCGGTGCGTGTTATATACGCCGATAAATACGGTATGTCTTTTATTCACTAGCCTTTTGTGGAATTGATGAACAAATCTGCCTGATGTACAGATGAAAAATAATAAAAATATGGAATAACATTAACAACAAAAGTTCAACTTGACATGAAATATAGCCGCAGAAAAAAATATTACAATATTTTAAAATTTATATTTACTGTATATACATCTAAACTTCCATTTTTTTTGTTTACAAATGTTTTATTGATTTAGGCGAGTACAAAATATATAGGCACATAGAGATCAGTAAGTACATTCTAGAGACAAGGTATGATTAAACAAATATATATCTCTCATTATAACAAATTAAAAAAAAAAACGGAACACAAGAAAATAAATATATAACTAAAAGAAACAACATTGCATTTATGAGATAAAATATTTGACCACTTGTGAACTATGTTTAGGTCAAAATCATCTATATAAATTAGTCATTGGTGCTAGATGTATTACAATAAGAGGCAAACATATTGAGGTATTACAAATGGGAAGAAGGAAACTCCCAAATATAGTATAGACTTCGTAGGCTGACCAGTATTCCCATTTACGGACAAAAATGTGCACGGAGTGCACTAAAAAGTGTATGTGCCAACTTTTGACGGGGGGGCGGGGGGGGGCATGCGAGAACTCAGAGTTTGGCAAATAAAATGGACATCTGGTAAGTCAGTGTTATATGTACCCCCACTATTTGGAGCACCACCATGGTAGATCGTTGCCATAAAGACCTCAGAACTGTGAAGCTCCAGAATGTGTGAAGCAGAGTACCCCTGTCTCGACATCCCCTGAAGCATGTGTTGGGTACCAATGAGTAAATTCTGTGCAACCTAACAGGGGTGTAATACCAGCGGGTATGAAGCTTGACTACAGTCTCTTTGATAGTGATAGAGCATGTCAATTTATGCATTATGGAGACCATGTCATGCCAGTCCTCCTCCGAGATCTCCTGGGCAGTTTCTACTTCCCACCCCAGCATAGCCGTTGATTTGGCTATAGTATTAGGATCATTAAGGTATTTGTATAAGATTGAGATAGCCCCTTTATCTCTAGAAGCCTCCCCGCAGATTTTCAAACGGTGATTTAGCCGACTCCACATCTTGTGTTAAAATGTTTGGAAAAAAAAAAGTGTCGGATTTGGAAGTATTTGTAAAATTCTGAACGGTAGAAGGCATGGTTCTGTTGAAGATGCTCAAAAGAGCAAATGGAGGAGCTTTGCAATAGGGAGTCTAGAGTCACTAGGCCTTGTGAGGTCCAGCTGACAAACTCCAGGCCTGTATTGAAGGCTGGGGGGAACTCAGGTTTGCCCAAAAAAGAGGCTAGGCGTGGAGGACTAGAGAGTAACTTAAAAACTTTTCCTTATAGAGAGACCAGAGGTAAAGGGATTGGCTCACAATATCGTTAAAAGGTGCAATATCCTTTGGAGAAATAGAGCGTGACCAGAGGAGACCTGGGAGGTAGAATGGGACAACCAAAATCCTCTCAAATTATAACCATGGAACAGAGGTTGGAGAGGTGTGCCATTGTGCTAGTTGTATCAAGCGTGAGGCCAGGAAGTACTTCCAAAGATCCGAGCAGCCCAGGCCACCTCTAGATTGGGCCCTATACATCAACAAGTGGCCCATTTGAGGCTTCTTGTTCTGCCAGACAAATTTAACAGCTCAGTCTGTATATTGCCGCTATTGTTGAATGAGGGACATAAAGAAGCAAAGATCTAAAGTAAAATAATAGTTTTGGGGGAATCGACATTTTCACTGCTTGTATTCAGCCCAAAAATTATATACGGTATGAGGACCACAGGTTAAGTAGTTATTTTATAGTAGAAAAGGTTTATGGGTGGTTGTGTACCAAATTTCAATTTGTATCCACCCATAAAGTATATGTAACAAGTTCAGAAGTGCAAAGCAAATGAAAAATACATCTAATCTGCAAAAAAAAAATCAAGACCTTCTATAGTTTAAAAGGGTAACTCCACTTAAGCAAAACAAAAATAATATTTATATAGCGTTTACAATTGCGATACAAGTCATATTGTAACTGATTTTCCCAGAAGTCTGCACTAAGATACAAATCAGATCTCTCTCTCTCTATCTCTCCTTAAAATCTACAACTGTCTGCTATAAAATTGTTTTTTTCTGTACAATACTGCAGCACATGCATGGTACAGTGTGCAATTCCAACCACCTCTTGGGATCTGTAAGACTCTTTTAAATGGAGCTGGATGCCATTTTGGTATAATCCCAGAACGCATGTTCAGAGATAATACAATTAGTGGTCGTCCAATGGACGAAGGGATAAAACACTGAGCTGGAAGAAGCCCAGGAGAAGTAGCTCCACATCTCTAGAAGTATAATTTGTAAAAAGATAAACTTTTGATGCTTTAACGCTATACAAAATTTCCATCCCATCTGAATGTCACGGAATATTTTTTTACTGAAAAGCCACACAATAATACCCTTTGTTCCTATGAAAATTAGATTTACAAAAGCAAAGATGTGGTATAAATTACATTAGCTTTCCTTTATTTAGGGAATTAAGAAGAGGTAAATCCTGGTAATGTAATTTAATATGCTGTTTTACGTAATGTCAGTAAAAATACAGCATACAGCCAAAATCTATTAGTGAATCATATTTATCCACCAGGTATTTTATTTGGTGCTTTTCAAGTGTACACTAAAGGAAAGTAAAATTTTTACAATACATTATTTACTAACCTTTGACAAACAATTTAATTAGCTTTTTCAGGATTTTCCTGTTCTAATTTTGACTAATGTTAAAATATACAGACTGCTAGACTAGAATATGTGAGGGCTATATAAAGGCAGTTATGGTCGAACTTCTTGATGCCGGGGCCTCAAGTTCATTCCCAATATCACCAAAAGGGCCACACATAACATGAAGGAATAAAATGCTACAGAAAGAACTCACACATTGCAGACATGCAACAGTGGATAGTCAAAGACTTTGGGCATGCTATAAGTGATGGTCAAAGCTTGCAGACATGCTACAATAAATGCTTGGAGATTGGGGAGTCTAGAGTGGAAACATATTATATGAGACTGCTCAAGATCACTACTATTACAGTCTACTTTTTGTGTTCCTTACACCCACCTTGCCAGGAACTGGAACACCTGCTGTTGGCACTAAAGTTCCTAAAAAAGGAAGGGTGCAGTTCTGGTGGCCATCAGCGGGTGTCTCCCAGCAGCCAGAAAATCCCAGTAAGTGGGGTCCAACTGATGCTGGCTGGTGGGGAGGTATAGAACCCCTCCCTTGATTTTCATCAATGCTTCAGTGTTTTGCCTGTTAGCCACATACCTGCTTGCTGTTTATCCTTATCCTGTATCCTATTACCCCTTCTAAATTGTTTCCAGCCCCCTTCCTGGTTATGCCCAGTTTTTCCATGCTTCCCCTTTGCTTGTAGATCTTGTAGTATAGTTTAGTATGCTAGTTAGGTTTTCTGTCACTTTGTTCACTTATACTGTTTACATATATTTTCCTATACGTCATACATTTTTTGCTGTTGTTGGAAGGGGGTTTGTTTCACTATTAAAAAATCTTACTTCATCATAATCATACATAATTTAATCATACTCAGTCCGATTCCATCTTTCCAAGTACAGCTACACTGCAGCAGCACCACAGTTCGACCAAGAACATTTGCTGAGCATATTTATTGGATACTAAGGCACCTTTCACACTGGGGCGGTTCAGGCGTCGGCGGTAAAGCAGCGCTGCTTTACCATAATTTTAGCGGCGGTATTCGGCCGCTAGTGGTGCGGTTTTAACCCCCGCTAGCGGCTGAAAAAGGGTTAAAACCGCCCGCAAAACGTCGCTGCAGCGGCGCTTTGCCGGCGGTATACCTGCGCTGTCCCATTGATTTCAATGGGTAGGAGCGGTGAATACACCGCTCCAAAGATGCTGCTAGCCTGACTTTTTTGACCGCCCTGCTAGCGCACCGCTCCAGTGTGAAACCCCCCGGCTTTCACACTGGAGTGAAAGGGGCTGGATTTTTTCAGGTGTTATACAGTCGCTATTTTTAGCGCTGTAGCGCCTGAAAAACGCCCCAGTGTGAAAGGGGCCTAAGGAGCAGCTGCACACTGTGAAATCATCACTCTGCTCTGTCCTCCTCCTCTCAGCATGTTCACATGTATGCTGTTGCAGAGCCTAATAGGCTCAATGAGCTACTTCTTTCTCACCTAGTCTAAGCATTAGGCCTGGTTCATACCTATGCATTTTTTAGTGCATTTTCAGTTTTGCAGAAAAACACTACAGTCCGTTTAAAATTGTTTCCTATGGGTCATGTTCACATCTGTGCATTTTATGGAAAGGGTCAGGGACTTGTTTTTGGTTCCATAGTCTTCAATGGATCAAAAATGTGTGTTGAAAGATGCAAAATGCACCTGGAATATGCAAACCGCAACCTGCATAGGTGTGAACCAGGCCTTAGAATGCAGGAAATTTACAGGATGCTATCAAGATAAGTTCACCTAAAAAGCTGCTTAAAGCGGAGCTCCACCCTAAAGTGGAACTTCCGCTTATCGGATTCCTCCCCCCCTCCGGTGCCACAATTGACACCTTTCAGGGGGGAGGGGGTGCAGATACCTGTATAATACAGGTATCTGCACCCACTTCCGGGCCCTGCCCCTATCCGGAGATGCCCCGTTGTGTCTTGGGAAACACAGTTCCCAGGACAGAACGGGGACCAATAGAGACGCGCAGCGCGACTCGCGCATGCGCAGTAGGGAACCGGGCAGTGAAGACGTTGCGTCTTTACTTCCTGATTCCCTGACAGAGGATGGCGGCGGGGGCAGCCGAGAGACGAGCGGTCGCTCGTCACATTCTGCCGACACCGCTGGAACCTGGAACAGGTAAGTGTCCATTTATTAAAAGTCAGCAGCTGCAGTATTTGTAGCTGCTGACTTTCAATATTTTTGGTGCGGGTGGAGCTCCGCTTTAAAATAGATTTAGTAAACCATTGATGTTATGTAAATAAGGGATTGTAAAGGTTCTTTTTTGTTTTAAATAACAAAAATGTTATACTTGCCTGCTCTGTGCAATGGTTTTGCAGAGCGGCTCCAAACTTCCTCTTCTGGGTTTTCCACTGGCGTTCCTGGCCCCTCCTCCCTACCGAATGCCCCCATAGCAAGCCACTTTCTATGGGGCCACTCATGTGGGCTCAATCCCAAGTTGGACTGTGTGCATCCCTAGATACATAGTGCGGCTTGGCCCCTTCCCTCACACCCTCCTCTCATGATTTGACTAACACTAGCAAGTGCTAATGACTCCTGCTGCTCTCAGCCAAGCTGGTAAGAGCATGAAGAAGAGAGAGAGGAACTGAAGCCAGGAACAGGCTGGATCCATACAGGACTCATTAGGGCAGGCCATAGATGATATGATTTTCTTTTGGAAAGATGCTTGATTCCCCCCATCAAAAGAGTCAGTGTTGATGGAGGAATCCCTCCCTCCCACTGAGCTATTGTGCTCTGCCAAACACTGATTATTGCTAGAGGCTAGCAAAAATCACATTTAAAAATCCAACATGCTGGTTGTCAATTGTTGGATCGACTTGAGTACAATCGGCCTGCTCATACATGGTTCGAATTCCTGCTGAACTGGACAAGATTCAAAACACTTATGGCCTGCATAAGTGTTAGCGAGGGCCTGGGAGCACGGGTATTGAAAGTTTTTTTTTTTTTTTACCTTAATGCAGAGAACACATTAAAGGTGAAAAACCTTTTCCCTTAAAGGGTTACTAAACTCACAACAGTAAAATCAGTCTGTATATGCAGTAAAGCATGTTTGTTATACTCACTGGGGAACCTAAGACATTAATCCTCTGCATTGTGTAAAAAGACTGTTTGATCCTGTCTTCTTTGATCCTCCCCTTTTACTGTCCCCAATTCATCTGCTGATAGAACATAGCCCTAGGAGGCACTCTGCACATGCTCAATTTGGTGTGTATTGCTAGAGAGTGTTTTTGGTGCTGAGGGTACATGTAATCAGCACAGGGCCAATCAGCACTGTCCAGACAGAGGGTCACGGGTCTTGCAGCCTCATAGGGCAGTCAGAGGAGAATGAAAACTCCTCCTACAAGCTTTAACCAGTGCTCGGCCGGACACTGATTAAAGTCACAACACTGCTATGTAAAGCTGGTGAGAAAGGGTATTTAGCTGTTTATATTTACTAAAATAATTGCTTTTCCATGTTCTGTGTACTGTGGGATACCAAATATAGTGAATGCGGATTCTGGGTTTAGTAACACTTTAAACAACCACTTTAAACTTTCCCCCCGTCTAGTTCAACTAGCTTAAGAACATGTTTTATGCCGATCCTAAATTAAAAAGCTTTAAAGTATTTTTTTTTCTTATATTTTCACGTTAATAAATCTATGTACATATCTGGTAACTGCTGTTTTTTTTTTAGATATTGTTGCCTGGTATTTAGTTACTTACACTTTACAGTTTAACAAGAAAAACAGGTGAATAAAACCAATAAGATAAAAGCAATGTGCAAAACACCCCAAAGCATATAAAAACAAATTTGTGGAATCTGTTAGCAGTGGGTTTTTACTGAGTTTTGCTCACTGTCACAGCTGTGCATGGATGTGAAAATAAGAGGCCACTTTGTATCTATGTGGCAAACACTGCAAAGATGCGATAAATCAAACATTGGAGTTACCAGATACTAATTGCATGCCTTTTGTGTTTGGCGATTCCTGACCTTGAGATAAGACACAGTAACAGGAGTATGTTGTTCTACTATGCACTTTTTCACGTCGGGATCCATTCTGCTGTGATAGGATGCCAACATCTCTGAAACATGTTCCAGCAAAACAGAAAACGCTAATTATTTGCTGAATTATTTTTGATATATAGAGCATTTGATAGCTGTAGGCCTAATGCCTAAAGCACATTATATAATGCAATCTGTTAAATGCTTCATTGACAGATGTATTCAATGAAATTGTTTAGAAATGGAAAACAACTAGAGTGAGAAAATACCCCAGAGCTTTTCATGACCTAGAAAAGCATAACGGCCATCCTGCAGAAGGGGTACAGTACAGCCATAAACACAATTATTAGAACTAGATAAACTCTTCCCAATTTGTAAAGTCACTCGAGTCACTTCATGTAAGCAATTTTAAAAAAATAATGAGGCTACAGGATAGAAATTTCCCTACAGCAGTTTGAGGATTCCCCACTTCCACAAGGCCAGACAGAAAGTGTGACCTACTTGCAGAAAGTGGATTTGTAATGGTGAGGTAGCTGAGCAAAGCTGGGAATTCTAGTGGTGACATAACAAGTGGGCACCCTGAGAGATAAATTAAAATAATGTAGAATGCAACTTGTCAGCAACTCTAAAATTGATTTATTATTTCTAAGATGTGGAAGCCTTCATTACAAAAAAAATGTTTTTACTATAATTAGACCAGCTATACACTGACATTGTCAAATCTGCATTCAGATAACATTTCTAAACGCTTTTAATGCAGGGCTTGACAAATTTTCTTAGAATCTACGAGAGTTAGGAGCCAGTTTTTTAAAATCCTCTGCCCAGTGCCCAGAGCTGCATGTCCGGGGCATCAGGCAATAAGAATTGCTCATGCCTGATGCCAAGCAAAAAATAACAATATTTAAAAAAAAAAAAAAAAAATTAAAATCAACTTTTGTTTTGTTATAAGATTTTTGCAAATAAATTATTTATCTCCATCACTGATGTGCGTTTATAGGCTGCACTAATGGGCACTGATGAGGCGGCATTGATGGGCACCAATAGGCAGCAATAAGGTGGCACTGATGGGCACTGACAGGTGGCACTGATAGGCAACACTGAGGTGGCACTAATGGGCATCGACAGGTGGTTAATGATGTATAAAGATTGTGGGGGGGGGGGGTGTAATAAGTAGTAATGAATGAAGCTGGGGGTGCAGTAAGGGGGTTAATTTTGTATACAGATTGGGGGGTGTAATAAGTAGTAATGAAACTGGGGGTGCAGTAAAGGGTTAATACTGCTGGAGACTGTCGGACTATCACCCTCTGTCCCCGGAGGGAAGGCAGCCATGCTCGGTGTGTAATAACAGAGTGATTCGGGGTGCCCAGACTGAACACAGATAACCCTCCAGGTCTCTTAATTTTAATGCATGTAATTATTTTGTAATGGTGCAATTCACAAAGTGTGTTTTACCTGCATTAATGTGGTCAGTTTAGTTGCATTTAGAGAAAAAAAGACTCCTGTGCATCCAGGATCTGATTAGATACAACACAACATGTTGTATTGAAAATGGATAGCTATAGATTCCTTTCTCGCCCTTTAATACTCTCCAATGTGCCCAAACTTTGTCCCCAGCATGATAATGTCAGGCCAAATGTACATTTTATTTGTAATTTATTAAAATCAGAAATACCCTCTTACAATAGGATCGACTGAAGTATAGGAATTCCAATTTACAACCTACAGTGGTTGTCCGAAAAATATGTTGTAAAATAATTAATCATAGAAACATAGAATAATATTAAATGCAAAGCAAATTAAATGCAAATTCCATAGGTGAAAATAATAATTGGATCCCAAACCTGTATTTGTATACCTCAGATTTACAGTATAGCATTAGAAAAAAGGTTGCCTACAATAGTTTCACACCCACAGTGCTGCAGAGCATCATTGCTAACTTGTGCCTGTGTTACCCCTGTGGTTGATTAACATGGTAACTTTCAAAAGAAAAGCACATGGGGGGGGGGGGGGGCGTGGCGACCGAGCCCTAAGATGGATGCTTGATCTTGGAGCTCCGCTCGCCAGCCAGAGAGATCGCATACCATCCGAGCGCACCGGCCATCTAAATAGCCCCAAACCACCATCTGTGACTGGCGGAACACCGTGGGGATGACCAAGCGGAGGAAAACAGCGCCGCAGCCCCAGAAGATGGCAAATTTCTTCTCAGCTAAGTCCCGCGGGCCTACGCAAAATGGCGGCGGCGGGCCGCTACAACCGCACATCGCTGACCAGGCCGCTCACCTCAGGAACGGAGGGGGAGGCCTCCGCTCGTCTCAGGGACACACCATCTCCCACAGCGATCCGCCATCCGGTTCCTCTAGCCCCTCCACGAGGAGCCCAGCAAAATCGAAGCCCAGGCTGACCTCCCCAGATAGGCCTCGGATTCCACACGAAATGGAGGTAAGCACACAGGAAGCTGCAGCATCTCCTCACACTCCTGACCCCATAGCAGACTTTCCCACAGCAGACAGGCCCATCTCAGACACCATGCTGAAGGAAATGTTACTGTCACTTAGATCTGCACTGCATACTGACATGGTGAGAGGGATAAATCAGTGCCACAAGGAAGTGCAAGCTATTGGGGGCAGAGTGGACAGGATTGAGCACAGAATGGAAGAATTCACTACCACATATAATGTAATGGTGGATGCTCACACAGCCCAGGGGGAGGATATTGCATGGTTGAAAGACAAAGTCTCAGACCTTGAAGACAGAAGCAGACGCAACAATATTAAACTGAGAGGAATCCCTGAATCTGTCCCAGCACCTCAGCTCCTGCAATATGCCCAAACCCTATTCTCCACACTTGTGCCTACCCTCACAGCTCAAGACTTGATCATAGATAGGATCCACAGGCTCCCCAAACCCTCCTTTCTGCCGGAGGGCACACCAAGGGACACCCTGTTACGAATCCACTTCTTCCATGTGAAGGAACAGATATTCCAAGCAGCACGTAAACAAGACAAGGTCCCATCGCAATATGCAGACCTACAAATTCTACCAGATCTATCTAGATTTACGCTCCAGAGGAGGCGAAACCTGGCCACCATAACAAAAAGCTCTGAGGAACCATAGGATTCCACATAAACGGAAGTACTCAGCCACCCTCATCATCACACACAATGGTGTAACAAGATCAGTTACCACGCTGGATGACGGCATTGCCACCCTACAACAATGGGGGATTCTTCCTGACTAGGCAGCGTACCCGTCGCCACCGCCACAGCCCCAACAGATCCAGGATGACTGGCAGGTGGTTTCACACAAGCGCAATAATAAGAAACAAGCTGGGAGCAGCTCATAACATGTCTAATTAGTTACTCTCAAATCTCTCTGGCTGAAGGAGTTAGTACCTAGACTCCTATCACCCCGACACCAAGTTCAGCAGCTATGTCTGCACGCGGATCAGTTATCAGATCCCTTTTTACATGTTTGCATTACACCTAACCCAGGACCAGCTTTCCAACAGCACAGCGAAGATGACCATCACCAAGTCTTCTGTGACATCCAACGGACAGGAGAACCGCCACCACAGTGAGTACACCAAGCACCTCGCCACACACACAGACCCCCATTGCCAGGAATGACACTTAACTTTTTATCCCTGAACGTCAGGGGTTTGAATCATCCCGCTAAGAGGTTCTCCATGTGGAAGGAGGCCCGCAAACACAAGGCAGATGTACTCCTCATTCAAGAAACTCACTTTCAGACACTTAAAACCCCTGTTTGCTCGAACAAGAACTACCCGCATGTCTTTTTAGCTTGCACACCGGATGGCAAAAAAGGGGGTGTCATGCTGGCCATTAAAGATACTGTCTCCTTCCAACTTAAAGACTCCTTTATTGCAGACAGTGGAAAGTTCATAATTGTCACAGGAGACTTGGACGCCAAGCCATTCACCATTGTGACTCTTTACACACCAAAAACGCACCAGATGCGTTTTGTTCAGCAGGTGCTTAGAAAAATAAACACCATGCTATATGGTCGCCTCATAATAGGCGGTGACTTTAACCTCATAGCTGACCCGAAACTAGATACTACTACTGTGGACCCTAGAAGACCATCCAAGCTACTCAACCTCTTCCACAAGCATGATTTGTTCGACACCTGGAGGTGTATGCATGCTAGCGAAAGAAACTACACTTTTTTTTCCACAAGGCATTGCTCGTATTCTAGGATAGACATGTTTGTAACTGACAAGTGGCTCTTGCAGCGTGTTCAGTCCTCCACGATACATGATATCGGGTGGTCTGATCATGCTGCAATCACATTGACTCTCCATACACAGGGTGCCTCCCCCTCTCCACCTATCTGGCGATGCAATGTAAAATTACTTCAGGAACCCAAATTGTCCCCCATTTTATCTCAACATCTCACAGAATTCTTTCATTCCAACAACACTCCTGACGCGAACCCGTTCTCCATTTGGAACGCTCATAAAGCCTTTATGAGGGGCATACTCATTCAATTAGGAGCAATAGAGAAGAAAAAATACAATACTAAGCTTAATGACACGTTAACCTCAATACATACATTAGAAACCCAAAACAAATCACTTCCCAACCCGATCATAGCAGCCACCCTCTCCGAACTCAGGGAAACTCTGAGGGAACTCCTCACATACCAATACGACAAACACCTCAGGAAGCTGCAACTCAACACATACGCAAATGCCAATAGGGCAGGGAAATACCTGGCAAACAGAATTAAAGCGGCGCGTGTCAGAACCAAAATCCCTTACCTGATCCATCCCACTACATGTGATAAGATCTTGAATCCCCAGGCGATTGCTGACCAATTTGCCGATTTTTATGGAGCCCTTTACAATTTACACGCAGACACCTCCACACCCCAACCATCCCCAGATAGCATCCAAAATTTCCTACAGAACCTCAATCTCCCTTCACTGTCAGAAGAACAGTTATCAACGCTCAACGCTCCATTCACAACACAGGAAATTAATAGAATCACATTATCAATGCCAAATGGTAAATCCCCAGGACCTGACGGTTTCGGAAACGAATACTACAAGGTCTTCAAAGAACAACTTACCCCACACATACTACAGGTATTTAACAAAGCGAGTGAAACTTCATCCTTCCCACCCGAGATGCTGAAAGCCCACATCATAACACTTCCGAAACCTGTTAAGGAGCCTACCACCCCAGCAAATTTTAGACCAATCTCTCTCTTAAATACAGATGTAAAAATTTACCCAAAACTCTTTGCGAACAGATTGTCTAATATAATACCAAATTTCATACCAAAAGACCAGATGGGCTTTGTAAGGGGGAGGCAGACCTCAGACGCCACAAGGCGTATTGTCAATATTATCCACCATGCCACAACCTCAAGAACGCCTTCTCTGCTTCTATCTATAGACGCAGAGAAGGCGTTTGATAGAGTGCACTGGAAATATATGGAAGCTGTGCTAGAAAAATTTGGGTTCACCGGTTCAATCCTCAAGGCGATTATGGCCCTTTACTCTTGCCCTTCGGCACAAGTTTACACCTCAGGACTGTTATCCAAACCGTTCGCCATATCGAACGGTACCAGACAGGGGTGCCCACTCTCTCCGACCATTTTCAATTTAATGATCGAACCTCTAGCGGAAGCTATGTGTACAAATGACGACATTAAAGGTTTCCAGATAGGCAACACCAAACAGGTTATTAACCTCTTTGCTGATGATGTGATACTGCTTTTGACAGACCCCATGACCTCCCTACCACAGGCACACAAGACTCTCACAGACTTCGGGGAAGTCTCTTACTATAAAGTAAACTTCACCAAATCCCAGATCCTAGATTTAGGAGTGCATAAACACATCAAACACAGACTACAAAATTCCCTACCGTACTCGTGGACCGACAAAAGCATCACCTACTTAGGTATTCAGGTATCCACCAATACATCTTCCCTAGCGGACCTCAACTTCAAGCCGCTTTTAGTCAAGCTTGAGAAACAACTCAAGGACTTGAGTAAGAATGAAATCTCTTGGCTAGGCAGAATTGCAGCCTTCAAGATGTCAATATTGCCACAAATCCTATATATATTCAGATCGCTCCCAATCCCTATACCCGCACACTATGTTACTGCCATTTCCAAAGCTACTTGGAAATTTACATGGGGAGACAAAAGAGCCAGATGCCCACGGAACAACCTTTTACCTCACAAGTCAGTAGGGGGAGCAGGGTATGTGGACATACAAGACTACCTATGGGCCACCAGACTTGATCAGTTGAGACACTGGTTTTCTCAAGCAGATCATCCACTTTGGGTTGACATTGAAAAGGCTCTTACACCTACAAATGACCTTACTACTTTCCTAATGACAGACATATGGGTCCCATGGGATCCTGGGGGTTTATCCCCTACCTTACAGATATCCCTTCAGGCTTGGAGATTTCTCCAGACATGCACTCCCACAGAACATAAGGAGATCTTATACCAATTCCCGATTGAAACTCTAGGGGCTAAAATTCCACATCTAAATTTAGCACGGTTAAAAGACAACAAAATTTACCATATACAAGACTTGTTCACTAGCCAAGCGCCTAAACCAACGACAACAATTATGACTGAATACGACCTCCCTAGGGAATTATGGTTCTCATGTATGCAAATTTCCCACTTCCTGAGAGCACATCCACTGCCCACTATCTCTATACCCTCTAAGGCTTGGAGTTTCTACTCCTCCACCACCCAAACCACTAAGGGTATATCATTATTCTATAATCTTATAAATAACAAACGCAACTTTTCCAAATCTACAGCCCTCAGTAAGTGGGAAACGGATTTAGCCACCTGCTTTTCTGATGACCAGTGGTTACTCGCATTCCGAACTGTTCAGAAGGCATCACACTGTGAGAACCATTGGGAAATGACTTTGAAAATTATCAATAGATGGCATTACACCCCATATAGGCTTTCAATTTTCTTCCCATCTTCATCCCCTCTATACTGGAGAAACTGTGGGCAGATAGGCAATCTTCTACACACACTTTGGAGCTGCCCAAGCCTGACTAGCCTTTGGAACAAAACCTTCCAATTAATCTCCGACCTTACGGGTATACTGACCCCTCCTAACCCTTCCCTTGCACTGTTACAAATAGGCGTGGAACTCTTTCCACATGCAGACAGAGCGACGGTAACACACATATTGTTGGCAACCAGAAATCTGATTCTACGTAATTGGAAGAGCACAAACGCCATTAATATATCAGAAGTTATCGCATTATTCAATAGGAATCACTCCTTTGAAAGGTTATTAGCAATTAACTCACTTCGCTGTAAAAAATTTGACAGTGAATGGAAAATGTGGACCGATAGATTTAAAGTTAATTGAAGTTGATCGTTTTTCGAATGTTATGGATATTCTATACACATGTATAGGCTTTGTTATTTAAAACAGAGATGGTACTCGCTGTGAACACGGTATATTCACTGTATTTCCCTTCTTACTTTTTCCTCTGTGTATTGTTTGTCATGTAAATTGTGAAATTTCAATAAAAAACATTGATTAAAAAAAAAAAAAAAAAAAAAAAGCACATTTTTTCATGACTGACAAATAATTATGAAGAGGACAAGAAAATGTAGTCTTTTACCTGTTTTTGCCTATTTAACCTGCCATGAACTGTCATACATTAATGACTGTCTACATATATATAATATGGCAGGAATCAGTCAGCCAATGTGCTTAGGAGTGCTGCATACATTTTTGAGTCTTTTTTACTGTCAATGGAAGCACTGGTATGACTTTGTATATGCCTGCAGGCTGCTGAATAATGAATTCCAAGGTCTTTAGATGAAGTTCAGTTGTCTCTGCACAGTGCCCTATAACACTCTGCGCAGCAATTAAAGAACTAGACAGCACTTATAAAAAAAAAACTGACTGTCAGGTTTTTAGAAATCTTATCTAAATTTAATAACTTACTACAATTCTCCTGTATGTTCTGCAGAAGAGAGGTCAACCTGAGATGGCAAATAATAAAATCAAGGTGCGTTTTACAGATCTGCTTACCTCCCAGTTTTAGTCGTGTATGTGGCCAGGTGACCATGGTCTTCCCAGCTGTGTACGGTCTCTGTCATTCCATGCTCTTGGAACACGGGCTGTAGATCTTTGATAATGGTATTTCCGTCAGCTAAAAAGTGACATGTGAGAAAGATTATCAAACAATTGCTCAGCATAAAAAAAGAATTACAATCTTCACATACAGTGCTAAAATCCTAACTTGTAGACCAAGGGTGTCCAACCTGCAGCCCAAGATGGCTATGAATGTGGTCCAACACAGAGTCATAAACGAACTTAAAAATGTTGCTTTTTTGGGGTTGTAAAAATGCATTTTACACTTAGAGAACACATGTGGCCTAAAAAAACATTGGGACAGTGTCCATTTACTGGCCTTTTATAGGTTTTATCTTCCCAAAGAAAAATATCCCACTCTTCACAATCACACCTTATTCATTCAGTTTTCGGCAGCACCTATATTTATGAGCAACTATTGAAGGATGAAGCACACAAAGGGAAGATTTAGAATCAAAATATCTGATGAGGACTTAGGAGATTTAATTGAGAATTGCTACTACAGCCATCCAACAAGATATTGATGCGTTTATCAAACACAGTGTCAAATATCTAATTTGTTTTATATGTTGCCCGCTTTTACTTTTAAAATAAAAAAATATTCCAAAAAAATTAAATTACTCAGGTACATTATCTATATTCGTGATCATTAACTAATCTGCCTGATGTTTTCTGCTCATCAGCTATCCTTATTGTTAGTATAATTTATGTGTGGCCCAAGACAATACCTCTTCTTCCAATGTGGTCCATGAAGGTCAAAAGTTTGGACACCACTGTTGTAGATGCAAGGCTGGCTGCTTTCAAATCTCTCCTACGTCCATATACAATATAAATTGGTATTTTAGTTATAGGCACCACTGGGCTCAATCACAACCTATCATTTAGGGCTCATTCACCACTTTGTTTTGCCATGTGTCTTCTATTCTAACCTGTGTTAATGTAGGTCAACGCACGTTGACATGTTTTGACGTGTTCCCATTTTTTAAAAAAATGCACCAAAAAACGCCTGTTTTCAAGTTTTACTTACCGTATATACTCGAGTATAAGCCGAGTTTTCCAGCACATTTTATTGTGCTGAAAGTGCCCCCCCCCCCCCCCCCCCCCCTCGGCTTATACTCGAGTCAAGCACTTTTCTGCAGCAGAAAATTAAATTTTCCGAACCGACTTTGGGCCCCTGTATCTCAGGCATTGGATATTTTGTAGTGCTGGTTCCACTAGGTTTGCATACCAAATTTTGGGTTCCTAGCACCAAGTGGCCCCGAGATACAGGGCCCCAAAGTCGGTCAATTGCATCCATCTGCAGCAAGTCATTTTGGGACCCTTTGGGTCCAGAGACACCAAATTTTGGCTGCAGCTAGGGAGCATCTAGAGTTTGAAGTTCGGGGGACCTATGGCTGCAAATCGGCACAGTGAGGCATGCAAATGGGCATTGTTAACCCTCTTTTCCACTTACAGTAGCTGCGCATTTCTCACCCTAGGCTTATACTCGAGTCAATAAGTTTTCCCAGTTTTTTTGTGGTAAAATTAGGTGCCTCGGCTTATATTCGGTTTGGCTTATACTCGAGTATATATTTATAAAGATAGAGCTACAAATATTGAGGAACAGGGCTTTTTAATTAAACTTTACAGAGAAGAAAGAGAAAAACATATATGGATGTAGTTAATATAATGATAATGCAGTAAAACTAGAAACCCTGCGCTAGGAAAAGAACAGAACTTTTTTTTTGTACAGTAAAACCTTGGATTGCAAGCATAATTCGTTCCAGAAACATGCTTGTAATCCAAAGCACTCTTATATCAAAGAAAATTTCCCCATAAGAAATAATGGAAACTCAAATGATTCGTTACACAACCATTTATTGATAAGTCCTTCAGTTTATAATCCATATAAAATGATTATAGCAATGTGCCAGGTTGTGTAACCATAAAGTGTCCATTCACAAATGGAAGCCTCAACAAGGGGATTAGAAGCAAAATCCAGCAGGAGCTACAGAGTATAAAAGAGAAGAGAGGCGCCTCTAAGTGTAGCAATATGGTTACATTTAATGAAGGTACAACATTTAGCAACTCAACAGTCTGCAATCGTGTCTCACCATCCTCTGCACTACTGGCGCTCACCGATGTCAGTCTGCAATCGTGACCAGGAAGACTACCCTGCAGTAGATCGATTGAACCGCTCAAGGTGCGCAGTGTGGAAGGGACGACGGTGGTGCGGAGGATGGTCTATGTGGACAGCTTTACCCCGGATTGCCTGCATACTTAGATGTGCCATGTGAGTTGCTAAATGTTGGACCTCCATATTGGTACACTTAGAGGGGCCTCTCTTGTCTTTTATACTCAGTTGTGACATGACGCTCCTTGTATATCAAGACATCGCTTGTATATCAAGTCAAAGTTTGTTTAAAAATGTTGCTTGTCTTGCAAAACGCTCTCAAACCAAGGTTTTACTGTATTATAAATACATGGCATTCTTTCAAATCTTGATCCATTACTAGATAGGCCATCCAACTTTTCAGCAGTATAAAATATGCAAATAGAAGTCTTTTTCTGGTGAACACAGAAAGCAAATTCTCATAATTACATGTAAGAATTGACACAGATTCTTATTAGAAGTGGTACACTCCTAGCCCCTCAGATAAAAGAATTCACAGTCTATAAATCATCCAGTGTAAACCCAGAATGTTCCCAAAGAAGCATTCTAAACACCCATGACATAAAATGAATAGAAAGAAATGTAACAATAATTCTACACATAAGCCAGATATACCTTCAAAGTGACCATACTGTACATAGATCATAACATTTCCCATGTTGATAATTCGTTTTTTTGTTTAATACACATGGGTCTCAGATTCAAAAGCAATAAGCAAGAATCCGTTTTGGAGCCTGATTTGTGCTGCTTTGCTTGCTTAGTATTACGATTTGCTTCAAGCTTCTTTGAGGTGCTTCAGCTGCTTCTAGTTGCTTGAGTTTCTTATGCATTCATAATAACTTGTCTGGTAAGAAAGGTCTCCAAGGCTGGCCATAGATTATGCAATTTTCTTTCCTTCAACCATAGGCTGAAGGAAAGAAAGTCGCTCGATTTCCCCATCAACACAGTCAGTGCTCCCTCCCACTGCGCTATTGTTTTCTGATAGCGGGAGGTTTCCCTGCCGTCCAGAATACAATGATCACTGCTGATGGTTTTAGCCACCGGCAGTGATCACATGAAAAATAAAACTCACAAGCTGGTTGTACAGAAGTCAAATCAATAGACCAACTCCAGTGCAACCAGCCTGCCCAAAGATGGACTGAAATTTGTCTGGTTCCTGCAGAACTGACTACATTTCCATCCATCTATAGCCAGCTTAAGCCTAGTAAGACACAACTGGAACCTTCCTATTAGATCAGATAAGCTGCAAAATGTCTTGCTTTTGCAGAACAACCTGATACTTGATTGGTGTATGTAATGTAGGTGTATCTGATTATTTAAAACGGAACTTCAGTAATTTTTTCAACTTTCCAACTATTAAATCTTCTGCCCTTGTTTTAACTTTGGATAGTAATTTTTTTTTTCCTGCCAGTAAATACCTTATACAGCTTATGACATGCACAGCTCTCTCTCACTCCGGGGAGAGTTTGCCAGGAAGGGAGGGGGGAGTCATAAGAGGGCCAATGAAAGCTGCAGGGCTGTAGAGCTGGAGGTGTGCCTCTGTATAAATCCAGGAAGTGAACAGGCAGCAGCTTCAGCTGCCCACAGTTAAAATGGCTGCAGCCAGACTTAGTGGAGGGAGATTTCTGCAAGTACAGAATCATAGTATATATAAAATAATATGCAAAGTGGTTGGAGGGAAGATTCAGAATGGCAAAGATGTTTACATTACAAATTATGTGAGCAGACTGCAGTTGCTCTTTAAGGCTTTGGTATGCACGGGCTGAATGGTCGATTCTCTGATATCATTTAACAATTTACTTTGCAAGGCATTTTAAAAGGAAACCTTAATGACACAAATGCAGGGGCCACCACTGCTCATCTGATAGCTGGCTGGCAATTGTGTGGACCCAAGGGCTTTAATAGTTCCTCAGTCACAGATCTGCTATATATATATATATATATATATATATATATATATATATATATATATATATATATATATATATATATATATATATATATATATATATATATATATACATATATATACACACATACACACACACAGACTGTGGATCAGAACTGTGACTTCACTGGCTACATACTAGTCCCAGGTCAGTGACTCAGAACATATGCTAGCTATAGGAAACTAGCATTTTTTAGTACAATGTATTTTTCAATTAGAACAAGATTCCTTTCACTATTTTCCACCAGCCATACAAATACAGTATATGTTGCAGCAAGACAGTGAGTTGTAACACCAAGTGGCCACATATATGTATGCAGCCAGTGACTATATTCTGTGCTGATGGTGTGCCCCCAGACTGGGACCACACTGTCACTGAGAGCTCCCAGTCACTGTTAACGATCAGGAGCAGTAGCACACACTCAGTGACTTTAAACCTGTCATTGGGTGTCACCTTTGCCACAGCTCAGTACAAGAAATTTCTGTTCTCCAAGATCTGCCCCCGTCAACTGTAAGTGCCATTATTGTGGAGTAAAAGCTTACTCTTAGATGAGCAACAACAACTCAGCTACATAGTAGAGCATGCAAATTCAGAGCAGGGCTGCCAAGTGCTGAAGCACACAGCGCATAAAAAATCGCCTATTCTCTGTTGCATCACTCAGAAACTACTTCTAGAAGCAACTTCACCACAAGAACTGAGAGTCATGAGATTTTTTGCCAAAGTGCATAAATGATCCTACATAGGAATTGAACGGTGTGTGGCAAATAAAGTCAAAACGTAGAAAAGGGTATGGCACTCCTATGTAGGTTTGGCCAACCTTATTTTCTCCCAGACTTGGCATCAAGTACTTTGTTTCTCTTCCAAGATAAAGTGTATAACAAGACTTTACTTGCTTAAGAGAACTTAAAACCAAAAAAAAATGAGCCTCAGACCCAGGGAATGCCAAATCTGGAGGCACGTATTAGTAGAAGTGTAGGAAATTCTGTGGGAGACCATTAATTCTTTAATTTTTTTTCTATTTCATCAGTGATTCACATGGGATATTGTGATTTACAATGTTGCACTGAACCAAACCAACCAACACCTACAGTGTAAATGAAAAATCATTCTCAATATCACAATGTGATATTTTTCATAACTTTCAGGTTTCTACATGGCAGGTAACTGCTTCTTCACATCACTACATACCACACACATGTATACATATACACACACACACACATATATATATATATATATATATATATATATATATATATAGGAGGAAAAACCTCCTGTGCCGCAGCTGCCCCCAGAGCCCCTCCCCCCTTTTCTTACCTTAACCCAATCGCTCCAGCGAAGTGCACGAGCCCAGCGACTCCAGCCACTGCCTTGGGTCCTCATTGAATAGATTGATAGCAGCAGGAGCCATTGGCACCCGCTGCTGTCAATCAAATCCAGTGACACAGGAGCTGGGGGTGGGGCTGAGTAATGCGGTCTGTGTCAATGGACGCAGCAGCGGGACTCGTAAGCGCGCCCGCACGAGTGCCCCCAGGGAAAGCAGCTCTCCGTGAGGGCACCCGATGAAGAGGAGGAGCGCTGCCAGGGCACCCCACAAGAGGAGGATCAGGGCTGCTCTGTGCACAACCCTTGCACAGAGCAGGTAAGTATGACATGTTTGTTATTTAAAAAAAAAAAAAGAAAGAAAAAACCTTTACAATCACTTTAAGTTAATTACATGCAAACAATTCTAATTTCTCATGTCTTTAAACACCATTAAACATACACAGTGCTGGAGAAAGAAAATTGGTGAACCTTTGGCATTAATAGCGGATTGAACCTCCATTGGCAGCAATGACTTCAAGCAACCACTTTTGGTAGCTTTGAACTACTTCAGCTCTCATTTGTAGGATGTCTGCTGTGAATGGTTCTCTTATGCGGCGTACACACGAGCGGACTTTCCCGCGGGATCATCCGCCGGGGGGGCGCTCGCTCGTCCCCACCCCTTTCCTGGCCGGCTGGGCTGCGTGCTCGGATCTGAGATGGATTTGGGGGGGACCCCCACGCCGATTCCCTTTAAATCCCTACCAGGTGACGGGGCTAGCGCGGCGGCATTCACTGCCTTCGCTAGCCCCGTCTACCTGCAGTTACGTTCTAAATGAACGGACTGCTCCGTGTGTGGGCAAGTACGTTCATTTTCAAAAGTCCCGCAGACTTTTTCCCGCGGATTGTCCGCCGGAGAAGTCCGGGCGTGTGTGGGCAAGTCACACGCTCGGAAAGTCCGGCGAAGTCCGGGCGTGTGTGGGCAAGTCACGCGCTCGGAAAGTCCGGCGGTTTGTCCACCAGACTGGGTCCGGCGGACAAAGTCCAATCGTGTGTACGAGGCATTAGGGTCATTCCAAAGCATCTCTATGGGGTTAAAGTGGTTGTAAAGCCTTACCTATGCAAATTGGATGCAGAGTTTCCCCGCATCCAATTCGCATGACAGGAGATTGTGACCGGCTCTCTATGGAGCCGGTTCACAAATCTCCACTGCGGCTGCGGAGCAGCTTGCACAGGAACGCTGTGTGTCTGTGGCTCAGTTTCAGGGCCGAATTCAGGCAAAAATTTGGCCCCCGATTCGTCCCCGAAACGGAGAACAGGGATGCACCGGACCCCTGCTGCGAGCCACATCCATCAGGGGTGTGAACCCAGCCTAATGTGGTAGTAAAGTGTCTTCTGTAAAAACCAGGTGACAGGCAGGGTTTTTTTTTTTTTTTAAAGGAAGAGATCCTAGGGGTTTCTTCTATCATAAATGACCCCCCTTGCTTGTCAGCGGGTAATGCGATCTGAGCCGTGCATGCGCAGGGCCAGGGCTGCTCTGCGCAATGCTTCTGGTGAGAAAAGAAAACAAAGGCATTTTCAGGGCAGAGTACTGTGATCTCTCTGAGAGGTAATAAATACCTGTAGGTGTTGCACGTAAAAATGACTTTGCATGTATGCACTTTAAGTGGAACTAAACTTTAAAAAAATTAAAATAAATTCGGAAAAAAAATTAGATTGTAGGTTTATTTTTTGGCAGACATTCAGTCTTCTATCCGTTTTCTATATATATTAATGTACAACTTATGTGCCATGCAGTGTACAACCTTGGCTCATCCCCAGCATCTGTACTGGTACCAGGGATGATGCAACTCGTGTACGCATGGTCAAAGAGGACAATGGGGGAACTGGAAGTAGCTGTGAAGGGGATGGAGCAGCAACTGTCAGCTTGGATCAGTCAGGAGGAGAACACACTTGTAAAGCAAGTGTGCCATGCTTGCACATTATGGCAAGAGCCCACCCCAGACTTTACTTTAAAAAAAAAACATATTTGGTGCTAGGTCCACTTTAAACACATTTATGCTCCCCTAAAATAAGAGTGGTTGTGTTGGTATTAAAAATACCAAGGCCCAATAGGCAGTATTCATCATGACTTTTGCTACAATGTACAAAATATCTGAAGAAAAGAAGATGGCAGGTGTTTATACAAAGTAGCCACACATGCAGAAGGAAACTGAAAACTGGACAGGAGAGTCATGAGATATTTATGTTTGGCCAACATTACAGTCACAGATACTATGCTGTTAGGTGAGATGGGTACGCTGCAGAGCAGCGGGCTCTGCTGCCAACTCTGATCATCTTCATTTTGATATCTCTTCGGCAGATACTGGTGGAAGATAGAAAGTGAAATGGATTTGCAGAGGAAAATGTTATGCTACAAGCATGGTTATCCCTTTTCAGTTTAATAAACATCAATACATGCCTTCAACAGGAAAGTGCGTTTTTTTTGTTTTGTTCGCCCGCCTCGAGGATTGACCGATTAAGGCCTGGGGAGTTTCCTGGCCATGGACCCAAAATGTCAATGCTTTGTCCCCAAGCCATTTAGTTGCCATATAGCAAGGTGCGCCATCATGCAGGAAAAGGCATTGTTCCTCACAAACTGTTCTTGGATGGTTGGGAGAAGTTGCTCTCAGAGGGTTTTTTTGTACCATTCTTTATTCATGGCTGTTTACTTGTGAGTGAGCCCACTCCATAGGCTGAGAAAACTCCACACGTGACGGGTCTCAGGATGCTTTACTGTTGGCAGGACACAGGACTGATGGTAGCGCTCGCCTTTTCTTCTCCGGACAAGGTTTTTTTCTGAATGCCTAGCAACATGACAGAGATCTACTGCTCCCTGTCATCAGGAGCAGTGATCTCTGTTGTGTTCTAGTGAGACAATCCCCCACAGTTAGAATCACTCCCTAGGACATACTTAACCCCTTGATCGCCCCCTAGTGTTTAACCCCTTCCCTGTCAGTGTCATTTACACAGTAATCAGTACATTTTTATAGCACTGATTGCTGTATAAATGGCAATGGTCCCAAAATAGTGTCAAAAGTGGCCGATGTGTCAGCCATAGCATCGCAATCACGATAAAAAAAAAAAAAAATCACAGATCGCCACCATTACTAATAAAAAAAAATAATAATAAAAATGCCTTAAATATATCCCCTATTTTGTAGATGCTATAACTTTTGCGCAAACCAATCAATACACACTTATTGTGATTTTTTTTACCAAAAATATGTAGAAGAATACATATCGGCCTAAAATGAGAAAGACATTTTTTTTTCCATATATTTAAAGTAAAAAAATATTGCTTTTTTTTCAAAATTGTCACTCTTATTGTTTATAGTGCAAAAAATAAAAACCGCAGAGGTGATCAAATACCACCAAAAGAAAGCTCTATTTGTTGTAAAAAAAAAGGACGTCAATTTTGTTTGGGTGCAACGTTGCACGACCGCGCAATTGTCGGTTAAAGCGACACGGTGCCGTATCACAAAAAGTGCTCTGGTCAGGAAGAGGGTAAATCCTTCTTTTATGGGTTAACAAAATCCTGTTCCCTTAACCGCTTCAATACAGCGATTCGGCACTGCGTCGCTTTAACTAACAATTGCGCGTCGTGCGACGTTACACCCAAACAAAATTGACGTCACAAATAGAGCTTTCTGGTGGTATTTGATCGCACCTGCGGTTTTTATTTTTTTTGCGCTTTAAACTAACGACAATTTTGAAAAAAAACGCAATATTTTTTACGTTTTGCGATAATAAATATCCCATTAAAAAAAAAAACACCCAAACAAAATTGAAAAAAAAAATCGTAAAAGCGTATATTGATCGGTTTGCGCAAAAGTTATAGCGTCTACAAAATAGGGGAGCTTTCTTTTTATTTTTTTTTTTTTTTACTAGTAATGGCGGCGATTTGCGATTTTTTTTCGTGACTGCGACATTGCGGCGGACACTTTTTACACATTAACCACTTATGGACCAGAAGAATTTACCCCCTAATGACCAGGCCATTTTTTTCCGCATTGCTTTAACTGACAATTGTGCGGTCGTGCGATGCTGTACCCAAACAAAATTGACTTCCTTTTTTTCCCCACAAATAGAGCTTTCTTTTGGTGGTATTTGACCACCTCTGCGGTTTAAATTTTTTGCACTATAAAACAAAAGAGTGCGACAATTTTGAAAAAAAAAAATATATATATATATTTTTTTACTATAATAAATATCCCCCCCCCCTCCCAAAAAAAATAAAATAATAATTTCTTCATCAGTTTAAGTCAATATGTATTCTTCTACATATTTTTTGGTTAACAAAAATATTGCAATAAGCATATATTGGTTTTCACAAAAGTTAGTGTCTACAAAATAGGGGATACATTTATGGCATTTTTATTTATTTATTTTTTACTAATAATGGCGACGATCTGCAATTTTTAGCGGGACTGCAACATTGCGGCAGACAGATTGGGCACTTGACACTTTTTTGGGGCCAGTGACATTTATACAGCAATCAGTGCTATAAAAATGAACCGATTACTGAATAAATGACACTGGCAGGGAAGGGGATTACACCAGGGGTGATCAAAGGGTTAAATGTGTTCCCTGGGAGGTGTTCCTAACTGTATGGGGGCTGGGCTGACTGGAGGAGAGAAATCGCTGTTTCTAATCACTAAGAACAGACAATCACCCTCAGCTCCCCTGTCAGAACTGTTCTGCCTCTGTGTGGAGCGATCAAGGGTGTCAGGGCAACGCCTGCTATATCAATTACACAAAGCGACGTATAATTTTATTGCAGTGGGTTGACAACCCCTTAAAGCTATTTTCTCTTCTCCTAACCTCTGGTGATATATCCCCAAACCCTGGGCATCCATTATTTAAATATACCCAGCACTCCCATCACCCCACGCCCTCTGATAGCAGCCACAATCCACACAATTTAGTTTCCATTACTCTTCTTTCCAAAACCGGATTTCCCTTCTCTTGTGCCCTCTGGAAGGCCCACTCTGTAACAAACTCACCTCCCTCCATGGCCCCTTTATAACCAACTCTTTTAACCTACTTGCCGCTACTAAAATCTGGCTTCATAAACCCAAAAACTGCTCCTCCTGCTTCCCTCTTCCATGGTGGCCTTCTCTGGGCTCACTCGTCCAGACAGTGGACAGAAAGAAGGTGGAGTTGTAATCCTCTTATTTGTGTCACTCAAAACTTTTGATCACAGCACCCATCGGGTACTTCACCCACCTCACCCACTCTTCTCTTTTAAGGCACATTGTATTCGTCTATTTTCTCCCTTTTTTCTAAGAATTGATGTGATCTACCGGCCCACTAGACAGGTTTTAACCTTCCTTGAGGACTTCTCTGCCTAGTTACCTTACTAAACTTCTCAATCTAACCTCTTCTTTTGACCCAAAGCAATGGAAACACAATGTAGCTGGGCAGAGAAGTCATCAAGGAAGGTTGAAACATGTCCAGGGGGCCTGAAAATAAACTAATACTATGTGCCCCATAGGAGCAGATTGACAGAGAGGGAAGTGGGTGAAGTACCCGATAGGTGTTGTGTGGGGCTAAGAGGATGAGAAGCCTTTATCCGATACAACCTTGTATTCTCTTACTTATGCACTTTGTGCAGCCTCTCCTACAATCCTTTCCCCCTCTGATCACCTTATTAGTGCCACTTTCTCCCTGTCTTCCACCTCCTCTCTCTCTCTCCAACCACCTAACAGTTACCCATAGAAAACATTTGCCACCTCAGCCTTTTTTTTCGCTACTCTACTACGGACCCCCTCAATGACAAAATCTCATCCCTGTCCTGCCCCAACCTAGCCACTTTTGTCTACAACAGTTCACGGTCATTCTCCCTAGACAAGCTCGCCTCTCTCACTTCACAGATTCAACCTTGGCATACAGATACAGAAGTCTCTAAAAACATAGCTGTGCTTTTGAGTGTCTGTGGCATAAGACAGTCTCAGAAAGACTTTAACCAATATAAATCTGCCCTCAAAAAAAATACAATTCCTGCCTATCAGACCTATTTTAACCACTCTCATCAACACCTTCTCATCCAGACCCCCTTAACCCTTTTCTGCTTTCAACTCTCTACTTCATCCTCAACTGCCTCCACCCACTAACATACTTCCCTGCCCAGGAGATCACTAATCACTTAAAAAATAAGATTGATACAATTCGTGAGGAGATCGCCTCTGTGCAGATACCTCCCCTACTGAACACACCATGTCCACTGATCCAATCATTCCTTCACCTCACTCAACTCTACTACTATAGACAAAGTTACTAAACTTATTTCTAACGCCCACCTAACCACTTGCCCCTGGACCCTGTTCAGCAAATGCTGCGGTCAACCTCTGGCTATAGCCTACACTCTAACTCACATCTTCAATCTCTCCCTCTATTCTGGCATCTTCTCCAACTCTCCAAAACATGCACTAGTCACCCCCATACTTAAAACGCCCTCACTGGACACCACCAATCTTAACCTACACCCCGTCTCTTTGCTCCCTTTTTCCTCCACACTCCTTGAACATCTGGTCTACAACTGACTGAGCGATTATTTCATTGAGAACAACCTTTTTGATCCCCTTCAGTCTGAATTTCGCCCTCAACACTCACAATCTACTAACGGTTAAAACCAATGGACACTATTCCATACTCCTACCTTTGGACCTCTCTGCTGCCTTTGACACTGTTGACCACTCCCTCCACCTTTGGTCTTCATGACTGTACTCTTTACTGGTTCTCATCCTACCTATCCCACCACATCTTCAGTGTCACTTACAATTCTACTTCCTTTTCCTTTCTCTGTTGAGGTTCCCACAAGGTTCTGTTCTTGGACATCTCCTATATGCCCATTCCCCTGACTTCTCTGTCAAGATCGACGGCTCAATGATCAACCCCTCCCCACATGCCAAGGTGCTAGGAGTAATCCTGGGCTCTGAACTATCTTGTCAGCCCCACATCAAATCACTGTCCAAAGCTTGCTGCCTCAACCTCCACAACATCTCCAAAATACGCCCCTTTTCTAACCAATGACCCCACAAAGATTTTAATTAACTCCCTGGTCGTCATTCTGTTGCTTCCGCTCAGCCAAAGAATTAAATTCAAAAGACTAACAACAACTTACAAAGCAATCCACAACTACATTACTAACCTAGTCTTAAAATACCAACCTAATCTTTCTTTTCTTTCCTCCCAAGACCTCCTACTCTCTATCTCTCTTGTCACCTCCTCCCATGCTCGCCTCCAGGACTTCTCCCAAGCCTCTCCCATACTCCCTACCCCAATATGTCAAACCATCTCCTACTCTGTCCACTTTAAGACGATCCCTAAAAACCCTTCTCTTCAGAGAGGCCTACCCTGCCCCAACCTAACAACTGTACATTTATTTTCTCCATCAGTTGATCCCCCAGTTATTTAAGCGGAGTTCCACTTAAAAAATAGAACTTCAGCTTTAACCTCTCCTCACCCCCTTACATGCCACATTTGGCATGTAATTTTTTTTTGGGGGGGGAGTGGGGGCTTCATTAGGAGGGGGACTTCCTGTCCCACTTCCTCCTTCCGCCCAGTAACCGCCTAGGCGACTCCTCCCTCTAGGCGATCTCCTGGGACACGTGACAGGTCCCAGGAGATCGCCTATACACTCCGGGAGCGCAGCGCGGCTCGCACATGCGCCGTGCGTGCCCGGCCGTGAAGAGGAAAGCTGTCACGGCCGGGTGCCCTTAGTGGAAATGGCGGCGCCGGCGAAGAGGAGGGGGAGAGGAGCGACACCCCGTTCGGCCGCATCGCTGGACCGTGGAACAGGTAAGTGTAATTTTTTTTTAAAAGTCAGCAACTACACTTTTTGTAGCTGCTGACTTTTAAAATGCCTGGAACTCCCCTTTAACTTTTGTATCGCTTGACCCTCCCTTTTAGATTGTAAGCTCTAATGAGCAGGGCTTTCTGATTCCTCCTGTATTGAATTGTTTTGTAATTGTTCTGTCTGCCCTCATGTTGTAAAGTTGTAAACCGTTGGAGCTATATAAATATTGAATAATTATAATGGCCACCAGATGGTGTTGAAGTGCATAGGAAATGCAACTATATTTGCAACAAGAAATACAATGTATCATTTCAAGAGCATACCAGAGGGAATTAGCAAATAAAAAATAGTTAAAAGTATTTTCGCACAGAATGCATTTGCATAGAACAAATTTAAATGCAAATGCACAGAACTAATGGCAATGCAAATTTTTCATAACTAGGCACCATGACATCATGCCCATTGCATCCCACCAAAATTAAGTGTGTGACTGGAGTAATTAAACCATATTAGCAGGCAAATCATAGAGCTCATCACCCCTATATTCAGTAAATTACTACTTCTAAAATGGCATCCATTACCTCTCTTCAATCCATATTTCTATAATGAGCCACTTAGCCAGCAAAATTAGTCACACTGGATCAATATACATAGCAGCAATATATGAAATGTATACAGACCTCCTAAGGCAAATTTTCAGATGTATGTTTCAGACTAGCCATATGTAAATATAAATGTGTTTGTTAATGGAACTTAATGTATGTTCTGTATTACCAGTGATATCTAATAACGCCATTTCTAAAAATAGCAAGATATTCTCATCTTACATGCTAGTATTTTTAACTGAAATAGAACCACTACTGTGTACTGTACTACAACATTATAGAGGTAGCCTTCCTAGATCATCATCTGCTAAAATATGACGACAGCAGCTCACAGCCAGACAGATATCATAGATACTTCTTTTCAGGCTTACCCTAACTTATCAAAACTCGAGGCATTTTTTTTATCTGCAGTATACCATATATACTCGAGTATAAGCCGACCCAAATATAAACCGGGGCACCTAATTTTACCACAAAAACAAATGGAAAAATGTATTGACTCAAGTATAAGCCTAGGGTGAGAAATGCGCAGCTACTGTAAGTGGAAAAGAGGGTCAACAATGCCCATTTGCAGCCTCATTTGCAGCCTCACTGTGCCCATTTGCAGCCATAGGTCCTCCAAACTTCAAACTCGGTAGTTAAGGGTTCCTAGAGGCCCCCTAGCTGCAGCCAAAATTTGGGGTCTCTGAACCACTTTACCACTTTAGATACAGAGGAGATCTAGTGCTAGAATTACTGCCCATGATTCGATGTTCGCGGTGATAACTCACATGTGTGGGACAATCCCGGTTTGCATGCGTTCAAGACTGTCGCAGGCATTTGCCTTTGCATGCTAGCAAGGGGGGGGGCGGGGGCACTTTCATTCTTTTTTATTTATTAATTTATACTATTTTATTTTTACACTGTTGCTTTAATTTTTTTGTTATCACCTTTATTGCTGTCACAAGGGATGTAAACATCCCTTGTGACAGCAATAGGCACATATCAGGTATTATTACAGAGGGATCTGGGGTCTATAAAACCCTAAATCCCTCCTTTGCACTGGAAAGCATTCAAAGCATTCATTTTTTTTTAAACTGGAGCCTTTAAATGGGTTGTAAACCCTCAAGGTTTTTCACCTTAATGCATTTTATGCATTAAGGTAAAAAGGCTTCTGTAGTGCAGCAGCCCCCTAGAGCCCCCCTTTTACTTACCTGAACCCGATAATTCCAGCGACAGGGTCCTCATTGGACAGATTGATAGCAGCAGGAGCCCGAGAGCCAGTGAATAACAGTAACCAGCTCTCTGCAGCCTGAGAACCGAGAGCTGAGTGATCAGCAGTCTTTGATTACTCGGTTTTTGGTCTTACAGCTGACAGGGACAGATGCAGCATTGGATTGATGCTGCATCAACATAGGGCAGTATAATTGTATTTATTTTTTTAAACCCAAAGATATTTTAAGGTAAAAAAAAAAAAAAACCTTCTGTGCTGCAGGATTCTCCCAGCACTTGTAGAGCTCAGTGAGGAGAGGTCTAAAAGCTGATTGGAGGGAAGGGATACATTCCCCTTCACACAGCATGCAGGAACAGAGCTGAGGCTGGCAATCAGCTCCCTTCCCTGTAGAGCTGCAAATATTTTCATAATCTATTAGTTGGCCGATTATTGTTCCGAAAAAAACCTTAAAGTGTGCTGTATAATTTAGCTAATATGTAAAGTTTAACCACTTCAGCGCCGGAAGGATTTGCCCTCTTAATAACCAGGCCATTTTTTGCGAAATGGCACTGCGTCTCTCTAACTGACAATTGCGCGGTCATGCGATGCTGTATCCAAACAAAATTTACATCACTTTTTTTTCACACAAATAGAGCTTTCTTTTGGTGGTATTTGATCACCTCTGTGGTTTTTATTTTTTGCGCTATAAACAAAGAGCGACAATTTTGAAAAATACATTTTTTTTTTACTTTTTGCTATAATACATATCCAAAAAAATATATATAAAATAACAAAATGTATTCATCAGTCTAGGCGGATATATATTCTTCTACATATTTTTGGTAAAATTAATCTCAATAGGTGTATATTGATTGGTTTGCGCAAAAGTTATCGCGTCTACAAACTAAGGGATAGATTTAGGGACTTTTATTTTTTTTTTTATTGTTTTTACTGGTAATGGCGGCGATCTGTGATTTTTAGTGGGACTGCAACATTGCGGCAGACAAATCAAATGACACTTTTTGGGGACCAGTGACATATAAAAATGCACTGATCAATGTAAAAATCACACTGGCAAGGAAGGGGTTAACAGTAGGGGGTGATCAAGGGGTTAAATGTGTTTCCTCTGTAGGGGGATCTGTAGGGGGATCTGTAGGGGGGGTGGGCTGGCAGGGACATGACAGAGATCACTGTTCCCGATCGCTAGAAACAGAAGATCTCGGTCATGTCTCCTGTTAGAATGGGGATCCGCCTTGTTTACAATGGCAGATCCCCAATCTGCCTCTGTATACCACGAATGCGGGTTGCCAGCGGACATCGAGTCCGCCCGACACACGGGCACACTGTACAGCTACAGAGATTTGCGCAGGAGAGCCGACCTGCCGCTGTATAATGACGGTGGCTGGTCGGCAAGTGGTTAAAAAAAAAAAAGACAACTTATTCTTAAATATCTATATGCTGTGGTGAAAATAAATAATCAGCTATATGGTTAGGGAGAAAAATATGTAATCCATTCTGAGAATAAGGCCCCTTTCACACTGGGGCGTTTTTCAGGCGGTACAGCGCTAAAAATAGCGCCTGTATACCGCCTAAAAAAATCCTGCCCCATTCACTCCAGTGTGAAAGCCGGCGGGCGGCGGTGCGCTAGCAGGACGGCAAAAAAAGTCCTGCTAGCAGCATCTTTGGAGCGGTATAGGAGCGGTGTTGTGATTTGAATGGGAAACCACGGTAAAACCGCAGCAATACCGCCGAAAAGCGCCGCTACGGCGGTGCTCTGCGGGGTCTTTATGCCTTTTTCGTCCGCTCGCCGGGGGGTAAAACCGCACCGTGAGCGGCCGAATACCGCGGTTTAAACGACGGTAAAGCAGCGCTAAATATAGCGCTGCTTTACCGTCACCGCGGCTCCCGCCCCAGTGTGAAAGGGGCCTAACAGACAGAAGAGATATAGACAGTATATACTGTATAGAATTTGTGTGTATAGAATTCCGACGCACAAAGTGCCACGCATTCTCAGAATAATTTGGGGACGAAAGCTATTGGCTACTGGCCTCTTTGTAGTCCCGTCTGTACATGTTTTACGTCACCGTAACGATCGGATTTTCCGACAACTTTGTGCGACCGTGTGAATGCAAGACAAGTTTTGGCCAAAATCTGTCGGAAAAAATCAGACGGATTTTGTGGTCGGAGTGTATGGTGCATTAGAGGTTGAAGCTGGTACAGATCATCAGAATCCGAGATCAAAATTTTTATCTAAAGAAACTTAAAAATTTAAAAGCCCTAAACGCTGTTTTGCAGATTTTCAGACAGGATTGTAATGTAATATTATGCATGACAGACTCCCTTGTCATAGGCAGGTAGCTTTATACAAGCTACCTGCACCTGCTGTCACTAATGCCTGCCATACACAAACAAATTTTTCCTTCTAAAAATTTACATTTTAAGAACGTTTGTTCGATCTCTAATAGTGGAGTCAAATCGACATTTGTTTTTGACCACAGTGACAGGAAAATTGGAAGGAGCAGAATAGAAAATGTATGTGGCTTTCGTTCAGAAGTTACATTTATTTAATTAAATAATTAACATTTATTATTTAATGTTAAAAGCACGTGAAAATTTCAAACAATATTCATCCATTCATCGAGTGTACAAAGAATTTTCGTACAAATGTTCTCAAACAAAAATAAATATGTGTATGGCCAGAATGAGACATTTAATAGCAGTGTCTTTTTGTTATCACCTCGTCATGATGGCGTTAAGATAAACTCCCATAAGGGGTTAATTAATGCTGAAAAATTGTGTGTGTGCGCGTGTGTGTGTGTGTGTGTGTGTGTGTGTGTGCGTGTATGTATATATATATATATATATATTGGGAGATTAGCTCATGGGGATCACCTTTTCTGGGAAAGTGTGCAGGCAATTTCTTTAAAGTCTGGTGGGTTGCCGGGTTTATTTAGCAGAGGTTTGCAAAATAATGTGAACAAACAAATCTTTGCCATCCGGCGCTAAACTATACAGTAGTTTCCTCCCTAGACGGTGTGGGGTTGGTCCCCGACACCCACAAAACATGTGGCAAAGCAAACCTTTTAAGTCCAAACAGATCAATCCATCTCTCCCTCCCTCCCTCTCTCCCTCTATCTCTCCGTCTCCCTCCCCCTCTCTCTCTCTCTCTCTCTCTCTCCCTCTCTCTCCCTCTATCTCTCCCTCCCTCCCTACCTCTCTATCTCTCCCTCCCTCCCTCTCTATCTCTCCCTCCCTCTCTCTCTGTATCTCTCCAAATCACCCCCTCTCTCTCTCTATCTCCCCCTCCCTACCTCTCCTCCCTCCCTCTCCCTCCCTCCCTCTCTACCTATCTCTCCCTCCCTCTCTCTCTCTCTATCTCTCCCTCTCTCTCTCTCTATCTCTCCCTCCCTCTCTCTCCCTCCCTCTATTTTAAAGTCCACCTGAGCGTGGACTCAAGTGGACCACAACATCTGGACCGGACCCAAGCCTGCCAGAGGCTGGAAAAATCCGGGCCAGATTCCGCTTCACTCTCTTGCAACAGAATGCATTGCGAGGTGAAATATATAATATTGATTATGTATTACCTCACCTCGCATACCACCACTAATATATATGTATGTATATATATATATATATATATATATATATATACACACACACACACACACACACACACTGTATACATACACATAAAACTTATATCATATACTGTACAGTATATAATAAATATACCCAGAAGTCGGGTATACAGGATATTTTAACTCTGAGTCAGACATGAAGCTACATGAAGTGTGGGGGAGAATAAGTCTTTTATGTTAAAGTAGTACTAAAGGCGGAAACTTTTTTCATGGATATAATCATTTTAACCACTTCAGCCCTGGACCAATTGGCAGCCAAAGGACCAGGCCCCTTTTTGCGATTCGGCACTGCGTCGCTTTAACTGACAATTGCGTGGTCGTGCGACGTGGCTCCCAAACAAAATTGGCGTCCTTTTTTTCCCACAAATAGAGCTTTCTTTTGGTGGTATTTGATCGCCCCTGCGGTTTTTATTTTTTGCGCTATAAACAAAAATAGAGCGACAATTTTGAAAACAATGCAATATTTTTCGCTTTTTGCTATAATAAATATCCCCAAAAAATATATAAAAAAACTTTTTTTTTCCTCAGTTTAGGCCGATACGTATTCTTCTACATATTTTTTTTGGTAAAAAAAAAAAATCGCAATTAGCGATTATTGATTGGTTTGCGCAAAAGTTTTAGCGTTTATAAAAAAGGGGATAGTTTTATAGCATTTGTATTAATATTTTTTTTTTTACTAGTAATGGCGGCGATCAGCGATTTTTATTGTGACTGCGACAATATGGCGGACACATCGGACATTTTTGACACATTTTTGGGACCATTGTCATTTATACAGCAATCAATGCTATTTAAATGCATTGATTCCTGTATAAATGACAGTTGTAGTGAAAGAGTTAACCACTAGGGGGAGGGGAGGGGTTATGGGCTGTGACGTGTGTGTGTTTTTTTTTTACATTGGGGGGCGGGGCTGACGTCTGACATCATTGATCGGCTTTCCCGATGACCGAGAACAGCCAATCAATGACAGGCAGAGTAGGAAGCGCGGGGAGAGGTTTGTTTACACAAACCTCTCCCCGTTCTTCAGCTCTGTGACCTGATCGCGGGACACCAGCGGCGATCGGGTCCGCTGGTCCCGCGGCCGTGGTCACGGAGCTCCCGACCGGGTCGCGAGCGCGCCCCACAGGCAGGCATTTAAAGGGTCACGTACAGGTACGTGATTTTGCCTGCCCATGCCATTCTGCTGACGTATATATGCAGTGGGCGGTCGGGAAGCGGTTAAATATAGTGCACTATACTGGTAACTTTTAATTTAAATGTAATTGTAATGCCTTATATCACCTCCAATCTATCAGTCTTCCCTTCTCTCGGTTCAGATGCCGATTTCCCCTACACAGAGCCCTTAAAGTAATTGTAAACGTTGTTTTTTTTTTTTTCTTTTCTTTTTTTAAACAAAAACTTGTCATAATGGTTTTGCACATAGCATCCCTGACTCTCCTCTTCTGAGGTCCCCCGCCAGCATTTCTGCCTCCTCCTGCCTTAAGAGTGCCCCTATAGCAAGCCACAAAGTATATTATAGGGGAGAGATGGCGAACCTTGGCACAACAGATGTTTTGGAACTACATTTCCCATGATGCTCATGCACTCTGCAGTGTAGTTGAGCATCATGGGAAATGTAGTGGGGTGCCAAGGTTTGCCATCATTGGTACAGGGTGTCCCTATAGCAAGGTAAAAAAAAGAAAAACCATGCTTTTAGAATCACTCACTTCCTTCTCCTCCCCAGGACTACATGTCCCATGAGGCACTGCTCCATACACATTCACAAGCTCTAGGCACTTACTGACAAGTATAAATGCTGTACTGAGCTGTGTGTGTGCTGCACTGTATTTTCTGTTATGTGCAGTAAATAAAAAAATGCATTTTGTATGCAGGCCAACTAATCGGCTGATCAACTAATCGATTAGGAAAATAGTTGACAACTATTTTTCTAATCGATAATGCCGATTAGTTGTTTCAGCCCTACTCCCCTGTCACCGTTTTTTCTCTTGGTGTCAGGAAATCTTGTCAGAAGTGATTCATGCTGATAGAGGAAGGAAGCAGCTGACAGAAATTAAACTTAGTGCTAGAGACAAGCACATACTAAAACAAAAAAGGATAGTTAGTTCATATTTCATGTCTGAGGTTTACAAATCACTTTAGATGGAAAGATTAATTGAGCCTTAACAAAGCTGTCTAAATATATGACCCCCCAATACTTTGCAGGATTTAGTCCAGATAACCAAGTCAAAACAGCCTAGGAAGCTGCCATCTTGGCCTCTGTTCAATCTTCAACTGCCATGATGCTGCACATGTGATCAGTTATGACACCAGCCATTGGATGGTTTGACAGTTTGGTTGAGAACACAGGCAAATGTGACAGCTAGCATTTACGGCATGCCGGGAATGTTAACTGTTTTTTGAAACTGTCAAATTGATGGGTTTACTTCCGCTTTAAATTGACCGTAATCCCCTTTAGATCTGCTAATAACTATACAAGGGCCTGCCTGATTGGACATTTCATCCATTTGATAGTTTAGATAAGTACTCATACTACACCATTTTGGTAAATCTAAAGAAGGATTGTATAGTTAGATTGTAAAATGTAGCTTTTACCAGCTTTTTTTGTTGCAGCAGGCCCCCCAAAACAACCATGCCACTAGAAAGGAATATTTTAACCACTTCCCAACCGGTGCACGACGATGTACGTCGGCAGAATGGCACGGACAGACAAAAGGGCGTACAGGTACATCCCTTTAAGATTGCACGCACGCGCCGGTCAGGACCCCCGTGAGTCCGGTCGCGGGTCCCGCAGACTCGATCGCCGCGGGGATACCCGTGATCGTCTCACAGGAAGGCTGAACGGGGAGATGCAGAAGTAAACAGCATCTCCCCGTTCTGCCTAGCAACTAGTGACACTGATCTCTGCTCCCTGTGATTTGAGCAGAGATCAGTGTTCACTAAAACACAGCCACGCCCCCCAGTTAGTAACACGTCCCTAGGAACACTTAACCCCTACACTGCCACCCCCTGGTTAACCCCTTCACTGCCAGTGTCATTTACACAGGAATCAGTGCATTTAAATAGCACTGATTGCTGTATAAATGACAATGGTCCCAAAAATGTGTCAAAAATGTCCGATGTGTCCACCATAATGTCGCAATATAAATCACTGATCGCCGCCATTACTAGTAAAAAAAAAAAATATTAATAAAAATGCTATAAAACTATCCCCTATTTTGTAAACGCTATAACTTTCGCACAAACCAATCAATATACGCTTATTGTGATTTTTTTTACCAAAAATATGTAGAAGAATACGTATCGGCCTAAACTGAGGGAAAAAAATGCTTTTTTTATATATTTTTTGGGGATATTTATTATAGCAAAAAGTTAAAAATAATGCATTTTTTTCAAAATTGTCGCTCTATTTTTGTTTATAGCGCAAAAAAAAAACCTCAGGGGCGATCAAATACCACCAAAAGAAAGCTCTATTTGTGGGAAAAAAAGGACGTCAATTTTGTTTGGGAGCCACGTCGCACAACCGCGCAATTGTCAGTTAAAGCGACGCAGTGCCGGATCGCAAAAAGGGGCCTGGTCCTTTGGCTGCAAATTGGTCCGGTCTGAAAGTGGTTAAAGGAGAAGTACAGCCAAAGCTGGTTTTGCTGTACTTCTCCCGTGGATCACAGGAGTGAAGGAAAGATTGCGACCATATGGTTGGGATCCACCCAAACCACTGAGAGCCTAAGTGGGCCGCTTCTGCCCTCTCCACAGCCCAGCGCTCCAGTGAGCACAGGGGAGGCAGAGCAGAGAGCGGTGACTGACAGTCTGAGAACCGAGCAATCAGCGGTGTTTGATCGCTCCGTTCTCAATGTTAGCGCTGGCGGGGGAAAGATGCAGCATGGGACCAATGCTGCATCCACCTAGGGAAGTATGATTCTGAAAAAAAAAAAAAAAACATTTCCATACGTCTCTTTTAAAAACAGAAATTATGGTTGCAACATAAATTTGAATAGTGTTTTAGAAAAAATGGACAGTTATAAAATAATATGATTTACTCTGTAAAAACAGTGCAACCAGCAATGATATGGGTAAGTAGTATATTAGCAATCAGATACAGTTTCTGAGTTAGTATAGTAAAAGATGAAGTTCTGATTGGCTCCCATGACCTACTACACTCTGCATACTGTTCTTTGTCATTGAATAAAACTTTGATTTTTCTGTACTCCAAGACAGATCTACCCAGGTAGTGATTTAGTTGTTTACTTTCCCATCAAATGCCCGGTCACTTCAGCCTCGGCTTTCTATGAACTTCCCCAGACTATACACTGAAGTCCGACAACTGTGGGAATTCAGGGGAGAACTTCAGATAAAATGTCAACACTAAATTAACAACATTTCTAGTATCCAAATAATAAAGCTATGCCAGCATTGTTCTGTGCACAGGTTTTGGCTGCTTTCCATTACATAGAACTGACACAAAATAAGTACATTTCTCATCCTTGGCTTGCCAAATATAGCAAATAATAAACACACAAAGTACTGGGAAAAACATAGTTTATAACACTGTAACAGGGCTTAATCACGACACGGGGAATATTAACAATGTTGACATTTTTTCCATACTGGAGACCTAGAATGACATTTGCTGAATGTTACTCAGTGGAGGAGTGCACAATAATAAACAAAAAGTTATTTTTTATTTATTAACTGCCTTGCGACCGCCGGCTGTCAATTGACGGCTAGGCGGCACAGCTCTCATCATATGACGCCCTCCCCTTCCCGGCCTTCCAGGGAGCGCGCTGGGCACCCGATGCGCGTGCCTAAGGGCCGCGATGTCCACCAGGCACCTGCGAGTGCCCGGTAACACAGCAAGACCGTGGATCTGTGTGTGTAAACAGACAGATCCACGGTCCTGTCAGAGGAGAGGAGACAGATGGTGTGTTCTCTGTACAGAGAAACACTGATCGGTCTCCTCCCCTTGTGAGTCCCCTCCCCCTACAGTTAGAATCACTCCCAGGGAAGATATTAACCCCTTCAGCGCCCCTAGTGTCAACCCCTACCCTGCCAGTCACATTTATACAGTAATCAATGCATTTTTATAGCACGGATCGCTGTATAAATGGTCCCAAAAATGTGTCAAAAGTGTCCGATATGTACGCCGCAATATCGCAGTCACGATAAAAATCCAGGATCGCCGCCATTACTAGTTAAAAAAAAAACACAATAATAAAAATGCTATAAATCTATCCTCTATTTTGTAGGCGCTATAACTTTTGTGCAAACCAATCAATATACGCTTATGGCGATTTATTTTTACCAAAAATATGTAGAAGAATACGTATCAGCCTAAACTGAGGAAAAAAATTATGTTTTTTTATATATTTTTTTGGGGATATTTAGTATAGCAAAAAGTAAAAAAAAAAAAAAACTATTTTTTAAACTTTTCACTCTTTTGTTAATAGCGCAAAAAAAAAAAAAAACGCAGAGGTGATCAAATACCACCAAAAGAAAGCTCTATTTGTGGGGACAAAATGATAACAATTTAATTTGGGTACAGTGTTGTATGACCGCGCAATTGTCATTCAAAGTGTGACAGCGCTGAAAGCTGAAAAATGGCCTGGGCAGGAAGGGGGTGAAAATGCCCTGTATTGAGGTGGTTAACCACTTGCTTACCGGGCACTTAATCCCCCCTCCTATCCAGACCAATTTTCAGCTTTTGGTGCTCTCACACTTTGAATGACAATTACTCAGTCATGCAACACTGTACCCAAATTAATTTTTTGTCCTTTCTTTCCCACAAATAGAGCTTTCTTTTGGTGGTATTTGATCACCTCTGGGTTTTTTATTTTTTGCGCTATAAATGAAAAAATTCCGAAAATTTTGAAAAAAAAAAATTTTCTTTGTTTCTGTGATAAAATTTAGGAAATTATAAATTTTTCTTCATAAATTTTGGCTACAATTTATACTGCCACATATCTTTGGTAAACATAACCCAAATTAGTGGATATTATTTGGTCTTTGTGATAGTTAGAGAGTCCACAAACTGTGGTGCGAATCATACAAAATTGATCGCACCTGATGTACTGGTCTCATTTCTTGTGACCCGAACAAGCCAGCCAGGAAAGTACAAATATCCCCCAAATGACCCCTTTTTGAAAGTAGACATTCCAAGGTATTTAGAAAGAGGCATGGTGAGCTTTTTGATGTTGTCATTTTTTTTCCCACAATTCTTTGCAAAATGAATTCCCCCCCCACCCCCCCCCCCTCACCCCACAAAATTTTAATTGTAATAGGTTATTTCTCTCACATGGCATGTGTATACCACAAATGGCACCCCAAACTAAATTCTGCTACTCCTCCTGAGTATTACGATACCACATGTGTGGGACTTTTCCACAGCCTGGTCACTTAGAGAGGCCCAACATGCAGGGAGCGCCATCACATGTTCTAGGAGCATAAATTACACATCTAACTTGTTGACTACCTATTACACTTTTGAAGGCCCTGGAGCACCAGGACAATGACACGTGACACTGACGACAGATGGAACTGATACGTGGCACTGATGACACGTGACACTGATGACAGATGGCACTAATACGGGGCACTGATGACACATGGCACTAATATGTGGCACCGATGACAGATGGCACTTATACGTGGCACTGATATGCCGTGGCACTAATATGTGGCACTGATAAGAGATGGCACTAATAAGTGGCACTGATGACAGACGGCACTAATACGTGGCACTGATGACACGTGACACTGATGACAGATGGCACTGATACGTGGCATTGATGACAGGTGACACTGATAACAGATGGCACGTGACACTGACAGGTGGCACTGATGACAGATGGCACTAATACGTGACGCTGATGACAGATGGCACTAATATGTGGCACTGATGACAAGTGAGACTGATATGGCACTGATGACACGTGGCACTGATGACAGATGGCACTTATACATGGCACTGGGGACAGGTGGCACTGGCAGATGGCAGTGGGGACAGATGGCAGTGGTGAGATGGCAGTGGGGACAGATGGCAGTGGTGAGATGGCAGTGGGGACAGATGGCACATTCATTTCGTTTTTTTTTTTTGCACTTACGGCCGCTGCAGCCGTTCATCTCTCCCTCCTCACGTGCTGTCTCTGTGTGAGGAGGGAGAGCGGCGCTGAGAGACTATCTCATATGTTTACATATGAGATCATCTCCCATTGGACACGCCTATCACGCAGTAAACGGTCGCTGTGATTGGCCGTTTATAGTGATCTGTGATTGGCTGTGTCCAAGGGACACGGCCAACACAGAATTTCCCTGCTGCTCGCTCGTGAGCACGCACAGGGAGCGAGGAAAGGGGAGGACGTCATATGACGTCCTCCCGGGAATTGACATCCGCGCCGAAGCCTTCATTCGGCTATGGCCGGATGTCAAGTGGTTAAAGTGGTGTTTCCCCCCAAAAATAGTTTACTGTGCAGTAAATGACCTAAAAAAAATTTATTGGATAAAAAAACATTTTTAACTTACCTTTTCCTCCCTGTTGCTATGTGGTCTCATGAAATCTGCCTCTTCCAGTGCCTGGGCTAACACGTAAACTTCCCTCAGCGCCTCCGCTCGCTAATGCTCCTGGGAGATGTGTGTCATCATTTCCCAGGAGTCAGTGGGCTGCGCCGAGGGCTAGGTTGCCATAACAACGGGGTGGGCACTTCCGCCGACGCTGCTCGTTGTTATGGCAGCCTGTATACTTTACAGCGCCGCTACGGCGCATTACTGCGCATGCGCGATCAGCAGCACCGTATCCCAGAAGAGGATACCTGTGGGCTTCACATGCCCACAGGCAAGATGAAAACGATGTGGATTTTAATTTATACGTTTATTTTTTAAAAGAAAACGGACATCATAAATCAAACAAAACGGAAAAAGTGAGTTACATACTTATATGTCATAATCTTTGTCATTTAGCAACAAAAAAAAAAAGTTTTATACAGTGGAACACCACTTTTAAAGAGGAATTCCTGCCTAACCATAACCATTTCTAAAAATGTCTCCACCCCCCCTTCTGCTACCTACCTTATGTACAAAAGATCTGTACACTTATCTTTTTTTTTTTTAATCTGCTTTTGTCTAGTCACATGATCCCACAGCTCCTCCCCCTTGTGTCAGAGTGATTGATATCAGCTGAGAATTTTTGGAGGAAGTTTCCCATAGACATTTTAAGAAAAGTGTTATGGTTAGGCACGAATTCCACTTTTTTCTTTTTTTAAAGTGACAATAAAGTCAAATTTTTTTTTATAAAAGAAAATAAATGCAATATATTTAAATATACACTGCCTTGAAAAAGTATTCATACCCCTTGAAATTTTCCACATTTCGTCATGTTACAGCCAAAAATGGAAATTTATTTTATGTGGCAGACCTACACAAAAGTGGCACAAAAGTGAAGCATAGGTGATGTAGTAATGACTCTTCTGACGCGTTACAGAGGCAATCAATATTCAATTTAGTTGATAGCTGGACCTTCACACATTAACAGTTTCTCAAAGGCTACACATGCATTTTAGTACCATAAATTTTACTGGCAAGGGTTGGCTGCTCCAAAAAAAACAGACATAGCTAATTATCTTTGTGTAGTTCCTTAGAGAAAATCTATAGTGTATTCTCAGTGAGAACCCATTTTAAAATCTTACTGATGTTTTTACTTTAAAGTACATTTTGGTGAGACTTTTATATTTTGAATTCTTGCTCTTCCATGCCTCTGTAAACCTCTCTAGTTGTAAACCCTTCCATTCTGAATGGCTGAAGGCTGTAGTCATTCTGCGCCTGCACCACCGCATGAATGACTCATTCAGGCGAGATGTACAGATCAACAATTTTAGTTAGTAGCAATGGGGAAGACGCAGATTGACCTCAGCTTTCAGTCATTCAGAATTCTATTGTCTGTGTACATTGCAGCTCTAGCAGCAGTGTGTATGGTCAATTTATGCTGTATGCATGTACATGTTTGCACAAACGTTTACACGCGTACAGCATAAAATAAAGTTAAAATCAGACCGTGGATGCAGAGTTTTCTTCTTTTGGTTTATGCAGCTAAACACTGCAGACCAAGACAAAGCTGTGTGAAGGCACCCATGTCATACCCTAAAAATATTCATGTAAAACTTCTATCCAAAAAAAAAAAAAAAACTGCTCGTTTAACTGCCTGTTAGCATTTTACTTCAATTTGTTAGTATATCTAAATCTGCTAGTCCATCTAACACTCCCCTCCCCCCAGACTGACAATGCTGCTATCCAGGTGATCTACTGCTGTTACAGTATAATCCTGCAGTCAAAACACAGGGCAGGGAGAGTACATGAGATGTAGCAGTTGTCAATCACTGCTAGTGCAGGAGGCGCTGGGGATTGGCTTCCAAAGCAGGGTGCTATGTTACATGTGTGCGTCACACAATATAGTTCCAGTTGGGAGTGAGCATACGAGGGTGGCGTCTCCATACAAAAATCAAGGGGACATACATTTTGATAAGAGATTACCCAGCAAAGAGAAGGTTTTTTTTTTTTTTGCTAGGAAGAAAAAAACAAGTGCAAAAATACTTTTGAACAAGGAAAGTTTAATAACAAAATCATTTGCAGATTCCTCAGAAATTCTATTGGCATGCAAAATATCTTTATTTAGGATATAGTAGATCCATAAAATAAAATAAAATCTTCTGCTGCCCACTATGTCTATATACAAAAAGAGACAAACAATTCCAAAAGATTGAAAATTTCCATGCAAATGTAATGCTCATCGATTTCCAAAGAAAAGAGTTCTCTGCATTCCTCAGCGCTACTTTATTGAAAGGTCTCTAGTCACATTGTAAGGTACAACGTGTTCCTCAAGCAAAAATGTACTTCTACTGCCAGGCCTTAAGTTTAATTAGGGTATGAATGGGCATCCTGCAAGGAAGGAGAAAATATGCATATTCATTCAGCAGTGAATTTATACCCAAGCTCCAAAGCTACAGGGTTTTAATACCTGTTTTGCAGCAACTACAAAAAAATTTAGTTAACTCTTTGGATGCCACCAAAGATAGATTCCAAGAGGTGACCCTGCTCCTGTTACAGAATCAGACATACTCCTTGATCATTGACTTTTCCACAGTTGTAGAATTTTAACCTGATATTAAGCAAAATTATTCACGGGACACAGTGGCACACTGATTGTTGTACCGGGCTGCTATGAGCAGCCCTGGTACCATGTGATCGCTGTAGCCAATCAGCAATCACATGGACAGTAATAAATAATATGTAATTTCCTGGCATTGTTTACTACTGTGTGATCAGTCACAGAGATCACATAGTACAGGGCCATCCACAGCAGTCCTGTACCATGTAATAGCTGTGGCCAATCACACATTTCACAATGGCTGCAGGAATGCAGCCGGAGAGAGTGAGGAATGATTGCTTTTACAACCATCATAGCTGTAAAAGCAATCAGTGTCAGTCGCCCGTAATTTCCGCCACACCCGTTATGGTGCCCGCAATCCCTATATATATATATATATATATATATATATATATATATATATATATATATATATATATACACATACATACATACATACACACATATATATATATATATATATACATATATATATATATATATATATATATATATATATTAGGGGTGCAACGGTTTAAAAAACTCATGGATCGGATCGTTCCTCGGATCAGAGTCACGGATCGGATCATTTTTCGGATCAGCAAAACATAATTGAATTTGCAAAAACCAGTGAAAATTCCACGACCATATAGTCCCCACTGTAATATCCACAATCTCCCCACTTTAATATACATCTCCCCCTCTGTAATATCCACATCATCTCCCCCACTGTAAAATTGGCTGAGTATGGCTGGGTACGGCTGGGTATCGCCGAGTATGGCTGGGTATTACCCAGTATTGCAGAGTATGGCTGGGTATGGCAGATAATTGGCAGGGTATGGCAGAGTATTGGCAGGATATTGGCAGGGTATTGAGGGATGGCTGTGACTGCAATTGTCACAGAGCAGTGCTGTGGGCACTACAGATACAGCCCACAGCGCTGCTGTCATCCGATCTCTCCCCTCCACTGTACAGATCTGTACACAGAGGGGAGAGAGGAACCGGCGTCATCATGATGCCGGTTTGTTTACAAGTGATCGCTCCGTCATTTGACAGAGCGATCACATTGTAAACGGCCGACGGGTGCACCAAGATGGAGCTAGGCCGATGTCGCAACCTTTTCTTAGGCCGAGGCCGCTGAGCACTCACAGAGTGACCCGTTTGGATAACGGATCAGTGACTATCCGTTGCACCCCTAATATTATATATATTGTGACATTGGGGGATGTCTATCTCAGTGATAGATGCGTTTTAAGTGAGTTCACAGCCAACAGGAACTAAGGTTTAAGGGTGTGGTAGCCCACTTTTATTCAAAGTAACAAAAATATGAAAGTTCACACACACACACACACACACACGTTTGTTTTCCCACACTGGGGTTCTTCTCCCAAAACAACAACAACTGAAAAATGCCAATCTACCTGGCTCTTAAGGCTCGCTCAACCTTGGGCGCAGTTCCTTGCTTCACAGGCCCACTCCTGGCCTCTAGGAAGGGGCTCTCCTGACACTCCAGGATTCCACACTCCTGCAAGAATCACGGTCCCCAATACTCTCTCTTCCAGTTGTCTCAGCTATGGTCTCCCCGACTTTCTCAGCTGGCCCAACTCTCTCAGTCCACCGACCTGGAACCTCTCCCACATGGAGTACCGTCTCAAGGATGTTGCCTGGATTCTTAAATGGTAGCACACCTTCTTCCTGTCTGCAGCAACTTCTCCAACACACACTGAGCTATGCTCAGCTCTGTCTTATAACGGGTGTGTGCACCTGGACACACACACAACCTGCAGAGCTTTTGGAAAACCCGGACACATGACTGAAGACTCCATCCCTCCCAATGCTCTTTGAAGTCTTTAAGTTTCCAGCCCCAATCCAGACTTACAAAATCCAGAGAAAACTTAAAGCATAGTTTTCTCTGCTGACCAATCTTTTGCTGGAACTTCTCAAACTGCTTTTTTGAGAGTCCTGAGTCCATTTTACACGCATTTTCACTAAGATGGGGGCTCTCACTCTCACAATATATATATAGTCCCTATCACCACCACACCAGCTAGTGTCCATAATCACCACAACACAAGTCCCAGTGTCTCTGATCACCATCAAACCAGTCAGTCCTAGGTGTTGCCTCTGCCTGCACAAATCCTGGTCTGTTTATTGACCATATTTCTGCCTGCTGCCTGGACTGATCCTTTGCCTGCATGCTGACCATGTCTCTTCCTGTGCCTGAACTAACCTACCTGCAAACCTGCTATGGTCTTGTGAGACACCAGTGCCAGCCTTCCCCTGTGGACAAATGCACGCCTGGAACCAGAGGAAATTCTTTGCTCTCCTGCACTTCCTGGCCAGTGAAAATGGCATTCCTGGGGGGGCAGCCATATACCAGTGGGCTAGGCTTGCTTGGCTTATAGGAACTGGGACTGCTATAGGTGATGCTACACTAAGCTACATTCCCTAAACAGGTGCATAGAGGCATGAATTACAGTACATTGGTTTTGTCTTCAAAAGACTTGCCATGCCTTTTAAAAATAGAAAAGAAGGGCAGTGAATAAGTAAGGGTGTGGAGAAGAACAAAAAAGTGAACAATATGAGGGGTAGAACAGCAAGAGGAGGTGCAGTGGCAAAAATCACCTAAAACCAGCCTAAACCCTGGTCCAATAAAGAAGTACATGACCCAAGAAGGTAGTGTTGAAAAAACAAACAATAGAAAAGCAACAAGGAGTCCGTGGGAAAAAGCGCAAAGTAGAACATCTCCGGAAATGAGTATACTCAGCCAGTCAAGAATAGAACAAGATTTTGAAATAGACCTGGAGACGGGTCATAAAGAAGAGCAACAGTTGAATGCCTAATTACCAACTAAAGTAGAAATGGCAGCCATGTTTGCTGCATTGGAAAGCACCTTGAAAATAGAGATGGCAACAATACATAAGGATTTGGGACATATACTTACAAGGGTAGAAGATATTGAAAAGAGATTGGACAGTCATACACAAACAATAAAAGAAATAAAAGGAGAAATTAAAGTCCTAAAAACTGAACAAAGGGAGCTGGCATATATATTGGAGGATCAGGAGAATCGACATAGAAGAAAAAACTTAATACGTGGCCTACTAGAGCCTATACAAGGAAAGGATTTAATAGAAAAAATGCAGAAAATATTTAATCCAATACTGGGTAGGGAAGAAACAAATTCAATAAAAATAGAAAAAGGAGTACACAGGATTAGAAGACCTAAAGGTATATCAATGGAGACCCCAAGAGACACACCGTATTTTCCGGCGTATAAGACGACCTTTTATACTTAAAAAATATCCCCCCCCCCAAAAAATCAGGGGTCGTCTTATATGCCGGTATATGAATGTCAGCCCACTGGATGTGCATTAATGTTCGCGAGCAATGTATTCTATTAATAAATACACAGCCTGCTTGGATTGGCTTTGAGAGTCAGAGAGGCACGGGCTGATGATGTTCCAACCTCTGCCAATCACGGCGAGCGATGTATTCTATTAATGAATACAAAGTCTGCTCGGATTGTCTGAGGTTGCAATATTATCAGCCTGCACCTCTCTGAATCTCAAATCCAATCCGAGCAGACTTTGTATTCATTAATAGAATACATCGCTTGCTGTGATTGGCTCAGCGCGGTATAATGTAATACTGTATACAGTATGTTACCGAATGCGGGTACCCCTCGGCTCCTCTTTCTTCCACGGCCACCTCGCCATCCACCACCGGAGCTTTGGTTTGAAGCACCTGACCCTTCATCTGGCACCTGACCCTCCATCTGAAGAACCTGACCCTCCATCAGTGGATTTTGCCAGGCACATGAGGTATTTACAAAGCTGGTGATTAAGTTGCACAGACTTATTATTGCTGTTTCAGTATGTTACCCAAGCTACTAGACAGACTTGTGGGAAGTGGGTCGTCTTATACGGTGAGTATATCTCAAAACCACGTTTTAGCTGGAAAATTAGGGGGTCGACATATACGCCCAGTCGCCTTATACGTCAGCGAATACGGGAATAGTAAGATTCTAGGAATTTGAAGAGAAAAATGTAATATGGGGCAACATGAGGGATAAGCCACCAATAAAAAATGAAGACAAGAATCTCCAGATCTTTGCAGCTCTATCACAGGAAACACTAAGGAGAAGGATGTTATTAAAAACCTATATTGCGAGGGGCGTGGCTTGGCGCGCAACGGAGATGGCAGCTTGCTAGAGGAGCTCCGGAGAAACCGCAGCCTAACACCCGCTCTTTGACACTATACACCCCCGATAATGAGCAAACTTGGATACCGAACACCACACACCAGGTCACGGAAGTCGGCAGCAGCCTTGAAGGGACGGAACATCTCTGACTTATTCAAAAGCCAGTCCCGCTCGCTCGGGAGTACAGGCCCCAAGATGGCGCCGACGCGTGCAACAGAGGACTTCAGTGAGGACTCCCAATCGGCTACAGAGGATAACGGTAGGGGACCCTCACACCCCAATCTCCCCCTGACGTACTCCGACATGGCCATAATAGCGGCAGACATTAAATCGTCCTTTTCGGCGGCCATCACGGATCTTAAGTCCAGCCTCATGGTACTAAATGACCGCATGATAGACGCTGAAACCGCGGGGAAACAGAGGGAAAAGGCTATCCACAGATTGGACAGGGTCACTCTTTCCCATTCAAACCACTTCATCGAGATGAACAGACATTTAGAGGACCTCGATAACAGGGGGAGGAGGTGCAATATAAGGGTCAGGGGCATACCCGAGACGGTGGAAGCCGACCAAATCAACCCGGCCCTTAGACGAGTGTTTAATAGCCTATTGGAACGGCCGGAGGACACAGACATAGAATTTGTCCGGGCGCACAGAGCCCTGAGGGCCAGGGGGCCTGATAACATGCCACCAAGGGATGTAATATGTTGCCTACAAAGCTTCACACTAAAGGAGGAGATAATGCAAAAGGCACGCAGAAACGAGCAGATCATATTTAATGGAGAAACCATAATGCTCTTTCAAGATCTCTCCCAAATAACACTGAGAAACAGAAGGGCCCTCCGCCCCCTGCTGGACAGACTCCGTGAGAAAGATCTCAGATACACATGGAGGTTCCCCTTTGCTCTGATTGTGATGCACAATGGCAGGCAACATGCACTAAGGTCACCAGAAGACCTAGAGGAGTTCTGCTCCGCACTACATCTGGGCCCTGTAGACCTCCCTGAATGGTATCAGGAATTCCGCTTACCTCCCCTGGATCGCAGTCCTCCGGGCTCACCACTGACCTCCCCTGAGAAAAGACACCAGAAGAAGAAGCTGAAGCAAAGCCGCCCCAGCGGCTCGATAGCAGGCACGCCGAACAACAGCAGAGCCCATGCCTCCAGAGCACGAGACGACGAGTCCTAGTTACATGAGACGATATACATCTATATTACAGTCCACGATGCTACCTGAGACCATGAAAGTACAGGCTGACTTGATCAGTCCTACACCTCTGCTCCACTCATAAACTTCCACACTATAAGGGAATACCCACAAGCTTTACAACCCACCGTAAGTTTACAAGAAACATCTTATTTCCTGAAGCCACTTAACGCATCCATACACAACACGAGGGCGCAGCGGCTGAACGCTGACACTAACCACACGGAGATGGTCGCCGAAGCGCTTGTCTCCTAAACAGATCGCGGCCATAGCTGGAGAACTTCTCCCATAGATGCGACTCAAGGTTGATACACTAATATACCCACGCAGATAAGCCGACTTCAATGGGTGAAGTGACTGGAGCTGGGGAGCGACACAACGAGGAACACAAACAGAACAGGACTCTTTCTTTTCCTTTTTCCCTTTTTTTTTTATTTTTGCCTGTCTCTCATGGTCATTGGGACTATAGGTGTATATGATATACTACTGAAATGCTTCTATACCTCCAAAATGTTATGTTAAGTTTACTGTTTTAATAGTCCAATTGAATTGAATACAGAATCCACTATGGTATTAGCTGAAGAGCCAACAGATTGATAGGCTCTACAGTGTCAAAGAGCCCAACCAACACCTTTCCATTGCCACAATAGGTTGCGGTCTCCCACCCTCCACCCTGTGTGACCACTACTCTTTAGCCAGTAGACCCGCCTGCTCTGCTTTGTCAGAAAGAGGTGCAGCCTCCCTCCAACCCCCAAAAGGGTGTCCTGTCGAGACCATTGTCACAACAGGACACACTATACTGACACCTATTCGATAGGATACTATTGCATAGGTCTGAACCTATTCACTCTCTTAACCAACCCCCATCCCCACCTTTACCCTCAACCTTTTAATTTGACAGGTCGGTGTTCGCACCGGTTGACACGCAACAGACATACTCAGTGAAGTCGATTATTAGCTTGTATTTTTACTCTCTCTCTTGCCGTTTGTCTAACGCTTTGCCATTGAGTGTCGCCCACAGGTACCGTCTCTCTGAGTCTCTCCGTTCCGGAACCATGGCATACTCCACACTGAGCCAGCACGCAACGGTCATCTCACACAATGTACAAGGCCTAAATATACCAGAAAAAAGGTCATCCTTACTGAGGGGACTTAAGAAAGGTAGGCCGCACTTCGCTTTTTTACAGGAAACCCACTTTAAGTCGTCGGGCATACCCAGGCTCACTGATTCCTTCTTCACAGAAGCCTATCATGCTACTAATGACCAAGCCAAGACGAAGGGGGTCTCGATACTGATTAGTAGAGAGGCTCCCTTCGTCTTCAAAGATAAACTGATAGATCCGGAGGGCAGATATATTTTCCTTAAAGGTCTCTATAATGGCAACCCGGTCACATTAGCTAACGTCTACTTTCCCAATAGATTGCACCTATCCTTCTGCAGGAAATTAATACGCATGCTAGAAGGTTTTAGTGAAGGCTGCATTATTCTAGGAGGAGATTTTAATCTACCTTTGAACCCAACATACGACACCTCCACGGGCAAATCACATATGGCCTACAAAATGTTAAAATCATTTAAGAAGCTCCTACACACCCTACATCTGATCGACGCTTGGCGTTTCCTCCACCCTGAAGGGAGGGATTACACTTTCTACTCAGCGCCCCACACTAAGTACACCAGGATTGACTATTTATTTATCTCCCGCAGAGACTTGCACCTACTTTCCAAAGCTGAAATAGGGATCCAATCATTATCTGATCACTCCCCCATATCTATCACACTCTCCACTGTACCCCCAGGGAAAAGCCCCCCTACGTGGAGACTAAATTCCTCCCTATTGACTGACCACACTCTTTTACCAGAAGTGACCTCTCATCTGAGAGACTATTTTAAGCACAACAATACGCAAAGCATGGATCCATTAATGATCTGGGAAGCCCACAAGTGCACCATAAGGGGAATTCTAATGAGAATGGGATCCCAACGCAAAAAAGACAGAGATAGGGAAATCATTAGACTAACAAACAAAATATCCCAACTTGAATCACAACACAAGCTATCCCTAACCAAGACTGTGGCGAAGGAACTGATGGACACACGCAAAACACTACAACAATCTTTGGAGGCCATCTCCAAACGACTCCTATTCTTCAAACGCAAGGTGTACTATGAGTACGGTGACAAGACAGGCAAATTTTTAGCCAGGGCACTAAAGGGTCCCCGTCTCCGGAACCACATCGCGGGCATAACTAACAGGGAAGGCAGACTAGATATTACGGATGACCAGATTTCCAAACACTTTCAAGACTACTACACGCAACTATACAACCTCCCCCAACAACACAGACCAACCGACCTGACTGAAGGCAGGAAGGAACTTATACAGAATTACCTGACTACTTCCAAAATGCCGAAATTGTCAGAAGCAGACAGTGAACTCCTCGACCAACCCATAACATTAGATGAAGTCCAATCAGCAATTAGAGAGTTGAAAACAGGGAAAAGCCCAGGTCCAGATGGATATACATCTATCTACTATAAGACATTCACCGATATACTGGCAGGTCCCCTAACAAGAGCCTTAAACTCCTTCATGCTTCCAAGGGAAAACACAAAATCACTCCTAGAAGCCCACATCACAATACTGTTAAAGCCCGACAAGGAACCCTCCCAATGCACGAGCTATAGACCAATCTCACTGCTTAACCTAGACGTGAAAATAATGGCGAAAATCATCGCCAACAGACTGAAACCTTGCTTACACACTTTGATAGGCCCAGAACAGGCAGGATTTATGCCTGGAAGGGAGGCGAGAGATAACGTGACAAAGTCACTCAACCTTATCCACGCTGCCCATGTGCGAAAAATCGAAGGCCTTCTCCTCTCCATGGACGCGGAGAAGGCCTTCGATAGAGTAGCCTGGGATTTCATGTTGGGGACATGTAGGTACGTGGGTTTAGGCACACATATGATGTCATGGATAGAGACCCTCTATAGGAACCCAACGGCTAGACTCCGCATTAACGGAACTTTATCAGATACGGTGCATATAGCCAATGGCACCCGACAAGGGTGTCCACTATCACCCATCCTGTTCATTTTATCGCTAGAACCCTTTATCCGGATGGTAGGATTAAATCCTAGTATCCAAGGATTCCACATATCAAATTCGAACTACAAGATAGCCGCATACGCGGATGATTTACTGTTTTTTCTAACCAACCCCCACGTATCTCTCCCTAACCTCTTAAAGGAATTCTCCTTATATGGTTATTTATCAAACCTGAAAATCAACCTGTCCAAGTCAGAGGCCTTAAACATAAACGTACCCGAAGACATGCATAAACTAGTAAAAAACAACAACCCATTCAGATGGGTAACTAAAGCACTTAAATATCTGGGGGTTTGGCTACCTCCACGAATCAGCCAGGTATATGAATGCAACTTCCCACCGCTTCTTAAAACAATATCATCAGATCTGGCAGGGTGGCACCCCAAGAACTTTTCGTGGTTTGGCAGGGCTGCCATTTGCAAAATGGTAGTTCTACCCAAACTGTTATACCTCTTTAGGACTCTACCCATACACATACCCTCAGCATTTTTTAAACAACTGCAATCCACTCAGAACCAATTCGTGTGGGCCCACAAACGAGTACGCATCAGAGTCACACTGTTACATCAACCCAAAGAGAGAGGAGGGATGGGATTGCCAAATTTTAAGCAGTACTACCACGCCGCACATATAGCCAGGATAATAGACTGGCACTGCCATGATAACATCAAGGACTGGGTGACCCTGGAGAGTGACTTATGCTCACTTCAGCTGAGATACTCCCCATGGATCCCAGAGTCCCACTATCCACAGGACCTAAAGCAACATCCCTTGATTAACACTACCCTTAAAGTCTTTCACCTAGTAGTTAAAAATACCAAATTATCCACCTCCTTGAGTCCACTCACGCCTATCTACCAAAACCCTGATTTCCCACCGGGCGAAGACAGACGGTTCCTGAGAGCGACGAACCCACGCTCGCCTCTCCTTGCCACACATTGTTTTCAAAACGCACAAATTAAGGACTTCGCGTCCTTACAGATGGATAATAGCCTACAACACATGCCGATGTGGTCTTACTTCCAATTACGTAGCTACCTCAATCAGAGGCCTCACAAAGAATACTTCACTAAAAGTTTGACAGAAATGGAATCAGTGTGCCTAGAGGGTAGCCCTGTACAGAAAGCCACCTCCCTAGCTCATGCGTGGTTACAAGACTCAGATGACTGCCCGACGGAGAGACTCAGAGAGAAATGGTCAGGAGCCTTGGGCATAGGGATAACTGAAGAGCAATGGCAAAAGGTATGCATCTTAACACATAAATGTTCTCTGAGTACCAGAACGCAAGAAACCGCCTATAAATTGTTAACGCACTGGTATGCTACACCTGATAAAGTACATAAATGGTACCCACAGTCGTCAGACCAATGCTGGCGATGTCAGAAGGAGACAGGAACTCTACTACACATTTGGTGGCAATGCCCTATGATAACCCAATATTGGACAAAGGTAAGAGAGATAATCCAGCATATCACAGAGACCTCTATGAAGTTAGACGCAGCTTGCTGTTTACTCCATGTCACCTCGTTCTCGCTCAAGCGATATAAAAAATCACTGACTAGACACTTACTGAACGCGGCTAAAGCCCTTATACCGCTACACTGGAAGTCTACCAGCACCCCAACAGTCAAAGACTGGTTAGCGAAAATTAAGGACATTTGTGACATGGAGGAAACTATAGCACAGTCAAAGGACTCTGTTGAAAAATTTCACACAACTTGGATGCCATGGCTCACCTTTAGATACACACAACATTACGAAGACCTCAGGAAGAATATTACTGATGCCTGATCCTGTGATCAGCCATACTGACACACGTCAGAGTATTAACGAAGATCCCAGCTGAGTTACACACGCCTTGTTAAACCGATGTGCGAACACCACATACCTGTTCATTTCCCTTCCCTTCCCCCCACACAACCATTTTCCCCTTTCTCTCTTTCTCTTCTCTCTCACACCTAAACCCGTTGAATGAGCGGGTCATGACATGACCCAAATTTACAAATGCATAGTCTTGGTTAACTAGATACTCCAAATATGGTTGACTACCTAGCACTTGTCTTAGCTTAAGTTGGAGACATGAAAAGTCAATAAGTTACATGTTTGTTACAGATTATTGGTAGTGGAAAACACTACATTAATGTAATGATATTGCATAATTATTCCTTCTCTACCTGAACAAATGTGCATTTGTATGTTTATTTTTCAATGTTAATAAACTTTTGAATGGAAAAAAAAAAAAAAAAAAAAAAAACCTATATTGCAACTGAGAGTATAACGAATAGCCCACCCATATAAGCTTACTTATACTTATGTATGATTTTTTTTTTTCTGAATTTAAATTCATCTTGGAACAAGGCTGTAACATAACAAAATGTGGACAAAGTGAAGCGCTGTGAATACTTTCCAGATGCACAGTAAGTCTGTTGTTTTTTCACAGAACAAGCGGTCCTGCAGTTGTAGCAGATGGTTGACACAAACCATTCAACACTGAAAGGGATAGCCCCAAACACTGCAAAAAGGCACTCGGTGGATACAAAACTATTTAGAATTTCTGCAACATAGACCTTTTATTTACTGCAATCCTTTTATTTTTCTAGTAAGAAAAAACACTAGGGAGAGCAAATGTATAGCTGTGAGATGATCTCCACTGACACAGGCCTTTAAATAAACAGATGGGTTTGTGCTCTCTGCGCTGCCTTTTCCAATATATCCAAAACGATACTATTTCAATCATGCATACAGTATGTATGCAGAGACACACAATATCACATATGTTCCTTCTGTTCTCATACAGTCTTCCTCACACAATACTGTGCCTGATCAATAGCCCTGCTGGTACTGCAGTAACATGATGCAGCAGCAATCAGATCACATGACCGGCAGGGTGTCTGCAATGCTGAACTGCGGCGACCTGTGCTTTCGGCTTTGCAGTTCACATTTTAATTATGGATACTTTACAAATGTAGGCAAACATAAGAACCCCCATTTTATTTTTATGTTATTTCCCATAAAGATATGTTGATCCTCATGCTAATATTTATCTATCTATATATAGCAGTGCAATTAGCATTCTTGCTAAACAACTGCTGGGATAAAAAAAAAAAAAAATTATAAAAAATTAAGGGGTATTAAATTCAAAACCAAAAAGGTCATATATTGCAGTATATCAATTATTAAAGTGGTAGTAAATGATACCATTGATTTTGCATGGTCCCCCTACAGGCTCATACCATAATGTGCTAGTATACACCACATACTAGCATAATATAACAAACTCATCATTTAAATGGAGCCCTCAAGTGGCATCCTGTCACTGCTGCCAACGCCTTCATCCTCACCCAGTCTTCCTTCTGGGTTTATGCCCTCCGGCCATTTAAATGGCTGGGCCATGATGATGTTACTCCCGCGCATGCACATAGGAGTCACAATCGCAACATGGTGCTCTTTACATTGATGGCACATTCAGTGTTCCCTGAATGCAGAACTACTGTGCATGTGTTGGTGACAACACTGGCTGAAGCCACAGTCAATATCTTCTAAACGGCACAAGTTTGGAAGATATTCTCAGTACCCACAGGTAGAAGCTTACCTGTAGGTAAACCTTTAAAAAAAATACTTTACTACTGTTTTAAATGCTGTGGCTGCATTTGTTTTATTTTTTTTAGGCTTTCCCCCCTGGTTTCCCCTGGTGATCCAGCCAGTGACACTTCCTGTATCAGGGTGCCTACCCTCTGGATGAAGGAGTACAGAGATATCTTTGGACAGCAGTATGGTCAGACTGGTGGGGAAGAGAATGTTAGATAAACCAGCAGATTAAACCAGCCTTAGGCCCCATGCACACGAGACGCATATGCAAACTCTGCTGAACGCATGTTTTAAAAAGCAGAAACCTGCGTTTAAAAATGCGCGTTTTGCCGCGGTTTAATGCTGCGTTTAGCCACGTTTGCGTGTTTCATCCTATCTTGCTTTCTGAGCTTGGGGAGGGTCTATATGATGTTATCTTTACAAATGCTTATAGACGCAAACGCAGTAAAACGCGGCATGAAAACGCAGCAAAACGAGCGTTTTTAAACGCAGGTTTCTGCTTTTTAAAACATGCGTAAAATATTTAGACCCCCTCATTTCTTTGTAAGTGGGCAAACTTACAAAATCTGCAGGGGATCAAATAATACATTTTCCCCACTGTACATAAAATTCATTGACTTCTTTGCTCCCGATTCTCAATTCATTGAGCAGCACAGTACTAAGTGGTTAGCACTTCTGCCTAGCAGCACTGGGGTTGCTGGTTCGAATCCCAACCATGAAACTACCTGCCTGGCATTTGCATGTTCTCCCTGTGTCTGTGTGGGTTTAGTCCGGATACTCTGGTTTCCTTCCACTCTCCAAAGACATGCTGGAAGGTTAATTGTCTCCTGTCTAAATTGGCCCTTGTATGTGAGTTAGGGAACTGAGATTGTAAGCTCCTTGAGGGCAGGGACTGATGTGAATGTACAATATATATGTAAAGCACTGCGTAAATTGATGGCGCTATACAAGTATCTGTAATAAATAAAAATAAATTCATCATTTTGTCAAAATGTGGAACTTTCTTGCTGAATGCGATCTGCAGGTCTGCTTATGGGTTCAGACCTTCCTTATCTTGGTTGATAAGAGAACAGAATCCAGATTCACAAAAGTACGTTGTTGCAAATAGAATGAGGACATGGTGTGATGTTCTACCAAGTCTTGGGAACATCCAGTGCTGAACACCAAAACTCCTGCAAAGTCTTTTAAACTGCATTTAAAAAGCTTGATTTGTTTGCAAATCAATAAAATCTTCTATTAGCTCTTCATCATTCCAAATTGTAGAAATACAATAACTTCACAGTAACGGTGATCGCTGCCATGCTCAGCTTGGTACTAGAATAGCAAACTTGGAAAACAAATACCAAAGCATGCCAATGCCCTGAGGTCACTACCTGTATGGTGAGTACACGGTGTAATGCCGCGTACACACGATCGGAATTCTCGTGGGAAAACGCTCTGATGGTTTTCCCAACGGAATTTCGCTCAAACTGTCTTGCCTACACACGGTCACGCCAAATTCCGTCGGTCAATAACACCGCGACATACAACACGTTCAACGGCACTATAAAAGGGAAGTTTAATGCTTCCGAGCATGCGTCAAATTGTTTCCAAGCATGCGTCGGAATTTTGCGTGTCGGAATTGCATACACACGATCGGAATTTCTGATAGAAAGTCTTTCCATCGGAAAAATTAAGAACAGGCTCTCAATCTAAAGTCCATTGGAAATGCCGACAGAAAAAGTCCGATGGGCATACACACGGTCAAAAAAATCCAATGAAAAGCTCCCATCGGACTGTTTCCATCAGAAATTCCGGCCGTGTGTACGCGGCATTAGAGTATACGCTTTGTTCATTTTTTTTTTTTTTTTTTTTTTTTTATACCAAAGGTTTACAACCACTTTCAGGTCCAGTGAAGGTTTCAGTCATTCAATGGTGGACAATGCCAAAAGACAGTAACAGAACTATCTTTTCTTGGTCTTGTAGGCTATTACAGGGGTATATCCAGAATTTTGCTCACATCACGCAGTGGATGTAAACCTTTGAATGAAAAAAAACCCCATATGAAGTGTACATGCCTCAATCCATAGCACCATGCATCACTTCTGACAGTTTTCTCAGACACCAGACAATTCAATGTGAAACTAAAAGACAAATATGACCTTTGTGCTTAGTGTGCAATTAAGCAAATATGTAAATTGTGCAAAATCCACTTTTTAAAATCAGTCTTTCCAGACAAAAGTTGCTGCACACATGAATGCCCGGATAGACAACATAAAATAGTTGTATATAAATAAGGGTGTACTGTCTCTTTAAAGATCATAAAAAATGCAATCAAAATGTGAATCATGTGACACAGTGAATGTGTGACACAACATGCAAGAACGTCTACTTTAACAGAAAATGTGAAACAGTTAAGTCCTTATGAGACATGGACTACAAGTGCCAGCAATCCTTATGATGCCTGTGCTCCACCACCAAACAAATTCCATCCGAATAAGGGAACATTGACCCCCTCAAAATTGAAGAGGTCTAAAGAGCTTGGAATTCGGGTGAGCATGGCGGTCACCAGATCAAGCCACCACATAAATAACTCTGCTTTCATGGATGCAATGGTAAATTGCTGCCAATAGGGTGATCTATAGTCAGGTCGCATTCTCACAAAAATCCCCATATTACCATTATCATCATGTAAAATTGCTTATTATTTGAATAAATATTTACTCACAAAAAGGAATGTTTCAAGTTCGCATACAATACAATATAAATTTCCACCCGTCCTGGTGCGCATGTGTGATGACATCAGCAGCACTAAGCCATGTCCATGTAGACGTCTTCATTTCTCCATCACTTTTCCTAATGAAAACTAGCAGGGAAGCCCATGGAATTTGACTTTCACACATTACGCCATCTATCATTTTATAAGGCAACTCTGACTTTTTCATTTCATTTAACTTTATTTACATTGTCTTGATCTATGTCAGACAGGCAATACTCCATTTGCGACACATTGCCAGAAGAGTGTATGAAGACATTTACATTTTTTTTATATAGGGGGTTCTCCCGCTGTACAAGACTCTGGTCCAGCCGCACCTAGAGTATGCTGTCCAGTTCTAGGCACCAGTCCTCAGGAAGGATGCACTGGAAATGGAGCTAGTACAAACAAGGGCAACAAAGCTAATAAAGGGTCTGGAGGATATTAGTTATGAGGAAAGGTTGCAAGCACTGAACTTATTCTCTCTGGAGAAGAGACGCTTGAGAGGGGATATGATTTCAATATACAAATACCGTACTGGTGACCCCACAATAGGGATAAAACTTTTTTGCAGAAGGGAGTTTAACAAGACTTGTGGCCACTCATTAAAATTAGAAGAAATTAGGTTTAACCTTAAACTACGTAGAGAGTTCTTTACTGTAAGAGCAGCAAGGATGTGGAATTCCCTTCCACAGGCGGTGGTTTCAGTGGGGAGCATTGATGGTTTCAAGAAACTATTAGATAAACACCTGACCGACCGCAACATACAGGGATATACAATGTAATACTGACATATAATCAAACACATAGGTTGGACTTGATGGACTTGTGTCTTTTTTCAACCTCACCTACTACATAACTATGGGTTATTTTACATGTACTGCATAAAGGCAGCCTATTCATTATTTGCAACATTGTGCATTACTGTGTGTGTGGCACACTTCAATGTATGTCCATTGGAAATGTACGCTGGGGTGCCTTAATTAATGGTACCGTAATGTACTAACACAAGAAATTCACATTTTTGTGCATTGCTACAGCAAAACAGTGTGAACTCACTCCAATAAAATTGTAAACAGTCCCAGGCTCCGTTATTTGATTTTATGCACACTCAGGTGACATTTCACCAACTGTCAAGCTAATCAATCAAACTCAACTAGGGCTGTAACTAATGATTATTTTCATAATCGATTAGTTGGCCGATTATCGTTTTGATTAATCTGAAAAAAAAAAAACCTATTATAGGATTGAAACTTGCGCGCTACTATGTGTAGTTTAAAATAAAAATAAAACCATCAAACTTCAGTGAATATAGTGGAATAAAGAATCAGTGTGAATTCAAAAAAACAAAAAGTATAATGAATGTGAATAGCTGCAACCACTTAGTAGTGTACTCAAAATCACTGCGTGAACAAATGCAAAAAAGAGTGGTGCGCTTATTCAATATAGTGTGCCGTTAACATAAAACCCAAAAATAAAATAAAATAAAGTGCAACAAAAGTCCAAGTAAAATCAAATGGTAGGAATCAGTTTACCATATATAGAGATGGATGTCTCATAGAACGGTAGCTTGATAGAAGGAAAACAAAGCATCAATCCAACATCGATTGTAAAATTTATAGATTGGCCGCTCACCTCCAACAATGACCAAAAGGTCAAACAAGACTCATCAGATAGCGAATGGGGAATACTGCTGGTGGATCTGTGGAGACATTCAGGTCCCAAGCAAAGACGAAATGCTGCATGGAATCTTGGTACCAACACATCCTGCGCTCACCACTGGATAGTTCCATATATAGAGAAAAGCTCGCTCCAAAACATTAATACTTCTTGTGTAGATGGCACTCAGAGAACCGCTGCCAGAGTGAGGTGGCGGGTCTCACTCTGGCAGATTTAATGATGGAAGCATGCAGGCCCGGCAGGTAAGGAAAGGGGGGAGGGCGAGCGCCCACCCCCCTCCTGGACCATACCAGGCCACATGCCCTCAACATGGGGGGGTGGGTGCTTTGGGGCAGGGGGGACTCTCCGCCCCCCCCACCCCAAAGCACCTTGTCCCCATGTTGATGAGGACAAGGGCCTCTTCCTGACAACCCTTGCTGTTGGTTGTCGGGGTCTGCAGGCAGGTGCTTATTGGAATCTGGAAGATTCCGCCCCCCCCCCAACCCTAGGTGAATGAGTATGGGGTGCATCGTACCCCTACCCCAGGCCTCGACAAACCCTTGTCGCCCGGGCGCAATTGCGCCTAGAATTGGGGTCCTGGCGCCTGGGGCGACACAGCTGCGGTACTGTGTCAACCTGTGGACACCGACCCCCGCCACGCGATTGCATCGGGCCGCGCCGGCCAGAAATTTAGGCCGCGGCTTTGCGGCCTTCTGAAATCCTTCTATGGCGCCATCTTGTGGTGGCCGTTGGTATTGCAACACCTCTAACAATGCTAATGCAATGTTAACCACTGGGCACTTTTCAGCTTTCAGTGCTCTGACACTTTGAATGGCAATCTCACAGTCATGCAACACTGTACCCAAATGAATTTTTTGTCCTTTTTTTCACACAAATAGAGCTTTCTTTTGGTGGTATTTAATCGCTGCAGGGTTTTTTATTTTTTGCACTATAAATCAAAAAATACTGAAAATTCGGTAAAAAAAAAAAAAAAAATTATTTGTTTCTATTAAAATGTATTGGCAGAGTATTGCACAGTGCTGGCAGTGTAGCTGTCACTGACCAGTGCTGTGGGCACTACACATCCAGCCCACAGCGCTGGTCCCATCTCTCCCCCTCTCAGCTTCTCCCCTCTCACTGTACTGATTGATACAGAGAGGGGAGGGAGGAACCGGCGTCATGACGTGACGCCGGTTTGTGTACATGTAATCGCACCGTCATTTGACAGAGCGATCACGTGGTAAACGGCCGCTATCGGCGTCCGTTTACCGCAATGCGCCGGGTTCTCGGGAGCAAGGTTCTGGGAGGACGTCCTACGGTGCCCAGTGCCACCTGTCAGTCGTTGTCGTTCAAAAAAAAACCTGGCTCCTAACTTTTTTAGCTGGCTCCGCCCTGCCCTACCCATTCACCTAAAAATAAATAAAAAAAGTGTCAAAAATAAAACACACTACACAGGTTCTTAAAGTATTTTATTGAGGCAGCTCCATCTCTTCTCCCTCTGATGGTGACGTCTTCTCCCTCTGCCGGTCCTTCTCCCCTCCCTTTTGGCGGGGGTTTCCCTTCAATATTCTCAGCACACAAGTTGCACCTCAAGTCGGATCATCTTGATCTGACTTCTATTCAAATCAATGATTTTGAATAGAGGCAGAGAAATGCTGGATGAGGCTTAATGCTGTGTATACTTATTTTCTAGATGACCACCATATTCTATTTTTATCCAAGAAGTACTGTACAGTATGTGTGATTGTGTACAGTTTTGCACACACATATAAAAAGGAGAACCCCTGACTATAAAAAAGCATGATATACAGGAGCTGCTGCATTTGCCATTTAAGACAAACTGTATTTGCTTAATTACTATGCTTCAAATACAGTATAAGCCAGCAGAAAAACTCAATAGTCAATTCACTAATGCATGCAGCATTAACGCAGTGCAGTATTTGCTCTTTTCAAATGTTTATGGTTAAATTACATGGATTAGCTAAAATTGCCTCATAAATGTAAGTTTACAAATTTTTGCAGGAAGCCAATTTAAAAAAATGATTGCGCAGGTTACAAATATTTATCATACCACTAGCCATCAACTGATATGAATATACATTTTCATGAGGAGTAGAAAAGGAGCCATTTGAGATGAAGATTAGATACTGAGGTTTCATTCAGAGGGACAATTGAGGATAGATAGGGAGCTGCATTCAGATGAGGCAAAAAACCGAAAACACCACTACTCTGCGCTACGACTGCATATACTGTAAATTGGACAGTTACCATTCAGAGCTCATGCTTTCTGGTTAGAGATCCCAATCTAGCCTGCGGCTTTTACAGCCTTTTTGCATCTTCAAATGAGCAAAAACGAGGGGACCCATGGCCACTTCGCAACTACCTACACCTGCTTCTTTCAGGCATTAAAGCCCATTTGGATTCAACTGCAGTCCTCCCCATGGGCTTGTGACAGCAGCAATTCTCCTCGAGCCAGTGGCTGCCTGCACAGCTTTCTCCTGATACCATGAGCTACCTGCTTGACACATCCAAAAGCACAGCATTCAGAACCCGGTGATGTCTGAATGGTGATGGGTTCAGACCAGGAGGCCCCACATATACCAGAACCAGGAGCCTATAGCTAGCCAATCCTCCCCAGACTTTGGAGCAGCCATCTGCAAAGCAGCTATCACTGAAAGATCAGGACTGCCGTCACTCATGAGCTGCTCTCTTCAGCTGAGCCCTGTGGTAAACATTCAGCCTCCAGCCCCACTCGATTAAAGTGAGCCAAACAACTGCCTCTGCTCTGGACCTCGTAATACTAGTATACCCAAGACCACAGATTGCAGGGTCCCCTAAACCCCAAAAGACACCCAGATCCCAGGACTCAATCCTAGCAACCCTTGCCACAACTCTCATCTTTTGGGGATAAATGGGGTGCCACTCATTGAACAACCCCTTGCAGTCTGCTCAATAATCCAGGCGCCACAATCCTGCAGAGTGAGCCTTGGGATTCTTTTCCAGAGCAATCTAAATGTACAAAAGGAGATAAGCCATGCTTAACCTGCTTATTCAGCAGTCCATTCAACTTGCAAAGGCAAAAGCATCTCATTCTCCCCATTCCTCATATGGCTCTGAACCTGAAGATTCCTCATCATGGAAGGACTATATTAAGTCTATACCTATAGAAAAAGGGACTTTCATTTACTGGTACAGGAGGTTAGGAATACTTGCGGAACTGAAATTAAAGCCTTGAGGGCAGATTTTCAACATCTTGCCTACAGAGCTGAAGCTGTAGAGGAAGAACTTCAATCTACAAAACAAGAAGTCTATGTTCTTCAACTGCAAACTACTACCTAAAGCGCAGTCATCATGGACATGCAAAGAAACTTGGAAGATATGGACGGCTCTCCTCCAATGCATCCAACAATATCTTTCTGAATCTGGATTACCAAAAATTTCCATCTTGGAATTTCCCTTACTCAATTCATCAATCACCGAAGAAAAGATTGCATCCACTATTAAAATGTTTTCTAGGCATAAACCACCAGAGCCAGTTGGCTTGTCTTACGGTTATTGCTAAATTTTCCTACCAGTCTTATTGCCACATGTGGTTAAACTATTTAATTGCCTTCTTCACAACGAGCTGATTCCGAGAGACATGCAATCTTCATATATCACAGTTATCCCCAAACCGGATAAGGACCATACATTATGTTCCTATTACAGAAAGATTACCTAACTAAACTACTGTCCCCTAGAATGTACCACATCCTTGCCTCATACATAAGGACAAGGTTGGCTTTATGCCTTTACAGCAAGCGAAGCTAATACTAGGCAGGTCAAAATTCTTATTGATATGGCTAATAGAGAGAAGCAGGCTTTGCCGCTCAGTTTGGAAGCAGAAAAAAGCTTTTGATAGGCTAAGCTGGCCTTTTCTCTTCACTACTCGGTGTATTGGTAATAAAGGTTCAGGTTTTCATGTGATTATGAATCTTTACACATATACAGCTCAGCTAAAAACCCTTGACTATTTACTTAATTTAATTGCAAAAGGCAGGTGTGCCAACTCTACCTTCTCTTTTTCGCTTTGTGTATTGAACCCTTAGCAGTTCACATTAGAATTAACCTCAACATACACAGAATTCCGGTTAAGACCAGAACATTTAACATCTTTGTTTGCAGATGATGCGCTTTAACTTTAACCCAAACACACATCTATATTCCCAACCTCCATAAAAGTCGTTGGATGTGTATAGCTCATTATCAAGATAGAGGTTCAACCACTCTAAAACTGGAGGGCTCCCACTTAATGCATCACCTCAGACGGGCCATTCCTTGTTTGAATATTTTCCGTATACTTCACTTAAGTATTTTGGAGTTAGCCTAGGCTTCTACTATTGCGACCTTAAAGTCACGCAAGTTTGATGCAACTTGAAGCAGTGCCTGTATATTCTTGAGGTCTATGGACCTCAAGTCGCATCAAAGTCGGTCCAAAGTAGTTCAGGGACTACTTTGAAGTCACACAGATATGAATGGTAATCATTGGAAATCATGGGGTACGACTTGTCATGTGACTTTGCAGTCCCAAATCGCAGGACAAGTTGCACAAGTGGAAACGGAGCCTGACCTGTGATTTTTTTTATACAAGGAAAACACCTTACTCCTTTCTCGACAACTTAGGGCATATCCCTACTCCTGTGGAGAAACCTTCACATTTTCTTATTTGGCTGTATAGGTAACGATACAATGGCTATATTACTGGAAACTGTCTTTTCAAAACTCACAATCCCTTCCCTACCTTAAAAAGGCCTACAAACATCATAGGACATCTAATAAAAGTATTTTCCGCAACCAAGGTGGCCTTGCTTTTCCAAACTCAACTAAATTCTACCAAGCTACTACTTAGTTAAGGACTTTGGTCTCCTGATCCACCCTACACACCTATAACAGGGGACTGAAGTGGAGAAACTGCTTCACATTATGTTATTTCTTAGAGGCCTCTGGCAACATGCAAATAATTAATTTGTTCTCATGACAAGCTCCTCAATAATGACATCATTCTCACAGATGTCCTTGCCATGGATGTCAAAGGATTTATTTCCATTCAGGCACCTAGTTAACACTAGAACAACAATTTACATTATTTTGCAAATACTCAAGAGAATGTTGACCTACCAAAACTAAGCATTTTATGGCTACTTGCCAATCCTCCACTATTCCTAGACAAAGAGCTCTCTACAATTCTATAGATTGACTTACTTTGAAGAAATATCCTTGGCGGGTCCTTCTCATAAAGGATTAACCTGTTGCCGACCGCCCACTGTCAATTGACGGCGGAGCGGTGCGGCTCTTGTGGCGGGCCGCCGTCATATGACGGCGCTAACTTTGCGGCCACTAGGGGGCACGTGAGCACCGCGGAAGGCGCGTGCCCGCCGCGTCGCTGGGGACCCGATGCGCGTGCCCGGCGGCCGCGATATCCGCCGGGCACCCGCGATTGCCCAGTAACTGAGCAGGACGTGGATCTGTGTGTGTAAACACACAGATCCACGTCCTGTCAGAGGAGAGGAGACCGATGGTGTGTCCCTTGTACATAGGGACACCGATCGGTCCCCTCCCCCAGTCAGTCCCCTCCCTCCAGTTAGAATCACTCACATAGGGAACATATTAACCCCTGCAGCGCCCCCTAGTGTTAACCCCTTCCCTGCCAGTCACATTTATACAGTAATCAATGCATTTTTATAGAACGGATCGTGTATAAATGTGAATGGTCCAAAAAATGTGTCAAAAGTGTCCGATATGTCCACCGCAATATCACAATCACGATAAAAAATCGCAGATCGCCGCCATTACTAGTAAAAAAAATAATAATAATAAAAATGCTATAAACCTATCCCCTATTTTGTAGATGCTATAACTTTTGCGCAAACCAATCAATATACGCTAAGGCCCCTTTCACACTGGGGCGGGGAGCCGCGGTGACGGTAAAGCAGCGCTATATTTAGCGCTGCTTTACCGTCGTTTTAACCGCGGTATTCGGCCGCTCGCGATGCGGTTTTACCCCCCACGAGCGGCCAAAAAAGGGTTAAACACCCCCGCAGAGCGCCGCCGTAGCGGCGCTTTGCGGCGGTATTGCCGCGATTTTACAGCGGTGTCCCATTCTAATCAATGGGAAGGAGCGGTATAGGAGCGGTGAACACACCGCTCCTATACCACTCCTAAGATGCTGCTAGCAGGACTTTTTTTGTCATCCTGCTAGCGCACCGCTCCAGAGTGAAAGCCCGCCGGCTTTCACACTGGAGTTAAAGGGGCCGGATTTTTCACACCGGGCGTTTTTCATGCGGTGCAGCGCTAAAAATAGCGCCTGTTCACCGCATGAAAAACTCCCTGGTGTGAAAGGGGCTTTATTGAAATTTTTTTTACCAAAAATATGTAGAAGAATACTTATCGGCCTAAACTGAGGAAAAACTTTGTTTAAAAAAAAAAAAATTGGATATTAATTATAATAAAAAGTAAAAAATATCAAGTTTTTTCAAACTTGTCTCTCTTCTTTTGTTTATAGCGCAAGAAATAAAAACCACAGAGGTGATCAAATACCACCAAAATAAAGCTCTATCTGTGGGAAAAAAAATTATTTGGGTACATCGTTGCATGACCGCGCAATTGTCATTCAAAATGCAACAGCGCTGAAATCATGCTCGTTTTGTGAGACAAAACTCGCAAACCGAGTTACGATTTTTAAAAATACAATGCTCGTATTGCGAAACGCTAGTTAACTGCGTTACTCGCAATCCGAGGTTCCACTGTACTTACTCTACTTAAAGACGACTGCTCAGATTCGGAAAACGGATGTTTTGTTCCTATTGCCTGAAGGTCCTAAAAGAGGACAGGCAGCATGGAAACCTACTATTCTAAATGGATTCGACAAGTAATCATTCTAGCTTATGGTTTAAAGAGGTAGTTTCTACCCTCTCAAATCAAAACGCACTCCTCTAGGGCTGTTAGTGCTTCGTGGGCAGTGCATCACCAAGCCTCCATGGCTCAAATCTGCAAGGCCGCAACTTGGTCTTCAATCCATACATTTACCAGATTCTATCAGGTGGATATAAAAAAAACATGAGAATGTCACCTTTGGGCGCAGTGTACTGCAGGCAGCAGTATGTCCTCTGATCTCATGGCGCCCTACATTTGTTGCGTCTCCCTCCCCACAGTTGGCATTGCTCTGGGACATCCCACATAGTAATTACTATGGCTCTGTGTCCCGTGATGTACGATTAAAGAAAATAGGATTTTTATAACAGCTTACCTGTAAAATCCCTTTCTTTTTAAGTACATCACAGGACACAGAGGTCCCGCCCCTCTTTCTAGTATACACGTGTATTGCTTTGCTACAAAACTGAGACGCTCCCGATATGGGAGGGGTTATATAGGGAGGCAACTTCCTGTTTAGGGTGTGCCAGTGTCCAGCACCTGAAGGGGGCCTATAAACCACATAGTAATTACTATGGCACTGTGTCCCGTGATGTACAATTAAAGAAAACAACATTTTTCATAGTTTGTTATAAAATTTTGCAAACAGGTAATTGTACCCTTTCATTGATGGGCACTGATGAGGCAGCATTGATGGGCACTGATAAGGCTGCACTGATGGGCTCCAATAGGCGGCACTGAGAGGTAGTGCTGATAGGTGACACTGATTGACAGCACTGGTGGACACTGTTGGGACTGCACTGATAATCAGTGCCGATGTCCCTTTAACACAAGCTGGTTATCTGCTCTATTCACGCTGAAAAGCTGATAACCAGCTTATGTTTATATCCCGTGATCAACTGTCAACTTGGCACAAAGGACTCGGCGATCACAGAGAGCGCGACCACGGAAGGACGTCCATGCACGCCCCCCGGCAAAGTAAGCCTGTGCTGTAGCCATCTTTCGGCTATAGCGCAGGCAGAAAGTGGTTAAAATCACACTAAACTCTGGTTCAAAAAAATATACTCTATTCAACTACCGTATTTATCATACATGAAAATAGGGGAAAAATCACGGGTGCGTATTATACACCGACAGCGTACCTCGGAGGGCAAGGAGGGGGACGAACGCCGACGGAATTCACGAGCTGTCATCTCCCGTTTACTTGGCTCTAACTCGGCTCCCATGTCACACACACAGTCCCGCCTCCGCCACTGGCATTGGACCAGTGTTCGGTCTATCACAGGAGCTGGTCCAATGCCGATGCCGGAGGCGGGACATGGGGTGTGAAAGCAGACTGAGAGCAGAGTAAACAGGAGATGATGGCTCAGTGATTTCCTGCACTGTCCAGGCTGCATCGATAGTGAGGCTGCAGATGAGCATTGAGGCTAAAAAGGGGCATTGATCAGGCTGCATTGAAGAGATGTGCTGCAGATGGGCATTGATCAGGCTGCATTGAAGAGATGTGCTGCAGATGGGCATTGATCAGGCTGCATTGATGAGATGTGCTGCAGATGGATGGGCATTGATTAGGCTGCATTAATGAGATGTGCTGCAGATGGATGGGCATTGAGTGCATGTTATACACCAATACAGTATACATTCGTTGATCAAAAAAATACCTTCCATTGCTTCCTTTTTTGCTACTGTCACATGACTTTCTGTTAGAAGGTATCTACTTTCATTCCCCATGGTCCCACTGTATTTAAGAATGTAGCCACCCCCCTTACTCACTACAAAGATGGACTAGGGGCTATGGGATTTGTAGTGTGCATAGGGCAACCAACGCATCCTGCTCATTCTAAACAAATGGAAGTCAGAAGGAAAAGGAGGTTCTAGAGCAGGGGTGCCCAACCAGTGGCCCGCGGAGCCCTCTGAAGTGGCCCTCGACCTCCTGCTCTAAAATGGCAGGTTGGCAAGCCCAGATCACGGGTTGCCGACCCGCCATCCAAGAGCAGCAGTTTTGTGGATGAAGCCGCTGGTAGTGGAAGCAAGTGGCTGCGGAGCAGAGCCACATAAGCCAATGCTTCCTGTATAGCGCCCGCTCCTGTCACAGGTAGAGCGATACCAAATGCACTCCACCTGGGACAGCAACAGCCAGTGATACCAGACTGGAAGACAGTTATTACAGGTAAGTTTACTACTAAATTCACAGTATATATGGATATATCTGTTTTGCAGTGGTTACTGGGCTGCTTTCAAAATGATCCGCAGGTGCAGTGAAGCTGCGGGTTACCTGCATTGATCAATAGACTTCTGTTATTACCTGCGGGTTTGTTGTGTCTTCAGAAAGTGTGCCACACCTGCAGGATATAATAGAAGTTAACGGCAAAGTACAGCTAACCCACAGAAAATCCACAGGTTCACTGCGCTGCACCCACGGTTTGGGAAAATCGCAGCGCATCAGTGTGAAAGCAGCCTTAGGCCCCTTTCACATGATTGGTCCGACCCAATCGGAGTTACTACTCGCCTCTATGTTTACACCCGCCTACCTAAAAAAAAATAGAAAGGGATCTGCCCCTTACGTCAGGGCGAATCGGATTAGATCAGAGGGCCCATAGAGTGGACTGTGTCCGTGGACATGGACCTGTCATCCTCCCGCTCCACTCATCGTGGCCCGCGACCAGTTACCAATTTGCTTAAAGTGGAAGTAAACCCCCCTATCGTTTTCAGCCAAGGAAGCTGACATCTTTGCCTCTGTTTAATCTTCAACTGCCACGGTGCTGCACATGTGATCCGTTATGACACCAGCCATTGGATGGTTTGACTGTTTGGTTGAGAGCACAGCCAATGTGCAGTTAGCATTTACGGCATGCCTTTTTTTTTTTAAAACTGTTAAATCGATGGGTTTTACTTCCGCTTTAAGTGGCTCTCGCTCTTCAAAAAGTTGGGCACCCCAGTTCTAGAGCTTATGAAGGATATTAAAAGGAGCCAGAAAAACTCCATAAGAAACATTTCCATGATGGAAAAAAAAAACACAAGGCCATCAAGTATTGGATGTGTAAAGATTCATTTTTAAAAATTAGGATATAGTTTTGTGTCACTTAGGATTTAGGAGACTTAAAAGCTTTTGGTCATCAAATAGATATTTAATACTGAAAACAATGACAATACATCTGCTTTGCAGCACTAGGATCCTCAGTTCAAATCCAAGTCAGGACACTTTCTCTATAGAATGTGCATGTGCTTTTGGGGGTTTCCTCTGAGTATTTCGGTTTTCTCCCACATTCCAAAGGTGTGTTGGTTGGTTAACTGGGTCAGGTATACCATGGTATGCAGCAGTATGTATGTACACTACCGTGACTGTGAAAAATGCTGAAAATTAAGAATGCTTTAGGAAATAGAAGTGTTAATACTATTTTATTTTTATCAATTAAAATGGAAAGTAAATGAGCAGAAGATAAATCCAAATCAAATCGATATTTAGCGTGACCACCATTTGACTTCCAACCAGTATCAATTCTTCTTGGTACACTTACACAGTTTTTAAAGGAACTCGGCAGGTAGGTTGTTCCAAACATCTTGGGGAACGAACCACAGATCTTCTGTGGTTGTAGGCTGCCTCAAATCCTGTCTCATCATGTAATCCCAGACACACTCCATAATGTTGAAATCGGGGCTCTGTGGGGGGTCATACCATCACTTCCAGGACTTCGTGTTCTTCTTTACACTGAAGATAGTTCTTAACCACTTCAATACTGGGCTATAGTCATATGACATCCGCAGATGGGATCTCCCATCCTGGGCGGGCGTCATATGACGTCCTCAGTTTCTCGCAGCTCCTGCAGGCCCCCGGGGCCCCCCCGCAGCACGGCGATCGGGGATGAGGTGTGTCCCTCGGACACAGCCCATCCCAGATCTGTGTAAAGAGCCTGTCACAGTCCGAGTACTCGAGTACCTGTCACAGTCCACCCGAGTACCTGTCACAGTCCATCCGAGTACACGAGTACCTGTCACAGCCCACCCGAGTTCCTGTCACAGCCCACCCGAGTTCCTGTCACAGCCCACCCGAGTACCTGTCACAGCCCACCCGAGTACCTGTCACAGCCCATCCGAGTACCTGTCACAGTTCATCCGAGTACCTGTCACAGTTCATCCGAGTACCTGTCACAGTTCATCCGAGTACCTGTCACAGTTCATCCGAGTACCTGTCACAGTTCATCCGAGTACCTGTCGCAGTTCATCCGAGTACCTGTCACAGTTCATCCGAGTACCTGTCACAGTTCATCCGAGTACCTGTCACAGTTCATCGGAGTACCTGTCAGTCCATCTGAGTACCTAAGTACCTGTCACAGTTCATCTGAGTACCTGTCACAGTCCGTCCGAGTACCCGAGTACCTGTCACAGTTCATCCGAGGACCCGAGTACCTGTCACATTTCCTCGGAGTACCCGAGTACCTGTCACAGTTCATCCGAGTACCCGAGTACCTGTCACAGTTCATCCGAGTACCCGAGTACCTGTCACAGTTTATCTGAATACCTGAGCACCTGTCACAGCCCATCTGAGTATCTGTCATAGTCCATCTGTGTACCTGTCACAGCCCATCTGAATACCTGAGTACCTGTCAAAGTCCATCTGAATACCTGTCACTACCCATTGGAGTACCAGAGTACCAGTCACCAGCCCATCAGAGTACCCGAGTACCTATCTGTAGCCCATCAGAGTACCCAAGTACCTGTCACCAGGCCATCGGAGTACCCGAGTACCTATCTGCAGCCCATGCCTCATAGAATATACGTTGGGGTGTTTTCTTTCCAAAACGTGGGTAATTCCACTGTCCTGGTGCTCAAGGACCTTCAAAAGTGTGATAGGTAGGAATGAAATGAGAACTGCAATTTATGCTCCTAGAATGCCTGAAGGTACTACTTCAATGTTGGGCCTCTGTATTTGGCCAGGCTGTGTAAAAGTCTCACACATGTGGTATCGCCATACTTAGGATGAGTAGCAGAATGTGTTTTGGGGTGTAATTTTTGCTATATACATGCTATGTGTTAGAAATATCTTATAAATTGACAACTGACAAAGATTTTAATTTTCTTTACACGTTTTCTGAAGATTTGTGTAAAAAAATTAACCATTCAAAAGACTCGTAATGCTTCATAAAATATACATTGGGGTGTTTGTTTTCCAAAATGGGGTCATTTTGTGGGCAATTCCATTGTCCTGGTGCTCCAGGGCCTTCAAAAGTGTGATAGGTAGGACTGAAATGAGATGTGTAATTTATGCTCTTAGAACGCCTGATGGCGCTCCCTGCATGTTGGGCCTTTGTATGTGGCCAGGCTGTGTAAAAGTCATACACATGTGGTATCACCATACTCAGGAGGAGTAGCAGAATGTATTTTGGGGTGTCATTTTTGCTATATACATGCTTCGAGTTGGAAATATCTTATAAACTGACCACTTTGTGTAAAAAAAAAAAAGTTTTAATTTTCTTTCCATGTATTCAGAAGACTTGTGGAAAAAAAATCAACCATTCAAAAGACTCATTATGCCTTATAGACTAGACGTTGGGGTGTTTGCTTTCCAAAATGGGGTCATTTTGTGGGTAATTTCACTGTCATGGTGCTCCAGGGCCTTCACAAATGTAATAGGTTGTTAGGAAATTAGAGGTGTAATTTATGCTCCTAGAACCCCTGATGGCGCTCCCTGCATGTTGGACCTCTCTGTTTGGCCAGGCTGTGTAAAAGTCCCACACATGTGGTATCGCCATACTCGGGAGGAGTAGCAGAATGTATTTTGGGGTGTAATTGGAAGTATGCATATGCTGTGTCTTATAAATAACTTATGACAATTTTGTTAAAAAAATAAAAAGTCTTAATTTTCCCAAGAATTGTGAGGAAAAAAATGACAACTTCAAAAAACTCACCATGCCTCTTACTAAATACCTTTCACTGTCTACTTTTCAAAAAGGGGTCATTTGGGGGGTATTTGTACTTTCCTGACATTTCAGAGCCTCAAGAAATGAGATAGGCCGTCAGTGCATCAGGTGTGATCAATTTTCATTGATTTGCACCACAGCTTGTAGACTCTATAACTTTCACAGAGACCAAATAATATCCACTAATTTGGGTTATTTTTACCAAACAGATGTAGCAGTATACATTTTGGTCCAAATTTATGAACAAAAATGACTTATTTGCAAAATTTTATATAAAAACTAAAAAAAAAGTTATGTCGCAAAAAATGAAAAACCCAGTGGTGATTAAATACCACCAAAAGAAAGGTCTATTTGTATGAAAAAAAATTATAAAAATGTTGTTTGGGTACAGTGTTGCATGACTGAGTAATTGGTATTCAAAATGTGAGAGCGTTGAAAGCTAAAACATTGGTCTGGGAAGGAAGGGTGTATAAATGCCCTGTATTGAAGTGGTTAATGGCTGTTTTGGGTCATTGTTCTGCTGCAGAAAAAATGTGGGGCCAGTCACACTCCTCCCAGATGGTATGGTATGATGAATAAGTATCTGCCTGTATTTCTCAGCATTGAGGACACCCATCTTCTTGATCCTCCGCCATGCTTCACTGTTGCCTACAGACACTCACTATTGTACCTCAATCAAACCCTTCAGAGAACAAACTGCCTCCTGCTACAGACAAATATTTCACATTGTGACTCCTCAGTCCAGAGCACCTGTTGCCATTTTTCTGCACCCCAGTTCCTATGTTTTTGTGCATAGTCACTTAGCCTTGTTTCCACATCGGACGTATGGCTTTTTGGCGGCAATTCTTCTATAAAGACCACTTCTGGCCAGACTACTCCAGACAGTAGACAGGTGTACCAGGGTTCCATTGGCTTCTACCAGTTCTGTGCTGATGGCACTGCTGGACATCTTCCGATGTTGAAGGGAAGCATGATGTGTCTTTCATCTTCTGCATTAAGTTTCCTTTCTCAATCACTGTGTCTACAGTTCTCAACATTGCCTATTACTTTGTGCTTCTTCTAGCTTGAACAGCACATTTTAAACCCCAATCTGCTTTGAAATCTTTGCCTGGGAGGGACAATGCTGATGCAGTCTTGTTGCTGTGCTCACTCTTGCCATGGTGTATGACCTGTGACAAGAAACTGTCTTCTACAACCTCACCTTAGTAGCAGAGTTTGGCTGCTCCTCACCCAGTTTTAAGCCTCCTACACAGCTGTTTGTTTCAGTTAATGACTGTGTTTCAACAGACATATGAAAGCCAGAGGGCTTTTACACTGGAGCAGTGTGCTAGCAGGACGGTAAAAAAAACCTGCTAGCTAGCAGCATCTTTGTAGCGGTGAAGGAGCGCTGTATTCACCGCACCTGCTTTGTATAACTGGTTAATCATACACCTGACTCTAAACCTACAAAATCAAAATCCCTGACTTTGTGCAAGTGTTGTAAATTGATGAAAAAAAAAAACAATTGAAAAATATATTTTTAAAACCATTCTTACTTTACAGCATTTCTTCACACCTGCCTAAAACTTTTTCACAGCACTATATGTACTGTGTGTATTGGAGATAGGGACCTTAAAAATTGTAAGCGCCTTGAAAGCTGAGAAGGATGTGAATGTACAATTTGTAAAGCTGCATACGTTTTCTGCACTATATAAATACTTGCCGTATATGAAAAAAAAAAACATTATGTACCTTTGCAATATTTATTCTTTTGAATGGACCGTTTTCAAGAGATTGTTATCATGAGATCAAATGCCACAGGTAGTCCCTACACTCATATATTCTGTGCCTGTCCCTCCTGCTAACTCCCCCACTGCTGTCAGCATTAGACCAGATTAAACAGAGAAAAGGATATAAGAGCCAAGCTTTCGTTTTCCTTTTTTCAGACCTTCTGTATTCTGCTATGACACAGCAGATGAGGAGGAGGGGCCACTGAAAGCAGCAAATGCTACAGATGTAGGGGCATCGTAAACAGTACGCATATTCACAGCAATCTCTGCGATTTGGGGGCCATATTACATGATTATATTAGAGGCAAATTCAGAGATGTTTAAAGTGATTGTAAACCTTTTTTTATATTTATATATATATATATATATATATATATATATATATATATATATAATATTTATAAACCTTTTTTTTTTTTTTATGTATAATAAACATGTTATACTTGCCTGCTCTGTGCAGTGGTTTTGCCCAGAGCAGCCCTGATCCTTCTGGGGTTTCCCGTTAGCTCCTGGCCCCACCTCTTCCTATGGGGGCTCAATCCCAAACCACGTTACCTGTGTCTATAGACACAGACAGCACAGCTCGGTCCCACCCCCCCCACTCCCTCGTCACACGATTTAATTGACAGTAGCAGGAGCCAATGGTTACGCTGCTATCAATCTGCCCCTTGGGGAGGGAGAGAGCAGAGACTCTGCTCTCGGGCACAGCGTTGGATTAAGATTGAACTCAAGTAAGTATAAGGGGGGGGGGGGGCTGGGGGGCTACTGTGGCACAGAAGGCTTTTTTGTCTTAACGCAGAGAATGCATTAAGTTAACCACTTCCCACCCGGCCACTGCATATGTACGGCTGGGTGTGCGCTCTCTCCTTTTGAGTGGACGTTTAGGAACGTCTCTCAGAAGGAGGGGGATCGCGCGCGCATGCCCGCGCAGTGGCGCGATCCCGATGCGCTCGTGTCACCCGGACATGGCGCATCTTAGATCGGCAGGAGGGCTCTGTGATTGGCCCTCCTGATCACATGACGGCCGTGTCCAATCACGGCCATCATGTGATGTCAACAAACAGCCGGTTGCTAGCCGATCGGCTCTCCTCTCCTCACACGGAAGTTGTCGGTGAGGAGAGCGGATCGCTGCAGCCGGCTGGTGATCAGTGAGTATGAGCTGTTTTTTACAGCTTTTTACTCACTGATCACCAACCTAGTGTCCCCACAGTGTAAAACACACATGCCCCCACAATGTAAAATACATAGTGAACACAAGTAAACACACATGTCCCCAAAACACATGTCCCCACATAGTAATGATCCCCAAAACACGTCCCCCACATATATAACAGTAAAATCACATGTCCCAATGATCCTTTGCACACATATCTCCGTGATTACCTGTGCACATCTGTACAAGATCATTTGTGTACATATGTCCGTGATCACACAAACCAATTATTATACACTTAACAGGATTTTTGTTTCCAAAAACATGTAGCAGAATACATTTTGGCTTAAATTTATGACAAAGGTTTTTTCATGGATTTCTTTTAAAATAGAATAAAGAAAATATTGTTTGTTTTTTCCAAATTTACGCTCTTTTTTCACTTATATTGCAAAAAATAAAAAACGGAGTCGTGAATAAATAACACCAAAAGAAAGCTCTATTTGTGCGAACAAAATGATAAAAATTTCATTTGGGTACAGCGTAGCATGACCGCGCAATTATTACTGAAAATGCGAGAGCGCTGAAAACTTACAAATTGGTCTGGGAAGGAAGGGGGCGAAAGTGCCCAGTATTGAGGTGGTTAAAAACCTTAACCACTTCATTCCCAGAAGAATTTCCCCCCTTCCTGACCAGGCCATATTTTGCGATACGGCACTGCGTCGCTTTAACTGACAATTGCGCGGTCGTGCGACGTAGTACCCAAACAAAATTGATGTATTTTTCCCCTACAAATAGAGCTTTCTTTTGGTGGTATTTGATCACCTCTGCGATCTCATGGTGCCCTACTTTTGTTACGTCTCCCTCCCTTCGGTTGGCATTGCTCTGGACATCCCACATAGTAAATTACTATGGCTCTGTGTCCCGTGATGTATGATTAAGTAAATAGGATTTTTATAACAGCTTACCTGTAAAATCATTTTCTTTGAAGTACATCAAGGGACACAGAGGTCCCTCCCCTATTTCTGGTATACAGGTGTATTGCTTTGCTACAAAAACTGAGGTGCTCCCAGTAGTGGGAGGGGTTATATAGGGAGTGAACTTCCTGTCTTAGGGTGTGCCAGTGTCCATCACCTGAAGGTGGCCTATAACCCACATAGTAAATACTATGGCTCTGTGTCCCGTGATGTACGATTAAGAAATAGCCACTGATTACTGTATAAATGTCATTGGCAGGAAAGGGGTTAACACTAGGGGGCGATCAAGGGGTTAACTGTCTTCCTTAGGTGTGTTCTAACTGTGAGGGGGATAGGACTAAGGGAGGAGACCGATCGGTGTTCCTACTTAGTAGGAGCACACGATCGGTCTCCTCTCCCCTGAGAGAACCGGGATTTGTACACACACAGATCCCGGTTCTCACTCTGTCACGAACGATCGCGCATCGGCTCTGGGGACACGCTGCAAGCACTGAAGCGTCTTAAAGAGCCGCCTTACAGCTATGACGGCTCGCGCAGCAGTGCCATCTTGCCGCAGTTTAACTGTGACGGCTGGTCCGGAAGCAGTTAAAGTGGATCTTCACTGCATCTGAGCACCACAAGCCAAAAACACAATTGTATTAAATGTTTAATATTCAAAGCAAACTCCCCCATCGATCCAGGTTTCTATGCTTTATTTTTGTTGAGAAATCACTTTGAAAAATTACCCCTAGCTTTTCTGGCTGTAGCCATTATGAGTAAGGGCAAATGATTCATGTAGCATTTACTTCCTGGAATCGATCTGCCCTTATCTCAAGCATGCATGCAGGAGAGTGAGCTTAACTGAGAAAACCCCTCCTCCACTCCTCTCCTCCTGAAGACTCCTGGGATGTATGACATAATTTTCCTGAGCAAGAAACCAGGAAGTAACTGAAGAAATAAAAATAAAATAAAAACAAGTAAATAGGATATACTTTTCTATTGACTAATTCTAGCAGCATGCATAATTAATGTTGATTGGGAGAGTAAAGTTCCACTTTAATCCTTTAGAACCACATGGCATGCGATTACACTATTAAATTCTATTCTAGGCAATTCACTCAAAGCACACAGTATTTATACCCATGTTTAGTATAGCCATAAACACACATATTGGGGTGTGGGATAAACAGAGGATACTCTGTACACAGGTACCTAGCAGATACATCTCTGCCTACACTGACGTGCTTCTTCAGGAGAAAATAGGAACTGCCAAAGTAGATTTAAAGCCACATTAAATGTCATTTCAAAGCTTATTTTCAGTCTTTACAAATCCGCAGCTTTCATTAAAAAAGAAATACATGGTCACCTTGCCCCTTCCCCCTCTAATGAAGGCTACAGGCGGCTGTGCTTCTCAGTGATCCCCCCCAGCGATTCCACTATAGAGGAATCACTCAAGATGCGTTTTGTGAAGGCAGCAATATTGCCAGCAACAAATGCTCTTCATTCAACTCTATGGCTTAGTTACAAATCGCTGAAGGAGAGTGATTTGTAGCAGAGCACAACCCAATGACTCAAGTGATTAAATTGTTAGTAGCAAATCGCTGGTATTAGCGATCTGCAGCAGCAATTAATCTTTGCCACTAAACTGCCTCTGCCTAAAGCTGGCTACACATTATACAACTTTCCTTTAGATTTACCAAAACCATATAATACGAGTTAAAACCTAAACCCTTTCAATTTGTATGCAATCAGGCGGGCGCTTGCACTACACAGTTGAATGTAAATCTATAGGAAATGAAACAATAAAAAATTGTATAAATGTGTAGCCAACCATAGATTGATCGAATCTCAGCCAGTTTAGCAGAGACCAGCCAAGAATCGATCCATCTCTGGCCAGGTTAGTTCTAAAGTCGTTTCAGCAACCAAAAACTTTTTCGTTGCGTCCTATTCACACCACAACGGACTGGAGAACAGCAAAAAAAATGCATTATGTCTCCATTTTTTCTGCACCACACTGAGGCCCCTTTCACACTTGTGCGACTTCTTAGTCGCGCGATTTTGCCGCGATTTCAAGGGATGCCTATGTAAGTGTCATCAAAAATCAGACCAAAGTAGTGCAGGGACTACTGTGAAGTCGGAACGACCTGAAGTTGTACTAATATGAATGGCTGTCATTGGAAATCATGGGGAACGACTTGTCATGCTACTTTGCAGTCCCAAATCGTGGGACAAGTCGTATAAGTGTGAAAGGGTGTCATTTTGTGACATTTCAATAAAGTATTAAAAAATAAATAAAAAAAGCTAAAACAGTGCCTTCAATTTAAAAATGACTAACTTGTGTAATAAAAGATCTATATATTTACCCATGTTCAGCCTACTCCGGTCCAGTTCTGTAATTCCGAGTCAGCCAGCAGTGGCTGCAGGGGAGAAGAGAGAACCACCCATAGGCTCCGTGGCTCATCAGAGCTCCTTCCTCTCCCCTGCAGCCACCGCTGGTTGACACAAGGGAGTTGGATCTTGTGACTGAACTAGAGCAGACTGAAAATAGGAAATTTATATACCGTACATCTTTCCTACATAGGTTAGTTTGCGTAGGTGTTAGGAGGAGAGGGGAATTTTTTTAGGGCTAGTTAGGTTTAGGCTGGAAATGTATTCATTCATTGGGATAGAAGCATGAGCATTTTAGTAATTTTTTAATAATTAATTTTGAGTATATCGATTGGAGCACAGCATTTATAAATTTTTATTATTATGAGCACATCATTTTATTTTTTAATTAATGTATAAATTTTTATTAATTTTCATTATTAGGAGCGCGACACATTTATATATACATGTGCACAAGCACAGGTATATATAATATATGCAGATGTTAAAAATGGTTCAACTGTGTGTTTTTAACACCCCTTGAACCACAAGTGTAACTGAGCCCCATAGAAAGGTGATCTGTGACAATAATGTGCAGTAGAAACGATCTCAGGCGTTCTCTGAACTCCTTTCTTGCTGAATCTTAAAGCTGGCCATAAGTTCAGCAGGGACCGGCCGAGATTCAATGATCAACTTGGGTACAACCAGCCTATCAGATTTTTCATGCGATTATTGCCAACAGCTATAGCTACTAGCAATAATCACCAGCCGGGGGAATACAATGGCTCCGGAGGAGGGATTCCCCCATCAGCACTGACTGTGTTGATGGGGGAATTGAGTGATTTTCTTTCCTGCAACCCATAGCTGCATGGCTGGCTTTAATTCAATGGGCTGCCAGCCAGGCTCACAGCCCCCCTCACTGTTTACATGACACACAGAGGCCAGGTCATTCCCACCCCATGCCTCTGTGCGTCATGTAAACAGTCATCAGAGCAAGGCTCGGTTCATATATATGCGAATTGGATGGGTTTTGAACTGCAAAAGGGTCCTGTGCGTTTTTCAGTCCGGTTCAGGTGCAATTTTAGTGTCAAATTTGCATGCAAATCACACCTGAACCTCTAAATGGAAACTGCACTGGACTCTGCACCCGTATATATGTGAACCAAGCCTTTAAAGGAAAAAAAAAAAAAAAAGGGCTTGGGTTCAGCTAGAAAGAAGTTCAGAGAACACCGCGGCTCATCTCTCTAACGTGCAGCTGATGCTGGAATGCACGCATGCAGACAGGAAATCAGCAGCACTAAGGAGAGATTTTTTTTTAGTGTGCAGATCCACAGAAATGCATTACAATCCATGTAACTATTTCCTATGGGTCCCTTTCACATCTATGCAGTTTCCTGCAATGCGTTTTTTGGAAAAATGGAGGAACTTTTTTAAATGCCGCACGATGCGTTTTTGGCTCCATGGACGTCAATGAAATTGCATCAAAAATGCATGTACATGTGTTTTTGGTACATTTTCCTGCATGACAACAAACACCTTCTCCTAGCAACATCAACACTTCTCAAAAACACGCCAGATAACACATCAACTGCACATGAATAGATGTGAATTAGAGCTGCACAATTAATCGTCCCCCCCCCCCCCCGGCAATCCGATTCTTTCATATAACAAGTGGAGAGACTTATCTGCTCACTCAGCTGTCAAAAGAAAACATCCGGGCAGTCTGACAAGTTTTTAACATGAAATGGTGTAACCAACTCTTCCTTCTTAGATCAAAGGGCTAAACTTCTGTGTGTAAAGAAGAAATCCAGGCAGTCTGCCAAGTTTTTAACAACTGCAGGAAGTTTCAGCACTTAAAGTCTAAATCTTTTTCTGACACTTGTTTTTTAAAGTCGAGCTCCACCCTAAAGTGGAACTTCCGCTCCACGGATCCCCCCCCCCCCCCCCCCCGGTGCCACAATTGGCACCTTTCAGGGGGTGCAGAAACCTGTATAATACAGGTATCTGCACCCACTTCCGGGCATAGATTGCCACAGAATATCCGCAGATGCACCCCCCCCCCCCCGTTGTGTTCTGGGAAACACACAGTTCCCAGAACACAACGGGGACCAGTGAAGACACGCAGCGAGACTCGCGCATGCGCAGTAGGGAACCGGGCAGTGAAGCCGCAACGCTTCACTTCCTGATTCCCTGACCGAGGATGGCGGCGAGGGCAGCTGAGAGACGAGCGATTGCTCGTCATCTGCTGTTGACATCGCTGGCACCCTGGGACAGGTAAGTGTCCATTTATTAAAAGTCAGCAGCTGCAGTATTTGTAGCTGCTGACTTTTAATAATTTTTTTTTAAAGTGGAAGTAAACCCCCCTATCGTTTTCAGCCAAGGAAGCTGCCATCTTTGCCTCTGTTTAATCTTCAACTGCCACAGTGCTGCACATGTGATCCGTTATGACACCAGCCATTGGATGGTTTGACTGTTTGGTTGAGAGCACAGCCAATGTGCAGTTAGCATTCACGGCATGCCTTTTTTTTTTTTTAGACTGTTAAATCGATGGGTTTTACTTCCGCTTTAAGGTGGAGCTCCGCTTTAAGTTAAAATCAATATTTTTTGCTAGAAAATTACTTGGAACCCCCAAACATTATATATATTTTAGCAGAGACCCTAGGGAATAAAATGGCAATTGCTGCAATATTTTATGTCACACTGTATTTGCCCAGATCTCTTTCAAATTTTTTTTTTTTTTTTTTTAGGAAAAAATACACTTCAATGAATAAGAAAATAAAACGAAACAGTAAAGTTAGCCCAATTTTTTTTTTTTTACTGTGAAAGATGAGAGAATCGTGATATATCTTCTAAGCAAAAAAACGCGATTCTCATTCTAGCCAGAATCGTGCAGCTCTAATGTGAATCTAGCCTTATGCTGGCCATACACTATACAAAAAAATCGGCTGAACCATTTTCGAAAAACGAACGTTCAGCCGCAAGCGCAAATGATAGTGCCATCATGTAATGACCGATAAATCGTTCAGTGGACATAAATACATTTTATGTTCTTTTTTTACATATACCTAGTGCAGACAGGTCGGACAGGAAACACATTAACCTTTCAATTTACCGTTCGTTCGGCAGAAAATTTCCAAACTTGTCCTTCGTTTCTTCGGCTCAAAAACGTCCAAACGATTATCGATTTTGTGCCCATTAACTGGCCGGAAAAATGAACGGTCTAATGACCAAATTTCAGCCGATTTTTTGTATAGTGTATGACCAGCTTTAGATACAAAGCAAGCCATTAGGCCCCTTTCACACGATCGGTCCGCCTGTCCATTTTTCGGGCGAATCCAATCAGGCCACCCATCGACTCCTATGGGAAGGCGGAGATGTGTCTTCTGACATCCGCCTGCCATCTGCACCAACAAGATCCGCTCAAAACAGACGGATGGCGATACGTTCGCCATCCGTCCAGTGGATCGAATGAAAACAGACAGGTGGTCCGTTTTCATCCGATCTCCCCATAGAGGAGAGCGGGGCTCTAATAGGTCCATCTCTGCACAGTGAATGGAGATGGACCTGTCACTTGCCTGCTTAGTGGGGATCAGCAGAGCGATCCCCAGCAGAGTGATCCCCGCTGAGCTGGGAGAGTCCATAAAAACGGACCCACCCCGTGTGAAAGGGGCCTTAGTGTTGCAGCAATACCGATATCAGTGCAAATAATAAGCATTTTCACCAGTACTTGTGCAAACGCGGATACTAAAACCGATACCTTGAAGTCCGGAGACTAGAAGACACATAGTTCACATATGTGCGGGGGCCGGTTTCAGTATGATTCGTAAAAAGAGTCCGGTGTGATTTCTTTCTGCGGTTCACGTGCGAATTGTTAAAGTGTATGCACTGGAAATCGCACCCGACTTGTTTTAAAAAAATAAATAAAAAATTGCACTGCGGCCGGCCTGCACATATGTGAACTGGCTCCATAAAAGGCCAGTTTGGTTCACATGTCATGCAAAATCTGTTACATGACACTATTATTATTATTATTATTATACACAATTTATATAGCGCCAACAGTTTACGCAGCGCTTTACAATGTAGAGAGGGGACAGCAGAATACAGAAGGGACAGGAGGGCCCTACTCGTAGAGCTTACATCCTAAAGGGAGGGGGTGGTGGTATAAAAGGTAATAGATGTGGGGAATGATTTGATGGGGGTGGCTATCACTATAGGTAATGGTAATTAGTAACGACGAGTACTTGAGAATAAGTATTGGTATTTGTACTGGGAAAAAAAAACTGGAATCCCTACTGGCCATACATGGAATGAAATCCATTGTCCTGGCTGAACTGACCAAGATCCATCTATGGGCAGGCTGATTGTACCCAAGTTGATCCACCGATTGACTTGGGTACAACCAGCCTGTGGAATTTCTTCATGCGATTATGGTTATACAGTAGCTGCTAGCAGTAATCATTGTGTTCTGCTGGCTGATAGGGCTCCCCCCGCCCTGCTGGCAGAACAGAAAAGCACTCTCCTATCAACACTGCGTTGATTGGGAAATCTAGCGATTTTTCTTGCCTTGCACCCATGGGTGCAAGGCAAGAAAATAGAATAATCTCTGGGTTGCTTAAAAGAGAAGTATGGATTTGGGGGTTTTTCTTCCATCACACTTACCTAGGTGGATGCAGAATCGGTCCCTCGACGCATCTACACGGAGAACCGAGCGATCAAACACCGCAGATGGCTCAGTTCTCTCAGCTCCCTGAGTGGAGAGCTGCTGACTGTCAATCAGCATCTCTCCTCCATGCTCATTGGAGCGCTAAGCTGTGGAGGGGCAGGGAGCGGCCATCTCTGGCTCTCATTAGCTCGCTGAGACGGGCATCAGTCCAGGCACCTGGCGGAACCAGACTTTATGGTCGTGTGGACGCGGCGCCTGGACTGATTTCTGTGACGTCAGAGTGCAAAACGAATTGCACTCCCATGACCCTTAGAAGCCCAGCCTAATGAGTTTTGGCTGGACTTCTCCTTTAATGCGAAGGTTCACACAAAAATTGAACCTCCGCTTTTCAGGACCCTCCGGTGCTACATTTGGCACCTTTCAGGGGGGAGTGGGGTGCAGATACCTGTCTAAGACAGGTATTTGCACCCACTTCCGGGCATAGACTCCCACTTGAGTCTACACCTCTTCCTGTCCCGCCGCGCTGTCTGCTGGGACACACGGGTCCCAGAGACAGCAGGGACCATTTACATTGCGCTGCGTGACTCGTTTCCCCGCACCCAATTCACATGACAGGTGGATTTGACTGGCTCTCAATGGAGCTGGTTCACACAGCTCTGGGGTCTGTATTGCAAAAGGGTCCTGTGCATTTTTGGGTCCGATTCAGGTACGAATTCAGGCAAAAATTTGGACCGGAATCGCACCTGAACCGGTGTACAGAAACGCACCGGACCCCATGCTGTGAACACTATTCTCACACAAGTGGGGGTGGGGAACCAGAGCAAAATTGCACCACTTCTTCACCTGCAAACATGCGCAAGGTGCCGTTAATTCTTAATGGGTCTCCTACACATTGGAAGACGCAGTGCGTTTTTCAGTGCCTATGGTGCAGCTGCCCTGGTTTGGAAAAAGGGTCGGGGACTTTTTTTTCCCTTGCATTTCCTGCAGGTGCAGCGACCTATTCTAATGAATCATCTGCAGTGCCTGTGCAAGAAAACGCACAAAACGCACAGGTGTGAACCTAGGCTTAAAAAAAATCAGGTGTAAAGTCATGTAGGATACGCGGAGAGGGTCGGGATCCTTCTAGTGTCAGAAGTTGTGAGCAGACAAAAAGCACCTTGGACCCTCCCATGGATCCCATAGAGAGAAGCAGAAGAACGGGCAACAGAAGGCAAAACAAAGGTCACCCATACTGACAAATAGAAGCCAATAATCCCCAATAAAAGCTGGATGTGGCCCAGGCCTGCACTGCCTGTCCTTGTACAGTATTGCACACAGCAGAGGTCCAAGGTTGCTGAATGTGTCACCATGGGGCCTGTGCTGGCTGTGGGGACACTTGGCTGACACCAGTATACAGTATATACAGTATATATACACCCCCATCCCCCATTGCATGCTCTGTCATCCATGAGCAGCCTCCACCATGCACACACATAGTAAGAGAAGAAGGATATACAGACTTCCTGTGTCCCCTTCACTGATATGGGGACACCCCCAGAATGGCTCTGTGCCCAATGTCCCCTCCCCCTCATTCATTTCCAGTGCCCCCTCAGTGACCCCCCGGGGGCCCCCGCTCCTTACCTGTGCCACTGAGCTGGAAGTCGAGGGTGTTTTGTCGCACTGCTGCCATAGTGAGCTAGAGCCCTGTGCCATGCCTGGGGGAGGCGGCCGCTGCTTTGCTGCTACACTGGCCTGTGTCACAGACAGACTGAGAGTGTCTATAGAGAGCTGTACAGAACCAGCCCGGTGTGTGTGTGTGTGTGAGGGAGGGAGGAGGGGCTTCCCCGGCCGCCCTACAGACGTGCGGCCTTCCTGCACAGCCGCTCTCCCAACACTAGGGGGCGCAGCAGCTGCCCGACACTCGCAATACTACAAGAGATTAGCAGGTTATGACAGCAGCTCTAAAAATAGCCACACGTGTAGCATAAACATGGATTTCTATAGGAATACAGCTAAACAATGGATAGAAAGCATAGTAGGGACACACCAATCACCAGGCAAGGTCATTGAAGGTCACACCATCATTTCTGCATTCTGGATAGTTTCTGCATGAGCATTTTTAATGCGTTCCAGTGCCGTCTTTGGTGCATTTTTGATGCGTTCTGATGCACGTTCCCCTTTTTTTTGGCCTGGTTCACACACATTCCGGATCTGTTTCTGCATGCGCGTTTTTAATGCATTCCGGTGCGTTTCTGCATGCAAGTTTTTTTAACGTGTTTTTGATGCATTCCGGTACGTTTCTGCATGTGCATTTTTAACACGTTCCAGTGCATTTTTGATGCATTCCAGACGCTTTTTATTTTCCTACTTTTTTCTGGTTTTCTTTTCACTGCATGTTTTTGATGCATTTTTTTTTAATTTTATTTTACAGTGTTCCAGTATAGTCCAGTGCAGGAAAAATGCAGCATGTTATTATTATTAATTTTTATACAGGATTTATATAGCGCCAACAGTTTGCGCAGCGCTTAACAAAATAAAGGCAGACATTACAGTTACATTAGAATTTGGTACAAGAGGAATCAGAGGGCCCTGGACATTAGAGCTTACAATCTAAAAAGGAGGATCAAATGATACAAAAGGTAATAGCTGTGGGGATGAGCTGATGGAGGAAGTAAAACAGTATTAGTCAGAAGCAGGATAGGCTTCTTTAACCACTTCAATACCAGGCACAATGATATGCAGCACTGATGGGCATTGATAGGCGGTACTGATGGGCACTGGGCACTTAAACACCCTTAATAACCAGACCAATTTTCAGCTTTCGGTGCTCTCACACTTTGAATGACAATTACTCATTCATACAACACTGTACCCATATGAAATTTTTGTCCTTTTTTTCACACAAATAGAGCTTTCTTTTGGTGGTATTTAATCACCTCTGGGTTTTTTATTTTTTGCGCTATAAAAGAAAAATGACTGAAAATTCAGTAAAAAAAAATGAATTTTTCTTCGTTTTTGTTATAAAATTTAGCAAATTTGTAATTTTTCTTGATAAATTTTGGCCAAAATTTATACTGCTACATATCTTTGGTAAAAATAAGTACAAATTGGGGTATATTATTTGGTCTTTGTGAAAGTTATAGAGTCCACAAGCTATGGTGCCAATATCTGAAAATTGATCACACCTGAAGTACTGACGGCCTTTCTCATTTCTTGAGACCCTAACATGCCATAAAAGTACAAATACCCCCCAAATGACCCCTTTTTGGAAAGAAGACATTCCAAGGTATTTGGAAAGAGGCATGGTGAGTTTTTTGAAGTTGTCATTTTTTCCCACAATTCTTTGCAATATCAAGATTTTTTTTAATTTTTTTTTTTTTTTTTTTCACAAAATTGTCATATTAGCAGGTTATTTCTCACACACAGCATATGCATACCACAAATTACACCCCAAAACACATTCTGCTATTACTCCTGAGTACGGCGATACCACATGTGTGAGACTTTTACACAGCGTGGCCACATACAGAGGCCCAACATGCAGGGAGCACCATCAGGTGTTCTGGAGCACCCAGGACAATTCTGACATTTCTCTCCTACATGTAAAAATCATCATTTATTTGCTAGAAAATTACATAGAACCCCAAAATATTATATATGTTTTTTTTTAGCAAAGACCCTAGAGAATACAATGGCGGTCGTTGCAACTTTTTATCTAGCACGGTACTTGCGCAGCAATTTTTCGAACGTGTTTTATTTGGAAAAAAAATGTTTTGTGCTTTACAAAAAAACAAAACTGTAAATTTAGCCCAATGTTTTTGCATAATGTGAAAGATGAAGTTACGCCGAGTAAATAGATACCCAACATGTCACGCTTCAAAATTGCACACACTCGTGAAATGGCGCCAAACTTCGCTACTTAAAAATCCCCATAGGCTTTAATTTTGTTTACTGGTTACATGTTTTGAGTTACAGAGGAGGTCTAGGACCAAAATTATTGTTCTCGCTCTAACGTTCGCAGCGATACCTCACATGTGTGGTTTGAACACCGTTTTCATATGTGGGCGGGACTTACGTATGCGTTCGCTTCTGCGTGCGAGCACACGGGGACAGGGACGCTTTAAAAAAATATATATATATTTTATTGTTCATTTTACTTTATTTATTTTAGTTTGACCCTTTTTTTCCCCCCCAAAAAATTTTTTTGATCACTTTTATTCCTATTACAAGGAATGTAAACATCCCTTGTAATAGGAATATGGCATTACAGGTCCTCTTTACAGTGAGATATGGGGTCAATAAGACCCCACATCTCACCTCTAGGCTGGAAAGCCTGAAATAAAAAAAAAAAAAAAAAACGATCCTGGCTTTGATCGTAGCGAGTATCGCAGGGTATTGTTGGGTATTGCAGGGTATGGCAGAGTATCGCAGGGTATTGCAGAGTATCGCAGGGTATTGCAGAGTATCGCAGGGTATTGGTAGAGTATCACAGAGTATCGCCGGGTATTGCAGAGTATCGCAGAGTATCGCAGGGTATTGTATGGGTATCGCAGAGTATCGCAGGGTATTGCAGAGTATCGCAGGGTATGCAGAGTATCGCAGGGTATTGCAGAGTATCGCAGGGTATCGTAGGGTATCGCAGAGTATCGCAGGGTATTGCCGAGTATCGCAGGGTATCGCAGGGTATGCAGGGTATGGCAGGGTATCGCAGGGCATCGCAGAGTATCGCAGGGTATCGCAGGGTATGGCAGAGTATCGCAGGGTATGGCAGAGTATCGCAGGGTATGGCAGGGGTATGGCAGGGTATCGCAGGGTATGGCAGAGCATCGCAGGGTATGGCAGAGCATCGCAGGGTATGGCAGAGCATCGCAGGGTATGGCAGAGCATCGCAGGGTATGGCAGAGCATCGCAGGGTATGGCAGGGCATCGCAGGGTATGGCAGGGTATCGCAGGGTATGGCAGAGTATATCGCAGGGTATGGCAGAGTATGGCGGGTATGGCAGGGTATGGCGGGGGGTATGGCAGAGTATTGCGGGGTATGGCAGAGTATTGCGGGGTATGGCAGAGTATTGCGGGGTATGGCAGAGTATTGGGGGGTATGGCAGAGTATTGGGGGGTATGGCACAGTATTGGGGGGTATGGCACAGTATAGGGGGGTATGGCACAGTATAGGGGGGTATGGCACAGTATTGGGGGGGGATGGCAGAGAATCCATCCATCCATGCTCAGCCATCCCTCCATACCCTGCAATACCCAGCAATACACTGCAGGCTATTGCTGTGTATTGCAGGGTATGGAGGGATGGCTGAGCATGGATGGATGGATCGGTGGTGGCAGAGCAGGCTGTGGGCACTACAGATCCCGCCCACAGCACTGCTGCCACCGATCCCTCCCCCTCTCCTCTCATACTGTACCGATCGGTACAGAGAGAGGAGGAGAGAGGAACCGGCGTCATCAAATGACGCCGGTTTGCTTACATGTGATCACTCCGTCATTTGACGGAGCGATCACGTGGTAAACGGCCGCGATGAGCGGCCGTTTACCGTGATCCATGATCCGCCGGGTCCTCTGGACCCGGCGATCATGGATGCTCTCGAGTGCGCGCACCCGGGGGCGCGCAAGAGCAGAATTCTGTGAGGCCGTTAATTAACGGCCTCCCAGAGTTAAGCAACCGCCCTGTAGCCGTTTTTTTCCGGCTATGGGCCGGTTGTTAACTGGTTAACCTGCACTCCATTGAGCTCTCGACGGGCAGAGCAGAGAACCAGAGACTGACAGACACCACTCTGCTCACTGAAGACTGAGAACTGAGTGATCAGCACTCTTTGATCCCCCTTTTTCCAGTCTTAGAGGCGGCAGGGGGGACAGATGCAGCTGGGATCGGTGCTTAAGCCATCTAGAGGAGTATGTGAGAGGGAGACATTTTGGATTTATTCCCTGGATACTTTAACGCCAGGGGGTATGAACAAAGAAATTGAGGTTCACACCATCCTATAATCTGCCCTTACTGCTATAATGAGCCTTATAAGATTTACTTCTTTAGTACTCTGGTCGCTTTACCTTTATGTTTTCAAGTCGTCACTATATTACTAGTTTATACTTCATTACCATATTCAATAATTTTCTTCATGTATGTATGTTTTTCAAACATACATACTTTTATTCCCCTTGTATATGTGTATGTGTATATGCATAGATGTATGTATATGCATGTGAACAGATCTATACACATATTTATGCATTCATAATCTACTTCTTAATTAACTTTAATAATCCCTCAATCATTTCTAATGAACTTTCCAATATTTTATCCCTTTTTTTTATATGTATGTGTTTATGTATATATATTTTATTCTTTTTTTTTTTCTTTATAACATAATATTTATTTGAATGTATGTATGCATGCATGCATGCATGTCTAATCTGCTACTGGAACATTTGCTACCTATTCTTATCAATTTCATTCATTCTTATCAACCTTACTCTTTTTATTAGTTATTCATTGGTTTTTAGACTCCTCTTACCATCCACCCCCATTTTATTCAAGCGTTGAATGTATTTCATAGAGTCAGAGGGCCACCTTAGTGGATCATGTCACTGGGCGGGTTTATCTCCCCAGCACACATATACCACAACAAAGGTGGTATTTTGTATGGCCTGAGGAAAGAGCAAGCATGCTCCAAACGCCTCTCACCTTGCACCCGGAAGTGACATCATCTCCGATCGCCCCTGTGTTCCCTGCTGTTCTCATAGGCTGCGAATGCTGGAATCCACCTACATGAGCTGTCAGCTGCACTTCAGAGACACGGACGTTTAGGAGAAAACCACCCCCCGGGTCTTGCTGCTATCATGCTTGTGTATATGCTCCCTTTGTGAGTAGTTTCACTTTTCACTTATCATTTAATGGTTTACCAATACTGCACTTAGAGGCGCTGTTTTTTTTCCTTCATCTAGGAGAGTATGACTGTTATTTTTTTTAATTCCCAAATTTCTCTTTTAGGATCCCTGCAATGTACATAGATACTTTTATAAGGTAATCTCTTAGATTGTAAGCTCTAAAGGAGCAGGGCCCTCTGATTCCTGCTGTATTAAAGTGTATTGTATTTGTACTTGTCTACCCTCAAGTCTGAAGCACTACGTAAACTGTTGTCGCTATATAAATCCTGTATAATAATAATAATAAGGTGTTCACCTGTAAGCTGCTTTTACACTACTCCGTGGCAAAAACGTGGTAAAAATGCATATGCATATATCCGGTGCATTTTGCACCTGTGAAAAAAGAACATATGACTCAAAAAAATTAAATGCGACAACAACGCAACCCGCAGGTACATTTTTGCTGCATTTTCCATTAATTTCAATGGGGAGGTGCGGTTTTGGTGCTTTTTTTACAGCACCAAAAATGCAAAATGCGGGATTTTAAAAACCCAACTGACCTGGCTGCAACTGACTGGTGTGAAGAGTTCCATAGGATTTATTGGTCATGCATTATTATTCCACTTTTGGCAAGGCAAAAACGGAAAAAAAAAATAATCAGTGTGAAAGAGCCCTCTACAGAAAAAAAGCGTAAAGCTGAACTAACACCCTATACCAGTGGTTGTCAACTTATAAGCTAAAGTGGGCCTGAAATGCAGCCCCTGTGCAAGTCACATGAATGTATACAGTTCTGCATATTCCAAAAACTGCCACGATGGGTGTTTTCCATGTATGCTCTGCCACGGTGCTTTCATCGTGGTAGTTTTTGGAATATGTAGAACTGTATACATTCATGTGACTTTCACTATGTTGGCTTTACTCTACACCAGCCCTAATCTGCTATATTAAGGATTTTGCTAATAAAATTTGATCTTTCTTGATACTTTCTTGGTAATTGTACTTCATTATGATGTGTTAATGTGTTTTAGGCCTTTAAAGTTCCACTAAACATTCCATTCCGTTCATCGAACTTTCTGCTCAGGTACACCACAGGGTGCTCTTCCTCATTGTGTACCTGTGACAATACTTCCCCGATACCTACATCAGACGCATTCATCTGAACCAAAAAATCCTTGAAAAAATTGGAAATCGGGGGAGTACAGCACTAGCTGTGCACAAAGAGCCATAGGTTGCTCCTTTTCCTTTTTTTGGGATGTTGGCCTGACTACCCCATCAACAAGTGGCGGCTGGTGGTCAATATTTTAGGGGGGGGGCGTCAAACCAACCACCCATCCTCCCCCTGCGCGTGGGAGATGGACATGAAGCCATCGATCACCAGCACCACCAACCACCCCCCAGCGGGAGACATGGGAATAGTAGCTGACCCCCACCCACGGGAGACACACAAGAAGCCAGCGATCACCAACACCACCAACCACCCTTTCCCCCCGGGAGACGAACGGACAGAGGGCCTCATTACCTTAGATGACACTGATCTCCCCTCCTTCTCACTCCACTGTCCAAGCCAGAGTCCTGGATGTTGCTGCGGATGAGCTGTCCATGAAGACCTCGCTCTGGGGTCATTCCTTCTCCTCCTGGCCAAACAGGAAGGGGGTCCTGAAACCCCTGGCTAATCTGGTCTCAGGACACGTGGCCGCTTCCTGATTGGCCGGGAGGAGAATCAGGAAGACAATAGCGAATATTAAAGGGTGGGCTCTGCGCCCTGAGCCCACCCTTTTTTTAAGCCAATTAGAACCTCAGGCTCTAATCATATGCTTCAAAAAAATTTAAACCCAATGGGATCCATGGGTCCAGTACCCCGCATGTAGATTAGGAGGCCGGCGGCATGGATGGGGGGGGTGGCACGGTCCTTCACTGCCATCGACTATACCCTCATCTTTTTCTTACCATAATCAATGTTCCCACTACAGATGGCTGAGGTCCAAGGTCCACACATCATATACCAAAGGACCACATGCAGCCCTCGGGCCACAGGTGGGACACCAGGGCCGTATACCCTCCCCACCTTCACTAGTCCCCTACTTACCTCCAGGGATACTGAGTTGTCAATGCTCATGCAGCCAGTCCAGGGTTTTGAAATCCCTGCTCTTCTCCCTCTTCCTGGATGGGTCGGATGCTCTGTGACGGCGAAGACCAAATACAATCACTTCGGTCTGTCCTGGACGTGCTGCTAGGGAAACAAAGGATCATCAGTGAAATAAACCTATTTTCATGGTCCCCTAGACCCAAGCAAGCCTTTAACCCATCCACTGACAGAGGTTAAAGCATAGATTGCCAGCGTGGCCCCATCACAACTATGGATTGGTAAACTGCAACATAATACATTTTTGGTTTGGGGTTCAATGCCAAATTATACCTGCATGTGAAGCTGCGGAGCAATATGGTGTATTAATACTCAGTCTCACATTTGAAAGCGACATTGAAAAAAAGCATCACAATATACGCTTAGTGCAACAGGTCATTCTCCCCAACAAGAAAGCTGGGTCTGGAATCAAACTCACATTATTTAACTTAAACCCGAAGATCATCTTTACAGAACAACACCGTAGCAGTACCCCTTCAGGAAGTTCCAGTGTTCCATGTCATACTTGTTAGCTCCATCCTACGTGTTTCGCTCAATAGTCATCATCAGGGGCAGATGGTGCAGCAATCAGTATATGAATTGCACATGTATGAATAAGTATTGTTCATATGTAAATGGGATCCTGGGGATTCCTTCTTCTTCTATATGGCATCATGGCTCAAATACTCAAGGGGAAGGCATTGCTGTCTGCACTTAGGCCTTATGCGCACAGAGTTAAAAAATGCTGCTTTTATGGGTGCCTGATATTTTTATTTTTTTGCCTCTAGACGCCCCTCAATATTAGTCCATGCACACATAAGTGTTTGGGGCGTTTAAACACTGCCAGCACGTCCAGGAGTAGAAGCACTTTGCAAGAAAAAACACTTGACGTGTCTACACACGCATTAACGCTAGGTGCGTCAATTGCTTGAACGTGAATTCATTTCAATGGGCAGAATAAATTATTATTCTGGCCAAAAAATTAATTATCGCCCAAGCGCTTGCCACATTTAAATGTGTCTAGATGCGTTTACACATGTCTAGCATTTTTTTCTGCCAAAATGCTGTTGCCAGGAGAAGAGGCATTTAGAAGAGCTGCACAGACACCCTATGTGCATGGGGCCTTACTGTTGCTGTTATTGCAAAGCATACAACAACATGGAAGCAAACAATAGCAATATTTCAGCAGACATAAGGTGCCTCTGAATATATCAATGCCTTTGGATCAGTATGATAGCCAGGCTATTAGCATTTTCAAAAATCGAAATTTGCATTGGCAGTAGTGGTGGCCCGCACCCCCCCCCCGACACCTCTGCCGCCCTCCCTATTCATGTGCCTGGCCCCTTTCAGGACACTGGACACATGAAATACTATGGCAGGGATAGGTGAGGGTGTGTATTTTGAAGCACGTGATTAGAGCCAGAGGCTCTAATAGGCTTCAAAATAGGGTGGGCATGGCGGAGGAAGCCTGAGGAGCCGAGCGGACACAGGAACCGCAGCTGCCGCTTGCTGCCGAGGAGGAGAGCCGCGTCACTCCAGGAGAGAAGCAGAGCCCCATCACACAAGCGGTAAGTGCCGCTGGACCGGCCGCGGGGAGGGGGTTAGTGAAGTGACAGCCGAGCCGGGGGACGCGCCTGGCTGCATATGATGGGGCACAAGTGGCTGCATATGATGGGGCACAAGTGGCTGCATGTGATGGGGCACAAGTGGCTGCATGTGATGGAGCACAAGTGGCTGCATGTGATGAAGCACAAGTGGCTGCATGTGATGAAGCACAAGTGGCTGCATGTGATGGGGAACAAGTAGCTGCATGTGATGGGGCACAAGTGGCTGCATATGATGGGGCACAAGTGGCTGCATATGATGGGGCACAAGTGGCTGCATATGATGGGGCCCAAGTGGCTGCATATGATGGGGCCCAAGTGGCTGCATATGATGGGGCCCAAGTGGCTGCATATGATGGGGCCCAAGTGGCTGCATATGATGGGGCCCAAGTGGCTGCATATGATGGGGCCCAAGTGGCTGCATATGATGGGGCCCAAGTGGCTGCATATGATGGGGCCCAAGTGGCTGCATATGATGGGGCCCAAGTGGCTGCATATGATGGGGCCCAAGTGGCTGCATATGATGGGGCACAAGTGGCTGCATATAATGAGGCACAAGTGGCTGCATATGATGGGGCACAAGTGGCTGCATATGATGGGGCACAAGTGGCTGCATATGATGGGCACAGTGGCTGCATTTGATGGGCACAGTGGCTGCATTTGATGGGCACAGTGAGGCTGCAATTGATGGGGGGTTCAGTATTTTTCAGTTTGTTTGCGCCCCCCAAAAAATTTTGAGCACCAGCCGCCACTGATTGGTAGCCTATTTTCTCATAAGTTTTCTTTAAAGCGGAGTTCCACCCAAAAGTGGAAGCTCCGCTTATCTGCTTCCTCCCCCCATCTGGTGCCACATTTGGCACCTTTCGGGTGGGGAGCAGATACCTGTCAGAAACAGGTACTCGCTTCCATTTCCTTGTAAGGGCACCAGGGTGAGCTACGTCGTTTGCGGTCCCTCCTTCTCCCCCCCCCCCCCCCCACTGCCTTCTGGGAGACACACAGAGGTCCCAGAAGTGGGACCATTCAGAAAGCACAGCACGACTCACGCATTCGCAATAGGAAACAGGATGTGAAGCCGCAAGGCTTTACTTCCTGTTTCCCTTAGTAAGGATGTTGGCGCCTGCACCCGAAGCTGATGGATGGGTCAGCTAAGGGTGCCGACATAGCGGGCTTCCTGGACAGGTGAGTGTCCTTATATGAAAAGTCAGCAGCTACAGTATTTGTAGCTGCTGACTTTAAATTTTTTTTTTAATACAGGCTCCACTTTAATAACAGGAAAGTCTCGTCAGAAATGAATTTAAGGCAGTTACTGTAAGATACTGCTTACTTTATAATAATAAAATACACCATACTTACCATTTAACTCACATATTTCAACAATCTCACCCACATTACACATTTCCTGAACCTGATATTTAAATTTGCAGTTAATGTGTATTGTATATTGTATTGTGTATTGTATTCACTAGCTACCGTATGCATCAAACATCACTTTCAATTCATATTCTAGTATCTATGAGTCTGAGGCTTGAATCTCCCTCATTTGCAATCAGCATTAACAGCATCCCATGGTAAGAGCATTAGGCAGATTTCCCTGCATTTAAGCTGACTTTATGCATCTCAGTATGATTGTTTTCCAGTATGGATTATGATAACAGGTTGATTAAACTCATCAATTTAAAATCTGTATAGTTACTATATTCCTGGATAGGCTGATCATGCTAGAATAGATGTAGGTTAGTCTATATGTAAAAGGTCAAAATACGTACAGTGTAACTCCAGCTAAAAATGTTTGGATAGAGTAGAGAATGGTTAAAACCTTTGTTGGGTTTTATTACTGTGTGTGGCCAGGATCGGGAGATTTCACACAGTTTCTGTACAATTAAAGCTGGTATTAAACCCAAAACCAAAAATTGTATTACATTGCAGCTTACCAAGCCTTAAATCTGGTGGCTGGGGCATGGAGGCCCTAGCGTATGCTAAATCAAATAAGCGATACCCCACTTATACATTAATGCAGAAAGTTTGGAACAAGCTTAGGCAGATACAGGGGTGGAGGGGTTTACTGAATACAGCCCAATATGGGACAATAAATATTTTGAGGAATTGCTCACACTGGACTCTGGGGAACGGTGGAAGAGACACGGAGTTACACACCTGAGACATATTTTTGAGGCGGGCAGCCTGATACCATTTGTGGCGCTGGGGGAGAGGTTTCAGCTCCCTCAGACGATGCTTTTCTACTACTTACAATTACAGCATGCGGTGCGGACACAGTTCGGTGGTGCACTGTGGACTCTTTTACCGACCCCCATTTTCAGAATGATGGGGGATGTTGTGCAGTTTCGGGGGTTCATATCAAGGATTTACTCGCTGATTTTACACACTCACCTTGAGGGGTTCCCACAGACAGCTTCTGCGAAATGGGAGGAGGACGTGGGCACGTTTGAAAGTGAGCAATGGGAGGAGGCTCTCCAGGCGGTCCAATTATGTTCGCTCAATGTGGCTCAGAGACTGTCCCAACTTTACTTGTTACTCAGAGTTCACCTTACGCCCGCTAGACTCCACAGGATGGGGATACGACAGGATGATAAATGCCCTAGATGTGCAAGGGATCATGGGGACCTGATCCACCTACTATGGAGATGCCCCAAGCTTCACTTGTTCTGGACAGGAGTGGTAGCCACGATTAATGGAGCATACCGCCTTAACATACCAATTGACCCTAAACCCTGTATACTTGGGATACTAGACGACATACCTATGACACCTAAGAACAGGCAGGCAGTCGCCAGGGCCTTGTTTCAGGCACGAAAAATGATTCTCAGGCACTGGAAGGACTCAGAGCCCCTGGCGCTGGGAGAATGGATAAAACAAATGGGGGATACTATTAGGATGGAGAAATATATCTTTCAACACAGGGGTTGCCCAGAGAAATACGAGAGTCTATGGGCTCCCTGGTTGGACACACCAGGACTGTCACCGATTGACTTGATATTGGACCGATTACTGTAGAAAGAATAGGTGGGCTAGAGGGCCGCTTGGGAAATAATTACTGGATGTGTACGGGCTGGGACCGCCCAGAGATGATGATAGAAGGTGTTTTGTACCAACAAATGTATGAGTATGGGAGATGGGGGAATAACGAAGCGGAATTATTGATGAGCCTTCCTGCAGAAATGAATGTACCCTTCGGATCTGTAACTATGAACCCGTCTGAGTTTGGTGCTGAAAAAATTGTACTTAATGTTCATTCTGTATTTCTTTGGTTTTGTATTTGTTCAATAAAAACATCTTTGATTTAAAAAAAAAAAATCTGGTGGCTGAATTTTTTTTTCTTTTTTTACTTCTTTTGTTTTCTTTATTTTCACTTAGCGATCTGGGCAACATCCTTATGTCTCCACTCTGCATGGAGGATCAATAGACACCCTTGGACGGCAGCATTATCAATTTCTGGAGAGGGTAATGTTACACACACCAGCAGATTTAGATGGCCTTAAAGCCAAACACTAGCTTTACATTGGAACTCAAAGGTAAGAGATACTCACCTTTCCAACAGGCCCTCCAGCGCCGGCATCTTCTCTTCTGTGACGGTTTTTGGGCCTCTTTATTGGCCGGTACGGGATGATGCCACTACCTTGCATGCGCAGGAGCTGGTCATCCTGGCGCACAGGATCAGGCTGACCGCCATAAGCTGAGCTGCTCATGCTCATGCAGATAGGAGAAGTTTATTGAAAAAGAACATTGCATGTCTCTTCTGCAATAAAAAGCATGCATGCTCACAGTGCGGTACAGTGGAACTTTAGTTCCACTTTAAGTAGTTACGTTTTTTTGTTCCTTTTGGGATAAAGGTTTTACATAAATTAATAAAAGCTGATCAGCTGAAAAGCTGTAGGGGGCAATACTGATACCTAAAGCATTAAGGTAACATTTTAGGCTTTATAACCACTTTAACCACTTCAATACCCGCCCATAGTCATATGACGCCCACAAGGTGGATCTCCCATCCTGGGTGGGCGTCATATGACGTCCTCCCATTCCCGGCCGCCTGGGGGGCGAGTTCCCGGTGGCCGCGATGTCTGCCGGGCACCAGCGATTGCCCGTTAAAACAACGGGACCGTGGAGCTGTGTGTGGCGAGGAGACCGATCATGTGATCCCAGTACGGAGGAACACCGATCGGTCTCCTCCCCTTGTCAGTCCCCTCCCCCCCTACAGTTAGAATCACTCCTATAGGGAACACATTAACCCCTGCAGCGCCCCCTAGTGTTAACCCCTTCCCTGCCAGTCACATTTACACAGTAATCAATGCAATTTTATAGCAACGATCGCTGTGTAAATGTGAATGGTCCCAAAAATGTGTCAAAAGTGTCCGAAGTGTCCGCCGCAATGTCGCAGATCGCCGCCATTACTAGTAAAAAAAAAAAAAATGCAATAAATCTATCCTCTATTTTGTAGACGCTATAACTTTTGCGCAAACCGATCAATATACGCTTATTGCGATTTTTTTAACCAAAAATATGTAGAAGAATACGTATCGGCCTAAACTGAGTAAAAAAAAAGTTTTTTTTTTTAAAATTGGATATTTATTATAGCAAAAAGTCAAAAATATTGTGTTTTTTTTTCAAAATTGTCGCTCTTCTTTTGTTTATAGCGCAAAAAATAAAAACCGCAGAGGTGATCAAATACCACCAAAAGAAAGCTCTATTTGTGGGAAAAAAAGGACGTCAATTTTGTTTGGGTGTAACGTCGCACGACCGCGCAATTGTTAGTTAAAGCGACGCAGTGCCGAATCGCAAAAAGTGCTCTGGTAAGGAAGGGTGTAAAATGGCCCGGTGCTGAAGCGGTTAATAAACAAAATAGTGAAAAAAACACATGGTGTTCCTACCTACTTACCATGTTTCCCAGTAAATAAGCCCGGGTCTTATATTAATTTTGGCAACAAAAGACACAGTAGGGCTTATTTTCAGGGTAGGTCTTACCATGTAATGTGCTGTCTTCTTTTCCCCTCTCTCTCCTTGCCTGAAAGGAATCCCCAGTGTGAACCGAGTTAAAATGCCTATAAAAACCTATAATACACTCTATTACAGTAGTATATAATGTACAATGTGTGTGTTTCTGTAATATAATTGTGCCAAATACCTTCATTATAGCGACACTCTGCGCTTCTGTGACCCACCGGAGCTCTCTTCCCCGCAATTATATTCCAGAAACGCACACATTGTACATTATATACTACTGTAATAGATTGGATTATAGGATTTTACAAGCTATTTAAACTAGGGCTTATTTTCGGGGTAGGGCTTATATTGCAGCCTTCCTGGAAAATAACGCTAGGTCTCATATTCGGGGTAGGTCTTGTTGTCGGGGTAACACAGTAAAACCAAATTGCATGAAAAACACATCAGAATCACATCTGAACCGCAACAACTCACACTGCTGCTGCTCTTTCGCACTACAAAACAGATTCAAATTGCGTCGCTTTTGTGTGAACCTAGGCTAAAGCCTTGTACACACGGTCAGATTATTGGATGAATTTTCATCAGTTTTTTGTTTAAAGCCAGTCTCACATCGAAAGTGAAGAGGGTACTCACCATTAGAAAATTTTCTGACGACGGAATTCAACGTCAGAAGTGAATCGTAATCAGCTGTCAAAAGCAGCATACTAGCAATCGGAAAATCGGCAGATCGTTCAACGGACAAATTTTATCCTCAGATTTTCTTACCGTGTGGAAGGCACCTGAGCTAAATTTCAAGTGTCGTTGCAAAGGGCCTGAATACTGAGTGACATTTCAGTTTTCCTTTTTAATAAATTTACAGTCATTTCTAGAATTCTGTTTTCGCAGAATTTTGTTTAATTATGGAATACTGAGAGCAAATTAATGAGAAAATTTTTTTTTATTTAACTGCATCCCACCCGCATCATTGTAGAATAAAAAAAATCTATACTGTATCAAAATCTGAAAAAAAAAAAAAAAAGTTTTGCTTTAACCCTTGCTGGGGGTGGGGGGGAAGGTGCACTACGAAGGTAATTTTTTACAGCTGAATGGAGTTGTTTTTTTGTTTTTTTTCCAAGCGCATTTTTTATGTTATTGGGGTCAATTCACTAAGGGCACTTTCACACTGAGGCAGTGGGGGGCGTCGGCAGTAAAGCGCCACTATATTTAGCGGTGCTTTACTGTTGTTTTACCTGCGCTTTTCAGCTGCTAGCGGGGAGCTTTTAACCCTCGCTAGCGACCGATAAAGGGGTTATTAGCGCCGTGTAGCGCCGCTGCTGAATCTCTTTGCATTGATTTCAATTCTTTAGGATCGCTCTTTAGGATCGGTGTAAACTAAAGTGCCCCAAAGATGCAGCTTACAAGACTTTTTTTTAACGTCCCGCAAACGCACCGCTCCAGGCTTTCACACTGGAGTGACAGGAGAGGTGCTGTAAAGCGCCTTAGTGTGAAAGTAGCTCCTAAAGCGCCCCTGCCCATTGAAATCAATGGGCAGCGGCGCTATTAACCCCTTCATTGACCGCTAGCGGGGGTTAAAAGCGCCCTGTTAGACACTGAAAAGCGCTGCTAAAACGATGGTAAGGTGCAGCTAAAATAGCTACGCTTTACCGCCGATGCACCCCCCCCCCCCGCCTCAGTGTGAAAGTGCCCTAAGAGATAAATACAGCATGAATTTTTGAGGTAAAATTACTTATTAGTCAATTCACTAAAAAACATGCGTTATTTAACCATTGCGTTAAATATTTATGTTTTGCGTTATTCAGTACTTAAATTTTGCATTATTTTTGGTGTTTTTTTCGCATTTGATTTTCTTTTGGAGGCAAACACTGCAGCAGAAGGCACACATGAATATTCTGAAATTATCAAAACATTCTAGGGTGCTTTTATTTACAAAACTATCTCTCTCTGATGAAATGTTGCAGTTTATTTTCATTCCTGAGCTCAGGGTAGAACATTTGCACACCGATACATTGTATACTTTTCACTTCGAATCCCTCTAATTGTTATTTTGTACTTTTCTAAAATACCGCCAGCAAACACCAGGTGATAACAAATGAATGTGTGTTTTTCAGTGAATTGACTTTGATTTTTTTTTGCGGAATTCACCTCACTATTTAAACAAATGTGTGGTATTTACCTCACATTCAATATTTTACTTGGATAAATTGACTCTTTCATTATCTCATGCGATATTTCCAAAAAATGAGTCAGGTGACCTTCATATCGCATGCGGTAACCTTTAGTGAATAGAGCCCATTGTGTACAGCTAGTGTGTTAGGCAGCTGCTTTACCTGCAAGACTTAGCCACAAATATGGTAAATGTACTTCCTTTAGGCTCAGTTCACACTAATGCGGTCGGAATTGATGCGATTTCACAGTGTGATTTTTGTTTTGACAGGTGCAAATTTAATGCGATTTCTGAGGGGACTGGGCCCGAATCAAAATCGCACCACATCAATGTGAACGGCTTTCATAGAAAACAATGTATTTTCAGATGACATGCACATGAATTTCAGATCGCATCAGATTCACATCAGTGTGAACTGGGCCTCAGTCAGCTTTTGAACACAAAAATGATCATAATGGGGAAACTTTATTAGGGACATTTTATTTACTTAAACTAGTTAGATGGTAGTTTTTGATGTTATCTTTTCATTGCAATTGAAAGTAGATGAAATAGTTAGAAATGTGCTGTATCTGTGGCCACCATTTTTCCGTTTATAGACATGGAAGTGCAGCTGTAGACATTATCCGACGTCTCTAAGGGCAGTATAATTCCCAGGCACTGCATTAAAACCCAAGTCTAAAAATGAAAATAAAAAATGTCCTTCCTATGCTTACCCGATCTCCAGCACTGCTCCCACAGAAGCACTGGATCAAGTGCTGGTCCTCCGAAGGCAGAATGACACATTCAATCCACTGACTGTGATCCTAGGATGTCAAGGGCCCACCTCCCTCCCCGGATTTTCAGAAAAATGCTGCAGAGAGTATTTCGACATTATTAACACACTTTAAGACAGACATTCAAAAGTGGCATTGAAATAAGGTATACAGTGGCTTATTTAAAAAAAAAAAAAAAAAAACACATACACTGGGGCACATCATTTAATATAACAAAAGAGGTTGTAGCAATAAGGCCCCTTTCACACTGGGGCGGGGAGCCGCGGTGACGGTAAAGCAGCGCTATATTTAGTGCTGCTTTACCGTCGTTTTCACCGCGGTTTTCGGCCGCTCGCGGTGCGGTTTTACCCCCCGCGAGCGGCCAAAAAAGGGTTAAAGACCCCCCGCAGAGCGCCGCCATAGCGGCGGTATTGCCGCGGTTTCACCGCGGTGTCCGATTCTAATCAATGGGAAGGAGCGGTATAGGAGCGGTGAACACACCGCTCCTATCCCGCTCCAAAGATGCTGCTAGCAGGACTTTTTTTGTCATCCTGCTAGCGCACCGCTCCAGTGTGAAAGCCCGCCGGCTTTCACACTGGAGTTAAAGGGGCCAGATTTTTTCATGCGGTGAACAGGCGCTATTTTTAGCGCTGCACCGCATGAAAAACGCCCCGGTGTGAAAGGGGCCTAAGACTCAGAAATGATAGCAGCAGGAGGGGAGGGCCGGGAAGCGGATCGGAACTGACAAGTGTCAGGGCTCAGCAGCCATGATCAACTGTGCTCAGTTTACAGAGGGGAGGGTAGAACCAGGCAGGATCAACCAGGTATTTTAGATTATACAATGGACCAAATGACACAGCACACGCAATCTGTTGTATAACATGCTTTAAAGGAACAGGGTCAATATTTTTTTTTTAGGGTTGCAACCACTTTTTGTAATAATAGAGGGAAGTTTATCTTATGTCTCATGTCTGTGACAGTATGTCCCATGAAGATGTCTGGGTATAATAGTGCAGAAATATTGGATAGCTGTTAGTGCCTATTTAAATTTAAAATTGGATTGAAGTTGGGAGGAAGGGATAGTGACATTGAGCACCTCTGATTTTTGAAAAACATATTTTAAAGGTTAGTTGGTTTGCTATAAGATTGGAATCTGGCCATTAGGTTAGGAAGTGAAACAAAGAGCATATTGTCTGCATAAGCAGATATCTTGTATTGTCTATATTTGGAGCCCTTTCACGTTAAAAAAGATATTGTGTACAAGAAGGGTTCTAAAGAGAGTATAAAAAGTAGTGGGGTAAGAGGGCATCCCTAATGTGTGTTAGAAATTCTAAAGGAGTCTGAAAAGATGTCCTTTACCTTTATCTGGGCCGTGGGCTTAGAGTAGAAAGCTTGGATCCACCATAACATATTGTCTACCAGGTCTATATATTCTAAGACCGCATTCATAAAGGACCAGTTGACCCAGTTGAATACCCGCATCTGTCGCTAATAACATGCATTGGTTAGATGAGGAATTTGCAAACTATAACGTGCTGAAGGGGTTAGAATTTTCCTTAGGGAGGTTAACCTGTTTCTCTTGTTATGAGGTTTTGTTAGGAATGTATGCCTGGGAGTATTGTTCCCTGCGAGTGTTAAGCCGGCCATTGAGGTTTCGAATCTCGGCCGTTCTCTGCTGAACCGGACGAGATTCGAACCATGTATAAGAAGGTTGATTGTGCCCAAGTTGATCAAATCGATCAACTTGGGTTCAATCAGTCTGTAGGATTTTTCATGCAATTTTATCCCTGGGTCACAGCAGGGGCGGCTCCAAAGTCTAGTCTCGGGAGGGGCACTGCCAGAAAATTTTGCAGGCAATTTGTCTGGCCAATGGCTGGTGTTGGCGCTTCAATCATCATGGCGCCATGGTTGATATGGTGTCAGGATGATTGAAGTGCATTATTTCTATTATTACATTGTAATATAAAATTAAATAGTTCAACTCACCATAATGCAGAATCAGTAGGAGCCCTGAGTGTGTCACTTGCCTCCGTTGCCTGTCACCAGATGCAGAGTGTCACTTACCACCGTTGCCTGCCACCAGATGCAGCGTGTCACTTGCCACTGTTGACTGCCTCCAGATGCGGACTGTCACTGTCTCCTGCCACCAGATGCAGATTGTCCCTTGCCATGTCACTTGCCATATCCCCTGCCACCAGATGTGGATTGTCACTTGCCAATGTTGCCTGCCACAAGATGCTGATTGTCACTTGCCAGTGGCTGTGTCTCAGAGTGAGGGTGGGCAGTGAGAGATGATGTAATCTCTCTGCTGCACGCGCCTGCACAGTGACGGCAATTGATGGCAATTGTTGGCGGAAAGCCCGTCAACAATTGTCCGATGGAGCATACACACGGTCGGATTTTCCGCCAACAGCCTGTCATCATACATTTCCCGTCAGAAAATCTGATTGTGTGCACGAGACTTAAGCCTTGAGAGTTGGACTTCCAGATGATCCTAACCTCCTTGGTGCCTGGGGAAGAACAAGCCCTGAACACGATATATACATGTTGAATAAAGAGGTCAGGGCCAAGGTAGATTTTCCATTTAAAGTGTTACGTGACAGCCCAGAAGGAACTGTACGACAAGTTAGAAGGCATTAAATTAGGCATCATAGGGTATCATGAAAATGTCTGCATGGGTTGTAGAAAGGGTCATATTTCACATTATGTTGGAGAGTAAGTAAACTTATCATAGAATATATTAGGGTAGGCGAAGATAAGGTTATGGTTCATTGTCGTATGGATGATAACAGGCCTTCTGTTGGCTCACGCAGCTAGGGCATCAGGAGGGGTTTAGGGGCCGATCATCGCCAGTCTGATACTTGAACTGGCTGGAATCTTCTGTTTGGGATCTGAGAGGGAAGATCCAGTTAGGTGTAGTGGAAAGCCCAAATTTATAAGAATTTTGTTTTTATGGGGCTTAGGCCCCTTTCACACTGGGGCGTTTTGCAGGCGGTACAGCGTTAAAAATAGCGCCTGTACACCGCCTGAAAAAAACGGCCCCATTCACTCCGGCTTTCACACTGGAGCGGTGCGCTAAAAGGACGGTAAAAAAAGTCCTGCTAGCAGCATCTTTGGAGCGGTATAGGAGCGGTGTATTCACCGCTCCTACCCATTGATTTCAATGGGACACCGCGGTAATGCCGCCACAAAGCGTCGCTACGGCGGCGCTTTGCGGGGGATTTTAACCCTTTTTCGGCCACTCGCGGGGGTAAAACCGCCCCGCAAGTGGCCGAATACCGCGGCTAAAACGACGGTAAAGCAGCGCTAAATATAGCGCTGCTTTACCGTCGCCGCGGCTCCCGCCCCAGTGTGAAAGGGGCCTTAGGGTTTCCAAGTCCACTCTAGTAGGTAGTTGTTTATGGAAGGCTCAGATATCTCTTCTCTATCAAGTAGTTGTAAAGCTGAGGGAGTATACTTTGTTGTCTGGTCATATCTTGCAAGAGGGAGCACTGGGAGCCTGAGGGTCATGAGCCTAGAGAGCTCTCTTCAGCAGTATATACTGCGGGAAAAGTCCACTGTTCCTCAAATAGGGGGTCCATATGTGTGTCCCGTGATTTCTTGCTGGTGAAGAGAAGGGTCTTAGCAGGGTGGGGAGGGGTATTCCCATCTCCAAATACTGGTTGTTGAGGAGATTTACCCATATAGGACCCCTATTGGAAAATGGCTGGAGTCTGCACAAACCTCCCTTGTGGGTGGCAGTTGTTGGAGCAGGGGTGCTGCTCTCCCCTGTTATGGTTCCTGTGAAGGAAACATGGCTATCCTGTGTCTGAGTTCCTGCCAGGATCTGGCAGTGGCGGGTTTTCTCCTATCTGGTGTGTGAACTCAGTGCTGGCACTCTCCCTTTCTTGGCTGGCTGCATTGTGACTGGGCAAAGCGAAGGGTATCTGAAGACCAGGATGGTGATAGAAAGTGCTGAGGGAGTGGCTGCTGGAGCATCTCCAGGCATGACTTCACTCAAGGCCGGTGCTTTACTTAATGCAGGTAGTTGGTCAGTGTTGGGTGTTTGGACTTTAAAGAGTAGCTTGAAAGCTGCCTTGGGGGTGAGAAATGGGATAAGAGAAATTAGCTGTCATCTGAGGCAAGAATGGAACCAGAGCCAACTACTGAGACTCCTCAAGCCATCATAGCCAGGCCACACCTCTGGGAGTTGGGCTTTAAGCTTCATAAACATGCAAGATCAGCCATGCTTACCTAACAAATGTATGTCAATGCAAAAAGAGGTGAAAGTAGGTGGCAGAGTCTAACCCCTCCTGAAAGAGTCATGTAAAAAGCCCCTATGTGTTTTGCGATCTAATATACAAACTGCACCTTTAAAGCTATCATTTTGCTGATCAAGTAAATATATATTGTTGTTTAAGAGGTGAACTTGTGTTGAAATTGAAACCAGACATAGGGGACTTTAGTTGTGATGGTAAAGTCTCAAGTTATATCTGTCTGAGTGACATAATATAATGTGACATGATGGGTTTGCTGAGATAAAGAGTTAATGACTATGATTGGTTTATTGTATGTTAAAAGGAAATGTGTAATTGGAATATGTACCCCTTATTGGTGGAAGATGGTCGGTAACGCCCACCTTTCATCCATACTTAACACCTTGTCTGAGCCAGAATAAACTGAACAATGTACGAAGCAACTTTGCTGTGTCAATTATTCATGTACACTGTTTCCTATGCATAGAGATATATTTGGGTGTGAAAGCAACGGAATCGGCTGAGAAGGTAATTATAATTAGATAATAGGATAATAGTCAGGACTAGTGATTAAAGGTGAAATTGCACCTTTCATCTCCTCTATCTTTTAACTAAAACAGAAAAAAAGGTCTGTGCTGGAGATTGAATTTAGTTTCTTAGAAGCAGGATCATTTTAATTTTATAAAAATAAACCTCAGCAAACATTCCAGTTACCTATATTTAATGCAATTCTGAAAACAACAAAATCTACAAATATATTGAGACAGCAGTAATAATTTAGAAATATATTTCAAGGAAATTCAGGCATTGAGGTAGGGCTCTTTTTAATGCCAACATGAAATCAAACAAATCACAAAAGCAATTATCACATATGTGAACAGAAACAGAAGTCATTTACTAGCGATGATGTGTGCTATAATTATCCTAGATTTCTTAATGGGTGGCTGGATCACGTATTACAGGTGTTCTGTTATAGGTGGTATAGGCAGAAAAGTTATTTGTTAAAGTAGAACTAAAAGGCAAAACTTTTATTTTTAATTTCAGATAGACTAATGCTGCGTACATAAGCTCGGAATTTCTGACAACAAATGTTCGGTGGCAGCTTGTCGTCGGAAAAGTCCGACCACGTGTAGGCTCCAATCGGACATTTTTCATTGGAATTTCCCACAAACAAAATTTGAGATCTGGATCTCAAATTTTCCGACAACAAAATCCGTCAAAATTCCGACGCACAAAATTCCACGCATGCTTGGAATCAAGCAGAAGAACCGCACTGGCTATTGAACTTCATTTTTCTCGGCTTGTCGTACATCTTGTACATCACCGCGTTTTTGACGTTCGGAATTTCCGACAACATTTGTGCGACCGTGTGTATGCAAGACAAGTTTGAGCCAACATCCGTCGGGAAAAAACCCAGGATTTTGTTGTCGGAATGTCTGATCGTGTGTACGGGGCATAAGGGGGGGTTATAACCTCGGTCACTTTTATTTTTTGCTACCCGTGTCCCAATATTTCCTTTCATATCCTCTTCCATAGCCAAAACACAAAGCGAGAGGAAAACTCTCCAAAATGAAAGAATCCCTGGTTGTTATCCTAATGGAAAGATTGCTTCACTATTCTTTTTCTGGTGAAAACACACAATTTGGGATTATCTTTCACTTTTTGGTAACAAATCCAAACAAATCTGGTGAATCCCCAAAGGCAGCAATAAAAACCTGACGAGGTTCTGATCTCCTTCCACTCTATCCAAAATTAAAAAAATAAGTTTTGTTTTAGTTAAACTTAAATGGAAACTTATACTGAAATTATATTATTTTATAGAATTTATATTATACAGGATTTATATATCGCCAACAGTGTGCGCAGCGCTAATATTGCTGAACACCCCTAATAGAAATCCTAGGTTAGCAATGGCAGCCTACATATATTTTTTAGCAGATTTCCTTTGATTGTAAACTGGGGGTAGTAGCCTGATGTATTGGACAAATCTCTTCACCCATTCCTTCTACCAGGAGGTAATTGTGCAAGGAACAGAAGTCTGTGGGTTGAATGACAGAAATCGAATAGATTGCTCCATCCACACTAAACAGCTTAGATGGAAGACTCCACTGCCAGCTATTGTATTCAAGCAGCACACATGGCTGCTTGAGTACACTAATGCCGCGTACACACGATCGGATTTTCCGACAACAAAATCCATGTTTTTTTCCCCGATGGATGTTGGCTCAAACTTGTCTTGCATACACACAGTCACACAAATCTTGTCGGAAATTCCGATAGTCAAGAATGCGGTGACGTACAACGCGCCAAGAAAAATGAAGTTCAATAGCCAGTGCGGCTCTTCTGCTTGATTCCGAGCATGCGCGGAATTTTGTGCTTCAGAATTGTGTACACACGATCGGAATTTCCGACAACAGATTTTGTTGTCGGAAATTTGAGATCCAGATCTCAAATTTTGTTTGGTCGGAAATTCCGGCGGAAAATGTCCGATGGAGCCTACACATGGTCGGAATTTCCGACAACAAGCTCCCATCGAACATTTGTTGTCGGAATTTCCATCTGTGTGTATGTGGCATAACAGTGACTGCATCTGATAGGATGCATTCACTTTTCTTCTGACGATTTACCCCCACCTCGGCTCCTTTGATTTTTCACTTTGTGGAGCCGGGTGGTGCTGACAGGGTCACCCAGAGCCCAAAATTTAAGCCTATTCAGCAAGAATCGCCCCAAATTTTAGCTATTTATGGCCACTTTATCCGAAACAAAAATGAGTTTTGACTGGAATTAGAGTGTGAAAGGATTACAACCCGTGTCACCATTTTATTGGTATCTGAACTAGTTTGGCAGATTTCTCCTCACTTCTGGTCTATTTAATTAGTGTTAGAACAGGAAGTGAGGGTAAATCTCCCCAAGGGGATAAAGGCAGTAATAAAAACACACATTTTTTCAGTAATGTAAGGAAAAGTAAAGGGACAATTTTCCCTTCCTCTCCTCCCATCCCATCCCAATGGCGGTAGTCAGATAGAACAGGAAAGTAAATCAGTTTTATGTAGATGCAGGTAGCATTTAAAATTTTAAAGAAATTTAACCAAATCTCAATTCTTTACTAAATGAACCTACTTCCTGTGAGCCCAGGCTATTAAGGCTCTTGCACACAGTCATATTTAAAGTGATTGTAAACAATCACCTTGTAAAACAACTCATTCACATTAAAATAGAAATGAAAGGCACAACATTTCTGTATAGATAGAAAAAAAACACATTATAAATACCTTTTTTCCCCTTTTGATCAATGATCACATTCCCTCTGTTCTTAGCTCAGAGCTTGGGGGAGGAGAAGCAGCAGCACACTGAGCTTCCTAGCTGATCATTGGAGGAGAGCACACAGAGTTCCCAGAATAGCTAGAGAACTGACCACAATGTCCTCTCCTGCTCAGTGTGGTCTGTTTTTAACAGGAAAGCAGAGGGACTGGCAGGAACACCAGGGATTTGACACAAAGGAAGCAATACAAAGAGAACAGGATACTTTCTTATACAAGCACATGGTACAGCAGGGACAGATCCAGAATATGAAGTGTTGGGGTAACAAACGCTTTAAGGCGTATGGGGCCCACAGAGTAATTTATGTCTGCAATTGAGGAACACGAGAGCTGCAACGTATTTTTGCCTATAGTCATAACGTTACAAAAAAATTATGTACCTGGCTATACATACGTAAATGCAGGCACTCGTGTTTATACATAAGTGCATAAGGTAAGATGCAGCGCAAGAAAACGGGTAAATTAAAAATACAATGGTTACTCACAAACGGCTGTTTAAAAAACGTAATTTCCATCACAGATGGCTGAGTGGTGTGTAAGATGAAAGTCGTCGGTGACATCAGCGTGTAGCTCCTCCCCCATACACGTTATGTTCATAGAAACTTCAATAGCGGGGTGGATGGAGCTACGCGCTGACGTCACCCGCTGCCGACCTGCATCTTACACACCACTCAGCCATCTGTGATGGAAATGACGTTTTTTTAAACAGCCGTTTGTGAGTAACCATTGTAACTGATCCACAGTGAGCACTAGAGTTGTTTTTGGTTCACCTTTTGTATATCTCGGAGAATCTACTGGAGTTCCTGTCTTTGCCTGGATCATCTACCCAATGAAGGGACCTGCCTATTTCACCATCTGTTAATTCAGTGGTCCAGTCCTTAAAGAGGAAGTAAACCCTCTGGAAAAAAATAAATAAACACCCTGCAAGACAAAGGCATATCATACTAGCTCATTATAAATTACTTACCTGAGATCGAAGCCCCCGAAGCGGTCCTCGTTCCCCTCCACCGTCGCCGACATATCTCCCGGAGTGACTTTCGGGTATCGCGGCCCCGACGCTGTGACTGTCCGGAGCCGCGATGACGTCACTCCCGCACATGCACGCAGGAGCCGCAACTAATGGCAGAAACGGCACGCTTAGAGTGCCTGCGCGCCGTTGTCTAGGTTTAGGAGATATTTCTTGCACCTACAAGTAAGCCTTAATCTAGGCTTACCTGTAGGTAAAAGTGGTCTGTAAGTTTTCACAACCACTTTAAGGTGAGCGAAGCGATTGCTCTGAAGGTGGAGGGTCTGTCGACATTATCGTCCTTGAATTGTGCGATTGTCACGTGGAATCCTCTTGGTGCTTGCTGGGAATATTAGTCCTCTTCCCCTCTCTTGTTGGACTTTATTGTGATTGTTTTTTTAATACTGCATTTATCATTTTATTTTTAAAATTTACCTGTTCTTGCGCTGCACCTTACCTTATGCATTTTACTTGGATTACGTGATGATCTTTTTGTGCTAGCTGCATTCGTTTTATTTAGGAATTATTTTTTGCGCTGATTGCCTTTATTTGTATTTACTCGTGTTTATAGGTTTTGAAAAATACGCTTGTACGCGTGCTGGTATTTAAAAGGGGCGTTCCGGCAGTTTAAAAAAAAAAAAAAAAGTCAGCAGCTACAAAACACTGTAGCTGCTGAATAAGGACACTTACCTGTCCAGCGAGCCCGCGATGTCGGCTGCCCCGAGGCCGATCCGCCCATCGGATCAGCTGCCCGTGCCGTCATCCTAACTAAGGGAAACAGGCAGTGGAGCCTTGCGGCTTCACTGCCCGTTTCCTACTGCGCATGCGCGAGCCGCGCGGTGCTTTGTGAATGGCCCCGTTGTTTCTTGGGACACACACATGTCCCAGAAGACAACAGGGCCGCTTGCCGAGGAGGAAGAGTTGAAGAAACAGCGCCGCGGAATAGGAAGAGGCAGATTAGGAAGACTGCTTAGCAACAGGGGTTTCTGGTGATTAAAATTTTTTTATTTTTTTCAAATGTTTTTTTTTTTTTATATTTTTTTAAGAATATTAATGTATTTTTTTTTTTTTAGGGTGGCCCTCCACTTTAAGCGAATGTAACTGCGTACAGTGTTTTTTTGTGATGCCAGTCTATGAACAAAATTAAGCTGCAGCTGGGTGTCATAACAGCCGTAATTTAATCTGTATGCCCATATGCCTTGTATACGATCGTGTGCAAGGCCCTTTATGATACATCCCATTGGGGTGAAGTGGGGTTGGGTCAATGGAGGGGGGGGGGGAATAGATGTGTAGAGTTTTAAAACAATGTAACTTCTATAACAAAAAACAGTATAGCACATTGTCTACTTTCCTCAAAAGTAGGGCAATTATTATTTTGCTAGATGGTGTGAATCTCGTGTCCGATTGTGTACAGTTTTTTTTTTTTCCCACAAAAGTTACTGCATGGGGAGTGCAGACAATGACAACACTAAACTATGTAAACAGCGATTATCCTACTAACCATAAAGTAAACTTAACCTTTAACCCCATCCTAAGCCTAACCCTTAAATGGAGAGTAATCCCTGTTACTAATACTATAATGACAGAAGCACAGTATCATAATGAAAAGAAAACAATGACACCAATAATAGCACAATAATATCACCAAACATTTATAACACATTTAATTACACAAACTTGCACAAAAATGAACAATGCTGAACGAAGTGGTTAAAACCTTTGCACCCAAACCGTTACAAAAATAAATGATCAACCCTGAATCTGCTGCTTGTATTGTAGCCCCTTGCTCAATATTGAGATGCGATAGGTAATCATCTGATGTGGATTACATATTATAAATACATCTTTTCATTTAAAGTCAAATAATTTAAAAACATTTTAAACTGATAATCTGAAAAACTTTGCAACAAACTTTCACGGATTAGTTTATCGAGAGCAAATTTTAGTGATTAGGGCACATTCAGACTGACAGTGAGTTTATTGTCGCCTGAAAATTGGTCCGTGGTGGATCTCTTTTTAGAGGGCAGTAAAGCAGCGACTGGCAGTAGTGCCTCCTGACATCTGTTTCTTATGTTTTTTACTTTTTTTTTTTTTTAACTTGTTGAATGGCAATTTTACATTGCATGACTACACCGCAACGGCAAGTCAAGCGTTTGGTTTGCGCTGCAGCAATGGGCAAATCTGACAGGCGGTGCCTGGGGTGCAAAGCATCATTGCCATGGCATGTGCACGTCCCAGCACACTGAGGCTGGGTTCACACTGATGTGATTTGGTTGCGGGTTTCTCTGCATCCAATTTGCATGACAGGAGACTTTGACCGTCTCTCAATAGAGCCAGTTTACAGTTACGGGGTGACAGCGGCCCACATTGGAAACGGGTCCTGTGCCTAGGGTTGCCACATCATCTCTTTAATCCAGGACGCACATTAAAGAGGAGTTCCCCTTAAAAAAAATTAAAAAAGTCAGCAGCTACAAATACTAAGCCCTGCTCATTCCCCCCTCCGCTCGGCAGCGCTGGCATTCTTACTGTGGGCACCCGGCTGTGGCTTCACAGCCGGGCACCCACTGCGCATGCGCGAGCGGCGCCGCGCGCATTTATTGGCCATGCAGTCATCTGAGACCTGTCACGTGTCCCAGATGACTGACAGGAGGGATGTGATGTCACCAGCCCAGGCACTGAAGGAGGCAGACTACGAAGGACCCCCTAGCAACAGGCATTTAAAAAATCCAAATTTTTTTTTTTTTAGGAATTTTAATAAATTTGTTTGTTTTTTGAGTGCAACACCACTTTAATTACACAGGTTCTCTGGCTGATTAAGGAGGTAATTAAACTCACTTGGTGCCTTATCTGCATTAAATCAGCCTCAGAACCTGTGTAATTCATGTGTCCTGGATTAAAAGGATGATGTGGCAACCCTACTTTGTGCGTCTTTGGCTCTGTTTCAGGTGCTAATTCAGGCAAAAATTCAGACCTGATTCCCACCTGAATCAGTGTACAGGGACATATCGGACCCCCTGCTGGGACCCGCTGTCGCATCAGTATGAACCCAGCCTCAGTAAAGATCAGAGTATGTGGCAGCAGGATAGGCAAACCTGGTTTCTCTTCTTTTGTGGGTCATTTTTTTTTCTTAGTATTCAAAAACAGGAATTGAATGCAAGATTCAATCAAATTGTGATCACTGAATTTTGCTATGAATAGCAAAAACGTGAAGTGCAGCTGAAATTGAATAGAATCCTTGAGACCGTGAAGACAGCATACAAATAACTTTTTTCTAGTACTAATATTAGACAAAGTAGAAACAATCCTAATGTTTTAAGACCAGATATAATTTGAAGATCTTTTTTGGTTTTATGATTGTGAAATATATCAGAGGGTAATCACAAAAACACAATTAAATAATGGCTGAAAAGATGTTAAGCTACCATGAGACACGCCCAGAGGTTGATGCAGTGAGGGTGTCATCTGTAGATATAAATAATGTGGGCAAGGTGTCTTTCTGGGGACCTGCAGAAGCTAAATTATTGCAGCAGGTACCTAGGTTTGCATATATGTGACTATGTGGTGGCATGGAAGCCATTATTGCCTACAGTTACATTTTAGGTAAAATTCCAGCCAAGCTGGCCCATACAAACTATTTCCATTACAAAATGATGTGGCCAAGGTGGAGAGGCAGACGGATGATGTCATAACTTCCATCTCGGCCAATTAAGAGGAAACATTGTTTCTCATTTATAAAAGTACATAAAAGTATCATTTATAAAAGTACAAGGTTTCTCCTGAATGACAAGGAACCACTTAGCCCAAGACTCTTTAATTCTGTATTCTGGCAGCAGTATGGACGACTTCTTGTCTGCTGCCACAATACAGTGCAGCTTACTGTATGTACCCAATTCTACTTCAGTGCATTACAGCACATCCAGCAGCTGCATATTTTTGTAATAGAAATGGTTAGTGTGGGCAGCTTGGTCCAAACAAACTAAAGAGATAATAAAGCTGGAATCCTACTTTAAAGCTGAAATCTAGGTATGATTTTCACTGCACAGCTACAGCCATACGTTTGGTCCAGCTTCGACCAATGGAAGTATGCACATTTCATATCTGAGCAACCACTTTGGAAGCTGCAAATGTAATTGATATTCTAGGGCCTGTGCAAAGCAGCTACCCTTCAGCTTGGCACTGCTACTATTCACAGAACACCTTGTATGTTTTTCTAATGAAGACAAGGCATTCTCTTTTCGGACAACGTGAAGAGGCGGGCTGGTTTACATCATGATCCACACCTACAATCATAAAACGCCTTGTTTTTAAAGGAAAAAATACAAGTCATTCTGTGATTGGTGTCAGTGCCAAGCAAGTTACCCTCTGTAGTTACTATGCAGAAGAGAAGCCACTTGGCACTGAATCTGGAATATTGCTGGTATCACTGTAGTAGCGCCAACTACTTCAGTGATTTATGGCTTCCATAATGATTGCTCAAGTTTTAGATATACATACTCGCATTGGTTTGGGCTGGCCCAATGTAACTATGCAACAAAAATGATATCCAGCGTTCAGCTTTAAATACGTCCACACACATTATTTACCACAAAAACTTTAACAATGACGACACTGTCCATCAGTTTCATTTTTTGGTTTAAAATAAGAAACAGTTTAAATCATGCTATACAACACATTTAAAACTTGAATTATTTTGGGTCTGTGCCCACTCCTTATATCACTTCATACTGTCCAACAGTAGCGTTTACACGCATTAAAGTAAATGAAAATCCTATTGCAATACTTTTACCTTTTTTTTATTCTTAAGCTGAGTATACACTATTCGATTTTCTAACACAAATTTTCTGTTCAAGATTGTTCATTGATTTCCTAATCAATAATGGGCTGAAAACGGCATTCGTTTTCGACTGCAGTTACAAAAAAATTTGAAGGAGCAGGATGGAAATTTTTTCTTGAAAGAACAAATTTTTTAACACTTAATGAGGTTTTCATTCAGTAAAGTCAATTACACATGCTAGAAACAAACAAAATGTTTTTTGAACAACATTCGTCCAGTGGTCAAATGTACTGAGGATTTTCATAGGAATTTGTGTTCGAAACTCTACTAGCGTTTATCCATCTTTGCCTCAGATCTTCTAATTTATGACATTCTAAAAAGGACCAGTGGCCACACATAAGACCATTTTTTTTTCATCTGTCTATAGTTATCCGTTGCAGGCATGGAGACTCTGTGAAACAGGTTTTTCTTATAATCAGTACAAAGGGCAAAGTGTTAAAGTGGATGTAAACCCTCTCCTATACCCAGTGACGTCAACAGCCTCAGACGATACACAGAGATGAAACAAATCTCCCTACATAAGTTTTACATGTATATCTGCTGTCTTTCCCTTTCTACACTCTTTGGAAAGTTCAGATTGTGTTACAAATCTTGTTTCCTCTTCCAGCAGTGGGTGTGGTGTCTGGGCTTACACTGGGTGAGAGCTGATTGGAGATAAGGCACCCCCCTCCACATTGTCAGAGGAACAAAGGAACATGCAAAGCTGTACTGTGAATAGACAAGCTCTCTGCTTATCCAACTCTAAGCTCACTCCCGACACACATTTTTAGCTGCTTTTATCTTGTGTGTCTGAGAGCTTGTCAAAAGTTATCATGCTGATAACAGAGGAATGGAGCAGCAGAAAGACATGGCACTTAGAGCTTTGGAGAGAGATAAGTAAACACTACAGATATATGTGCCTAGGTCAAATTTCATAAATAGGGTTTACAACCACTTTAAGGGCAAGTGCAGATATCAATGGCAACCAATCAGAATTTAACTTTTGGAAAGATTCTTATTAGTTTCTGTGATTGGTCCTTTCAGTGTATATGCACTCCTTTTTTGGAGTAAAAAGTTTTTTAATAAAACTGCACTGGGGTTGTTTTATGTGGTCAATTTACATAGTGGACTTCATTCGTTGTCAAAGTGCTCCATACTGGTCTCACTCGGTTGCTAAACTCAATGCTTGTATGTCATATGTATCTGCAGGGGTAATACCTAAACAGACATGAAATCCTTAGGCTCTAAACAAGGTCAACAACCTTTGCTATTTTGGTCCAATTCATTCTGCATTAAAAAAAAAGTTATAATAATTAGCCGTTCATCTTTCATAAAAGTAGTTCTCATTAAACTGAGTACAATTATCCAGCAATTACAGTTTCTTAAAAGCTGTCATTGAAAACTGAAACAAGGCTACCGAGCCGTCACCATCCAGAGTCCAAGTACCACATTAGCAGTCAGTAGGGCGGTGCCTCCGAGCAGGATAAAAAAACCAAAAAGCTCTCGGTTCTCCTTTTCCACTATAACAGAACTTAATGTGGCTTCAAGGAAAGAGTTCAGTATCCATTGTCCATCTAAAGCAAAGCATGGCACTGCATTGACCACCGCCAAGGCCCCGGAGAGGGAAATTACATATCTGAAAGCAATTAAGCATAAAAACAACCAAACTGGAATATAATGAAGCAATACAAAGAAAAAAAAATTGATGTAGGCATAAAACATAAAACAAGGGAACAGTTTAAAAAGGACCAGTACTAGTTTGGACATTTGATAAAAAGTCTGATCCCCCAGCAGTGGCTAAATACAAAAAAAGCAGCTCCGACTTCTATATTCGCCCAATCTCCAAGACTGGCCTTCACACACTTACTCATCCATCGATGTAACACCAATAAGCCTATTGGGGGGAAAAATGACTCTGTGAATCAGAGCATTAAGGCTCCACCCTCCAGACCGTGGATTCAGAGGAGAATGGTGCAGAGATAAGCGCTATAACAATATGTGGTGCTGCTTTCTGAGGAATTTAAGATTTGTTGGAGGAACAGGGTGAAGAGAACCTGTGAGGTCAACAGTCTGGGACATCTGAACAAAATTGTATGGATGCTGTTTTTTTTTTTTCTAATCCAAAGATAGCAGAGGTGCTCCATGGGGGAAAAGGGGGGCCAGCATGGGTAATGGAACCCGTGCCTGGACTTCGTACCATTGTTTTAATACGTTTAGATGCCTTATGTTCTTGTGGTCTCCCCAATGTACCTTTTTATTTCTTATTTATACAACATTATAAAAAAATAAAAATAAAAATCTCAAAGTTTTTTTGTTAGTACAGCTTGCTTCCATACACAGTACAGTCAGAGCCAAACTTACGGTTCCAACTGAAATACACAGATCACAGTGAGTTGGTTGCTTGCTCAGCAGCTTGTATATTCTGAAAACATCTTGCATTCTTTCCAATGAGCACAAGGTGGTCTGTGATTGGAGGAGGTGTGGATGAGCATCCCAACCTTCCCTCCTCCAATCACATTAAAAAAGAATGCAAGATCTTTAAGTCTCCTGCCTCTTGGTTGCCTTTTCGACTCACCCATTGGGCCTTTCCTCACTCTCTATCCCCATTGTTAGTAGTAGACAGACAGCCAAAGCTCTGTTACGCTCAAGCTGAGGTCATCAACTGTGATGCCAATGGCACCATTCATACTGCACCTCCTCGGACTCCCAGTCTTCTGGAAGCTCTGTTGTCCAGACGCTTGACTAAATCTGGGATTGCCGCTTAAACTTAATTTATTTTCTGTCGTATGTGGTGCCACTTCCATATACGATGCCTTGTCCATTATCTCTTTGTGTCTTTTTATCGCTTTGTAGTTGTACGGTGTTGACTGTACCCTTTTTGTTTATTTGAAACAGGTCGCGGGTCCCGCGGACTCGATCGCCGCGGCCGCGGGGATACCCGTGATCGCCTCATGGAGAGGAAGAACGGGGAGATGCTAATGTAAAACAAGCATCTCCCCGTTCTGCCTAGTGACATTGTCACTGATCTCTGCTCAATGTTATCAGGGGAGAGATCAGTGTCACACGTAGCCACGCCCCCCCACAGTTAGAAACACTCCCCAGGGCACACTTAACCCATACACTGCCCCCTGGTGGTTAACCCCTTCACTGCCAGTGTCATTTACACGAGAATCAGTGCATTTGTACAGAACTGATTGCTGTATAAATGACAATAGTCCCATAAATGTGTCAAAAATGTCCGATGTGTCCACCATAATGTCGCAATCACGATAAAAATCGCTGATCGCCGCCATTACTAGTAAAAAAAAAAAAAATATTAAATAAAAATGCCATAAAACTATCCCCTATTTTGTAAACGCTCTAACGTTTGCGCAAACCAATCAATAAACGCTTAGAAGAATAAGTATCGCGCTAAACTGAGGAAAAAATATGTTTTTTTATATACATTTTTGGGGGATATTATAGCAAAATGTAAAAAATTATGTGTTTTTTTCAAAATTGTCACTCTTTTGTTGTTTATAGCGCAAAAAAATAAAAAAGCAGGGGTGATGAAATACCACCAAAAAGAAAGCTCTATTTGTGGGGTAAAAAAAAGAATATCAATTTTGTTTGGGAGCCACGTCGCACGACCGTGCAATTGTCAGTTAAAGCAACACAGTGCCAAATCGCAAAAAGTGCTCTGGTCTTTGGCCAGCAAAATGGTCCAGGGCTTAAGTGGTGAACCACGCCTCAAAGCAAATTTCCTGTACATCACCTGCCCTTTAAGCACTTCCCACTACATTCCCACATTTATCGAGCATTCATGAAGCGTGTTCAACACTTCATAAACATGTCTTAAACACATCATAAATGCTATAGGCGTGTTAATGATCATTCTTCATAATCAACACATGTGAACGATAACTCAACTTCAGAAATGTATGCATATAAGAAATAAGTGGAGGGCTGCCATTGGAGACTACTTTGTTAGCCAACTATTGCCACAAATTTGATTAAAGAGGAACTAAACCAACCAAATGTAACAGTTTCCCAAAACAGTATATTCAAGGCATGCCTTGAATGTGAACTGTCACAGTTACTAGTGTGCATATGTTAGCTCTCAACTTAACTGTCAAGATATCAAATGGCCGGTGTCATGGCTGATCACACATACAGTACCATGGAAGCTGCACATCAAACGGAGGCCAAAATGGCAGCTTCCTTTCAGTCCTAAAAGGAATTAATGTTGTGAAAAATATATTTCAGTACCTTACATGGGATGACTAAATAAGCATTTACAGCATCTATATATAATAATATATGCCGGTCTATTAAAATGAATATCCAAAGGATACTTGCAGAAGGTCTCAATCATCACTGGAAGGTCTACGCTAAGAATCTTGTATCGTGGAATGAAACTGCTTAGACTCACTGCGGAAACAAAAACAGGCAAGTTACATGATACACCAGTCTGTTTGCTTATCCAAAAAAGAGGCAGCATTTACAGCGAGGAAAAAAAAAAAGCTGAAACTATTCTATTACCGACATCATTAATGGGATTATTACGGAGGACAAGGCACACTTGAAAGCAGATACACAAAGCTGTCCATAGTCTAAGATTTCCAGAGCTGCTTGGAAAGACAGAATTAAACCTCTGTTCAATTCAATCTACTAATTCAATTAACAAACACCCCTGCCTGACCACAGTACACTAGGGGTCATGGAAGTTTTCAGGCAAGATGGCAAGTCAGGTGAGTGTTTACTATACTTGTAAGCGTGCCTCCTTGGTTTGGAGTTCCTCAGAGGCATCTTAAAAAAAAAATCAAACCTGATAAATTAAAGCAAAACAGCTAAATATACAGATTAAATACATATACGAGAACGGTTTTAACTGCCAATAGATTGGTATCTCTGTCCATCCAGTCCCGATTAATACATAGCTCTGCCACATAGCACACCCCTGTCTGGATTCTTGCCTCTCTGCCAGCTTGTGCCTGAGCGCATCTCTCAGTTCTTCTGCTCTCTCCTATTAGCATGTCAGTACAGATGAATGCAGCACATCTGACTGATTCCAATCACCCCCTCCCTCTCTCAGTCTGAGTTCTCTTGTACAGTGGATTGCAAGAGGCTGATACCAAGTCAAATGCAGGTACTTGCATCCCTTGACACTTTTAAAGTGGAGAAAAGCCTAAAGCAAGCCAAAGATAATGCAATTTTCTTTCCTGCTACCACAGGCAGCCTCCATATTACACTAAATTAAGGCTTCCTTCCTTTTGTATGCCTAACCAATTCTGAGGAATACACCCCTATGGTTGATTACCTTTGTATCCCTGGGGTGACGGTATGCTTTGCCGCAGTAGGGACTCATTAATCTGAATAGATATCCCTCTGCTTGGCCCATGTGGATGCAGTTAGAGTATCAATTTTTAATGTTTTGTTGATTGCACAAAGATTCCAATATCGTGCCTCTTGAACAATTGTCACGCAAAGAGAACAAAAATACCCATAGCTCAATAGAACAAAATGTAGTTAATACCTGCTTACATACAAGTTTGGTGACATCCACACAGAGCACGGAAGTGTGGTGAGGAGGCCATTGTGTTCCTACTCCTATTTGTACTGTCACCAAACTTATATGTAAGCCAGTATTGAATACATTTTGTTATATTTTACTGGCAATATTGTGCTATGGGTATTTTTGCGCTCCCTGAGTGACGTTCGTTCAAGAGGCACGATATTGGAGTTTTTATGCAGGACGTCTTGGAGCCTATACAGCAGAGATCTGATCAGCTGTCCATTGGGATCCAAAGCTTTGTCTAACCTTATGGTCATTCCTGGAGGTTAGTGGCCAATTTATTCATTGGTGGCGGTGGTTGCGGTTTGATCCTTGGCTTCACTGGAGAGATTATATATATATATATATATATATATATATATATATATATATATATATATATATATATATATATATATATATATATATATATATATATATATATATATATATATATATATATATATACAGGGGGTCCCCGACTTACAAACATCCGACTTACAAACGACTCCTACTTACAAACGGAGGGAGACAACAGGAAGTGAGACGAAATCTACCCCTATGAAGGGAAATTTACACCTGTAAGAGATAATATGGGAAAAAGGTGTCTCCACTGATGCTTTATCACCAGTCCATGTTTCCCTAACAACCGAAAATTTTCGAAATCCAAATTTTCGTTGGGACAGAAGGTGAGGTGAAATCTTCTGAACAGGGGAACAGACAGCAAAACAAATGTTACAGGGATGATAACCCTTCCCAATGTTCTCCAAAAAGCTTAAAAATAGATTTTTTGGCTGGAGCTACACTTAAAAAATGTACCTGTTCCGACTTACAAACAGATTCAACTTAAGAACAAACCTACAGCCCCTATCTCGTTTGTAACCCGGGGACCCCCTGTATTGTTTTGCTCTACAAACTACAATATGGACTGAGCAGTCATTCCTATGTTTTTTTGCACTTGGACTTTTTACTTACCCATCTATATTTATCGTTTTCACTTGGTCCGCTTGTTTTTGCACTTGGATTATTTTGCCATTTATTTTGATTCACTAAGTATATGTATCTTTATTTAATAATTTACTTAGTTGTAGTTATAGAATAAGCGCTCCATTTCATACACATTACTATATTCACGTTAGTGTTCTGAGTGCACTTTTAAATGGTCGCAGCTGTTTGCTTTATTTCACACATTATCACTTGTTTGAGCTTTTTTCACATAGCAGCGGGCAAGTCTAACTATATACCCTGAATACGGGAGATTGCTGTCACATGTACTACACAGCCAGTACTTGCCAGATATTCTTGCAGCTCCTTTAATGTTGCTGTAGGCCTCTTGGCAGCCTCCCTGACCAGTTTTCTTCTAAACCTTTAATCAAATTTTGGAGGGATGTCTAGTTCTTGTCACTGTTGCGCCATATTATCTCAACTCGATGATGACTGTCTTCACTGTGTTCCATGGTATAACTAATGCCTTGGAAATTCTTTTGTACCTTTCTCCTTACTGATACCTTTTAACAATGAGATCCCTATGATACTTTGGAAGCTCTCTGCAGACCATGGCTTTTGCTGTAGGATGCGACTAAGAAAAAGTCAGGAAAGACCTACTAGAACAGCTGAACTTTATTTGGGGTTAATCAGAGGCACTTTAAAATGAGTTTTCAAATGATTTATCTTTGTCTAATTTTTTTACATCACAGAAACCTGACATTTTAACAGGGATGTGTAGACTTTTTATATCCACTGTAGATCTAATATCCCTCTAATATATATTAGGATTTAATATAAACAGTGTTCTGCACATAGAGCACAACAAAATTAGACAAATTGACTGTCAGCATAAAACCATACATCAAGTATAATAGGGTGCTGCTAAATATCACTGCAAGTCTATACAGTATATCTAAGCAAGGGTCATTCGATGATGCTACTGGAGACATGCTTGCCATCTGCTATTATATCACCAAATACGGACATTTTGTCAAGAACCATGAAACAGACAGAGCCAGAAAATGCAGTAAAAAGTCCCACCTTTTAGTAAAATGATACAGCTGGTAAACGTAGTCAAAACATAGCCAGGGTTTGGTAGCCAAATCGGGTAGTCAGAACAAGCCAGGAAATCAGGAAGCCAGAGATCAGCGTAGGCAGAGGCAACAGACAGGATCAGGAACCAGAAGGGAAGTCAGTCTTCAACAGGAACACAGCAGAGAGTCTCTAGATATGTTGACCAAGGCGAAGGCATTGAAGAAATGAACCAGGCAGTTTAAATAGCCGGAAGGGGCTGGCTGTGGGCTTGACTGACGAGCAGAAGATGATCAACAGGTGAGCCACTATGGAACGATGAGTACTGGCAATTAACTGACAGCTGAGCAACCTGAGCACAGAAAAGGAAGGGCTGGGAGCACAGCCCTGACAGTACCGCCTCTTCAAAAACCCCTCCCCCTCAAGGGGGCACCAGGTTTGAGGGGAAAAAAGTCTATGAAAAGCATGGCGGACAGGGAGCATGTACAATCCGAGGATGAGACCCACGAGCGTTCCTCCAGACCGTACCCTTTGCAATGAACTAGGTACTGTATGCGCCCACGGAACCTACAGGAGTCAATGATCAATTGCATCTCATACTCCTCATGGTTCTCAGCCTGCACTGGGTGAGGACGTGGTACCGAGGTGGCAAAGCAGTTGCACACCAAAAGTTTTAATAAGGAGATATGAAAAACATTTGAAATATGTATCTTAGAAGGAAGGTCTAATGCATAAACTACTGGGTTGATCCTACAGAGAATAAGGAAAGGCCCAATAAATCATGGTGCCAGATTCAGCAAGGGAACATGGAGTCAGAGGTTATGCGATGACAGCCAGACCCTCTCCCCAACCTGGTAGGAAGGTGCAGGTAGGCGTCGGCAGTCAGCATGGAGTCTGTACCTTTCACTGGCACATTGCAAGAACTCTTGGACCTGCACCCAAGTGGAACGAAGATCGTGAAGATGCTCCACTAATGCAGAAATTTTTGCAATTCCATCATGTGTATTTTGTTAAGGAGCATAGTTAATTGTTTTTCCCGTTCCCTTTTTATGCGCGAGCCATGTCTGATCAGTACTCCTCGGATTACCGTTTTGTGGGCCTCACATAGGATACCCGGGTCACAGTCTGGTTGGTCATTAGTGGAAAAGTCGTGTTTCAACTCGTTGGTGAAATCTGCCAGGACTTCTGGAGTCTGTAGAAGACTCATTTAATCTCCAGAAACGAGTTTTAGTGGTTGGAACCATTGAGAGTGAATACTGTATGGAGACAGGAGCATGGTCTGACCACGTGATGTTCCCTATTTCAGATTTAATTACTGCTTGTTACTTCTGGCGAGGAATCAGAAAGTAATCAATTCTTGAGTACACCTTGTGTGGGGAGGAGTAGAAGGTATAATCCTTTTCCCCGGAGTGTAATAAATAGACATTTTGGGAGTAAACTCATTTTAATAAGGTTGCATCTACCAAACCAGGAATGCAATCCCTTATGCCAACTATCCAAGAGGACATGAGTTGCGATCAGTAGAGGTGGGAAATTAAGCTCATAGGTGTGGGACAGATCACTGGCAATATAGGTGCCTAGATATTTGAGAACACATTCTGTCCATTGGAATTTATAAGTCGATTTCAACGTTGCTAAAATGGCAGAGGTTGTTCTGACGCCAGTCGCTGTAGATTTTTCAAAGTTAATTTTTAGATTTCACAACGCGCCATAGGTTTCAAATTCCTTGAGATTGGAAAGTGATACTATAGGATTGGTTAATGAAAAAAAGAAGATCAGCAGCATATGCTGAGATCTTATATTGGGAGTCGCCTATAGTTATTCCTGATATACCCGGGTTCAGACAAATTAGACAAAGGAAAGGTTCTAGAGATATAACAAAGAGAAGAGGGGAAAGCGGGCACCCTTGGCATGTTCCATTGGTAATGGAATTGTCCTGGTGTTAAACGCAGTTTTCCATTTGTCGCCCTCCTTGATCCTCACAAGGTTGTATGATTGTAAGATCGAGCTTCGTGTAAACCGTTGCTCCCTTGAGGCGGTCAAATAATTTCGTAATCAACAGAATCAGGTAGGCATCCTTAATCATGATGCGATTGAAAACCCTATAATCTATACAAGGTCTCAGTTCACCACTCTTCTTTTTCACAATGAAGAAGCTAGCACCAGCAGGCGATGAGGATTTGTGGATAAACCCTCAAGAAAGTGCATCAGCAACTTAGTCCTCCATGGCTTTATCCTTCGAGACAAAGAGAGGATAAACCCCAGCCATTGGGATGCATAGCACCAGGTTGAAGGTCAATTGCGCAATCATACGACCGGTGTGGAGGCAAACTACCGGATTGACGCTTGCGGTACTCCCCTGGCAAGGAGAGGGAAGAGGTGTGCAAGACCTTAGCCACTTTCCGAAAACATGTCTTACTGCATTGTGGTGACCAGGAAAGAACCTCAGCACCAAGTCAATCAAAAGAGGGGCTGTGCCTCTGTAACCATAGATAACCAAAAACCATTGTATAATGAGGAGAGGAAATAACTTGAAATGGGATGATCTCATGGTGAAAAGCGCCTACGGCAATGGTCAACAGAGCGGTCTCATGAGTCACATGGGCAGGCTGTAGAGGTCTCTCATCAATAGCCTCAATGGTAAGTGGAGTAGCACAAAGCTGCAACAGAATTGAGTGCTTAGACATAAAGGCACTGTCTATGAACAGGCCTGCAGCCCCAGAGTCGATTAAAGCATGTGTATCAATGGATGACTCGGACCACGAAAGGGTAACCAGAACTACAGTCTTATCCTTCAAGGTAACTGGGGACGTAACAAGACCACCTAAGATCTGTCCCCTACAGGACCTCTGGTGCAACCGTTTCCCGGACGGGTAGGACAAGACTTCAAGAAGTCTTGGCCACAATAAATGCAGAATCTCTCCCTCCTCCTAAAGGCCCTCTCATCCGCAGAGAGACGTGTGAAGCCCAACTGCATTGGTTCTACTTCACTGGCAGACTCTGTACCAGGAGGCATGGGAGGTGAGGGAGGCAGGGGTGGGACTAGGAGCCAAACGTGCAGGAGTCTCCCGCAAGGGCTCCTTAAAAGGAAGGTCTCAGATTCTGGGGTCAATGAGAATGGCAGACGTGATCAACTTCTCCAGATCTGTAGGTATGTCTTGAGCTGTTATTTCATCTTTGATGCTATCTGAGAGACCATGAGAAAAAGCAGCCACGAGGGCCTCATCGTTCCAAGCGACATTTCTTGTACTTTGATGGACCTGAGGCTCTTGGCAGCAGAAGTGGAGCAGGCGGGAACGTCAAATACCCTTTTAAAAAGGAAGCCACAAACTCTGGGTAACTCAGGACAATGGGTTTTTGCGTCTCTGTTAAAGGGTTTTCCCGGGCCATGGCTCTATCCGAACGCAAAGAAATAATGACTCCTACTTTTCTTCGTGAGGAACACCTGGGGCAGCATCTCAAAGTATATCCCAACCTGGTTGACAAACCCTCTGCATTGAATTGGATCACCCCTAAATCGCTGGGGAAGTGGAGTGGAATCAGACATACCTCTTACAGAGGAAATATTTGAGGGGGGTACCTGCACAGAGACAGGACCAGCAGCAGGGAAGGCCTGCAACACAGGTTGTACCAGAACAGCCACAGTGGGTGGATCCAGGTGAGCAATGCGAATCAGTAGCGTCTGTAACGCTATGGCAAACTAATCCATGCGGTGATCCTGCTCATTCAACCTGGAAAAAATATTACCACTAGGTGAATTGCCTGCATCTTCTGAATTCATGGCCTTCACCTACTGTCAGGAACCGTGAAACAGAAAATTCAGTAAAAATCACACCTTTTAATAAAATGGTAAAATGGTACAACTGGTAAACGTAGCCAGGGTTCGGTAGCCAAATCGGGTAGTCAGAACAAGCCAAGAAATCAGAAAGTCAGATCAGTGTAGTCAGAGGCAGCAGACAGGATCAGGAACTAGAAGGGACATTAGCCAGGCAAGTCTTCAACAGGAACACAGCAGAAAGACTCTAGATATGTTGACCAAGGCAAAGGCATTGAAGAAAATAACCAGTTTAAATAGCCAGAAGGGTCTGGCTGTGGGCTTGACTGATGAGCAGGAAATGATTAAAAGGTGAGCCACTGAGGAACGATGACTACTGGCAATTAACCGACAGCTGAGCAACCTGAGCACAGAGAAGGAAGGGCTGAGAGCCCAGCCCTGACACATTTCAGCTATACATGAATGAATTCTATGATGGTAGATGCTGCAAAATTCAGTTTTTCAGGTAAGTTTATGCCTAAGGAAGGGCTGTATGTTGCAATAAATATATTAATGTGCAGTGCAAACAGTACATTCAAAGCACAGCAATTGTAAAACACAATACATCTGTCAGTTCAGTCTATTTGAAGCTAAACCTGTTGTACTGAACATCAATAGTCTAATTGATGTGAGCTGCTGTGCCTTATTTATATACATTACATCGGACTTAAAAGAGTTTTGGAGGCGGAATAAGGGGATAGTGTTTTATATTTTACACTATGATTTTTAATCATGTGAGGTTTTTCTTTGTGTGCTATACAGTATATAATAAAATCGTAGGATATGGGAAGTGTTTTTTCTATTATAGTTTTTATTTTATACATTAATTGGAATTTTGTACATTTGATATATACAGGGTTCGCGGAGTCTGGAATTAATGGGTTCTACTTTGAATGGTTTTAATCTTTAGTTCATACCGGTACACTTTCGTTTTGGACCTAGAGCCTTTGCCTCTCTGTTTTAGCTGATCTATTATACCTCACATATGATTATTTTAATTTTGGCTTCTATAGCTGTGGGTTTTTCCTATAGGTCGGCAGGTGTGACCTACATCTTTGTCTTTATGATCCATTTTTACATACTTTTTCTCTGTTGATTAAGGTATGATATACAGTGGATATAAAAAGTATACACACCCCTGGTAAAAAATGTCAGGTTTCTGTGATGTAAAAAAAAAAAAAAAAAAGAGCCAAAGATAAATCATTTCAGAACATTTTACACCTTTAATGTGAACTATAAACTGTACAACTCAGTTGAAAAACAAACATAAATCTTTTGGGGGGGGGGGGGGGGGGGGGGGAGTAAAAATACAAAACTAAAATAATGTGGTTGCATAGGCATGCACACCCTCTTATAACTGGGGGTGTAGCTGTGTTCAGAATTAAGCAATCACATTCAAACTCATGTTAAATAGGAATCAGCACACACCTGCCATCATTTAAAGTGCCTCTGATTAACTGCAATAAAATTCAGCTGTTCTAGTAGGTCTTTCCTGACATTTTCTTAATCGCATCCTACAGTACAGTACAGTTCCAAATACCAGTCAATATTGGCACAAAACCTTCAGGCTTCTGCTAGAAAGCTGAACATGAAGAGGAACTTCATCTTTCAGCATGACAACGACCCAAAGCATACATCCAAATCAACAAAGGAATGGCTTCACCAGAAGAAGATTAAAGTTTTGGAATGGACCAGCCAGAGCTCAGACCTAAATCCGATTGAAAATCTGTGGGGTTATCTGAAGAGGGCTGTGCACAGGAGATGCCCTTTCAATCTGACAGGTTTGGAGTGTTTTTGCAAAGAAGAGTGGGCAAATATTGCCAAGTCAAGATGTGCCATGCTGATAGACTCATACCCAAAAAGACTGAGTGCTGTAATAAAATCAAAAGGGGCTTCAACAGATGGGGTTTCTAGCACCAAGTGGCTCCGAGATACGGGCCCCCAAAGTCGGTTTGGAAAAAGTAATTCTTTGCTGCAGAAAAGTGCTTGACATTTTCCAAACCGAATTTGGGGCCCCGTATGTCGAGAACACTTGGTGCTAGGAACACCATCTTTGGATATGTTGTAGTGCTAGTTCCAAATTTGGGGTTCCTAGCACCAAGTGGCCCTGAGATACGGGGCCCCAAAGTCGGTCAACTGTTTCCATGCAGCAATGTCATTTCAGGACCCTTTGGGTCCAGAAACCCCAGCTAGGGGGCATCTAGGAACCCTTAACTACCAAGTTTAAAGTTCGGGGGACCTATGGCTGCAAATGGACACAGTGAGGCTGCAAATGGGCATTGTTGACCCTCTTTTCCACTTACAGTAGCTGCGCATTTCTCACCCTAGGCTTATACTCAAGTCAATAAGTTTTCCCATTTTTTGGTGGTAAAATTAGGTGCCTCAGCTTATATTCGGGTCCGCTTATACTTGAGTATATACGGTATTAGTTTAAGGTTGTGCACACATATCCAACCATATTATTTTATTTTTACTTCCCTCTACCTAAAAGATTCCAGTTTGTTGTTCAACTGAGTTGTACAGTTTATAGGTCACATTAAAATTCTGAAACAATTTATCTTTGTCTCATTTTTTTTTTTTACATTACAGAAACCTGATATTTAACACATATACATACACACACACACACACAATTTATTTATTTATATATATATATATATATATATATATATATATATATATATATATATATATATATATATATATATATATATATATATATATTCTACTCTTCTCCCCTTTATTTCCTTTTGTCCCTATTGGATAGTTTTGTTCCTTTGATAATTTCTTGTGTTTTCTTTCTAAAGTCAGATCTATGTATATTGAATGAATTAGATGATCAACAAAGTCAAACCTCATAACCATTATACTTTCATGCTCTGTACTGTGCGGTATACATAATGATGTTAATGTATGCGCTTCATTTGGGATATAAAAATGTATATATTTTTATATAAATTTGTTTGAGTGTTGTTCTCAGGAGGTATATACAACGTCCTTTCCCTCTCAGTGGCAGTGCGTGCATAGAGGGCGCAGGAGCGCCGCCCCCACTCTCCTGCACCGCTCTATCACCAATAGATAGATTCATGCATTGCATGAATCTATCTATTGTCACTGCTGCCGCCCCCTATTCAGGTGTCCGGCCCCTTGTCGTCATCTGAATTACAGCGGGGGGGGGGGGGGGGGTGTTTTTGGAAGCGCCCAATTAGAGCTGTCAGCTCTAATAGGCGGCCTGATTAGAGCGGTGGGCTCTAATAGGCTTCCATAAGTGTAAACAGCGGGCACAATGCTGTGCATTCGCTGTTTACACAGTGTTGTGTTAGAGAAGCAAATACATCGCTTCCCTAACACTGACCCGCCTCTCAGCCAATCAGGTTGCCGGGTCTGTGTTACCTGTCACCTGATTGGCTGAAGTCACAGGCGCTGTGATTGGACGCCTAGGGGCACAATGGCAGCAATTGGGGCACAATGGCAGCACTTGGGGCACAATGGCAGCATTTAATTGGCACAGTGGCAGCACTTGGGGCACAGTGGCAGCGTTTGATGGGCACAGTGGCAGCGTTTGATGGGCACAGTGGCAGCATTTAATGGGCACAGTGGCAGCATTTAATGGCACAGTGAGGCTGCAATTGATGTTTTTTTTTTTTACTGAATTTTTCAGTTTGTTTGCGCCCCCCCCCCCCCCAAAAAAAAATTTTGAGCACCAGTCGCCACTGTTCCCTCTCTTGGCCCTTATCAATTTGAGTTTATTACTAACTTGAGAGGCCTGGATTTACCAAAGATATCAGCATGCGGTGGGAGAGTGGTTATCAAGGCCCTGTACATATTTAGAGCCAAGGATTCTAGAGCTCCTGGCAGGCCAGTTTAAGGCAAGGAGCCCGGTCATTTTACGTTATCCATTAAATTTTTTTCTTTTGGAATGAGCATAATGGTCATAATCTTTTTTTCCCCCAGTTTTATGGATCAGAAAAGAAAACACCTTCAAAACTGTAGATATGATGACATCTATTGCTTGGATGTTTATGGTAATCACATGGGTGCTCACCTCCATATTCTAGGTGCACAGGAAAGCCTATAAACAACATGTCAAGTTGTGGTGGATGCTTGACTCTGATGAAACGAGTTTGGTTCTCTATTGATGGGATGGCACAGACACTGTTTGGAGCTGCCTTCTGACAGTCTATATTAGATCGACACTCAAGGCTTGCTTGGATTGCCTTCCTTGCTGGCAGACAAGAATACTGTATGAATACAGCAGAATCAGTAATCAGAAGTCAGGACATTTTCTAAAATATATCATAAAACCAATGCACAAAATCAACAATTAAGAAATGCAATACTAGTCTGATAACTTTTTTTTTTAAAACTTCCCAAAACTTTGTTACTATTATGGAGTCATTGTATGTCCTAATGTTTGAAAGACATTTAAAAGTTTTTATTACATAAACATGTAAAAGAGATCAGCTTCATGTAAATGATCTCATTAATATACAGTAAGTCGATGTTTTAAAGACCTTTTTTTCTTTATAGTGTGTTATATGTGCATTTTAATTACACACTTATTTTTTATATCAAGCGGTTTACAAAATTTGTGTTCTCATGCAGACATTATGATGGATCACATTCACTGTTCTGCATTATGCAGGATGTGGCAGGAGATGTGAGACTCCCCTACTAAAGAAGAAAAGGTAAGGTTTCAAAATTGGGAAGGTTTGAATTACAACAGATATTAAACTGCCAGAATCTCTACAATTAGGCCTATTGTGGGTTAAATGTATTCGAAGAATGGTCAACAGGTGGGGATGCCAACGTCTGCTGCATTTGATCAGTAAAACTTTATTCGGAAGTGACGATTGATCAGATTGCGACCATTATGGATCTTTGGATATAGGTGCACAGAATGTGGGTGGGCTCCATAGATGGTACCTGAACACATGAACGCTAAGGCAGTTTGATCACTTGGAGTGGTGAGAGTTGTCTCTCAACTAACTGCTGAGAGAGAAGGAAGAAGCTACTGGTTGATTCCATTTCATAAAGTTGAAATGTCAGTTGTGGGTAGACAGGCACTTTAAAGTGGTTGTAAACCCTTACAGACCACTTTGACCTACAGGTAAGCCTAGATTAAGGCTTACCTGTAGGTTCAAGAAATATCTCCTAAACCTACACGGTTTAGGAGATATTTGCAAAAAGACAGGCACCGCTGTCTACGGCGCATGCGCCGTAGACAGCGGCACGCAGGCGCATTGAGCTGGACGCTGCTAACGGGAATATGCCGCTAGTGGCGGCTCCCGTGCGCATGCGCGGGAGTGACGTCATCGCGGCTCCGGCCAATCACAGCGCTGGAGCTGCGAGACACAGAAGTCACTCCGGGATACATGGCAGCAGTGGAGATGAAGGAGAACCGCTTCGGGGGGCTTCGTTCTCAGGTAAGTTAATCATAATGAGCTAGTATGCTATGCATACTAGCTCATTATGCCTTTGCCTTGCAGGGTTTATTTTTATTTATTTTTTTGGTATGGGTTATCTCCTTTGAAATCTGGACTCAAAAATACAGATTTGTATAAAGTACACATCAGATCTTATTTACATATAAATCTAGAAGTAAAGGACATGACTGGCCCATGACACAAGCTTACCTGCTGACTTTCCTTATTACCAGTATATGAGAAACAGACATCAGTAAGACTGCTGTTACTGCAACACTCAATAGAACCATCCAGGCGCCTATACACTAAAAACAAAGGAAATTTCAATTAATACAACAGTATACTTAAAGCGGGTGTAAAACCCTGAAGAATAAATAAAATAAAAAAGACAACAGCATAATGTGCTAGTAATGCCCCCCACAGACTTTTGGTGCTGTACTGACAATAGCACACACTTGCATATTTGGTGGTCTTGCCCTATAGCGAGTCTGTGATGAAACATTCCAAATTATTTCCACATTGTCCTTCACTGTGAACCTCCCTCTTCCCCCTTATAGATCTGCTTAACTTACACCACCCAGATTTATCCCGGATCAAATTTTAACTGCTGCTTCAAGTAACAACGGCTGCTAAACAAACTATAATAAAGACTAATGCCGCGTACACGCGGACGGAATTTCCGATGGAAACAGTCCGATGGGAGCTTTTCATCCGATTTTCCGACTGTGTGTATGCCCATCGCTCTTTTTCCGTCTGCATTTCCGACGGACTTTAGATTGAGAACCTGTTCTTAATTTTTCCGACGGAAAAACTTTCTATCGGAAATATCGGAAATTTCTATGGTGTGTATGCAATTCCGAGACGCAAAATTCCGACGCATGCATGGAAACAATTTGATGCATGCGCGGAAGCATTAAACTTCCCTTTTATAGTGCCGTTGAACATATTGTATGTCGCGGTGTTATTGACCGTCGGAATTTGGTGTGACCGTGTGTAGGCAAGACAGTTTGAGTGGAATTCCGTCAGAATTCCGACGGGAAAACCATCAGAGCTTTTTCCGACCGTGTGTACGCGGCATCACCCCTTTGAATATAGCAGAAACTAAACATACTAAAGTTATGATACATGCTAAAATAGATGCCTTCAAGATAGGATAGACCATTATACAAATCTTTCCCAGCCCTGGGTTTGTCACTCCTTAACACCCTGCCCTTCCTGCCCAACTTTGAGGACTGTAAACAAAGCAATATAAATGGCACTGCAATGCCATCATGCATTTAGGGCTGCAAGAGCTCTCTGTTTCAACTCACCATGCCTGACTTGTGGTCTCCACCTCACAACGCAAGAGTCCTTCCATGTAGATAAAGTCGCCAAGCAGGTGAGGATGAATACATTTTTTGTTCATTGTGTCCAAAGAACACACATGTTCCAAACAGAGCCACCGTTGTTTGGAACATATGTACCTCTTGGACAAAACAAAGACATTTTATTTATCCTCACCTGCGTGCCGACTTTATCTACATGGAAGGACTTTGATAACTCTCCCCCACTCCCCCAACACCTCTGCCTCCTCAACTCATACTCCTTACTCTTGCTGAATCGTCCATGTAGCCCCAGGGTTCCCCCCACCCCCACCTTCTTCTTTCGCCTTATTAAAGTAGGCTTGGCTATTCAGAGTAGCTCTTTACCCAACACCGTATTCCCATAAGTCTGCTAGGCATATTATGTTTTATGCAGTCCACCACTGACTGTATGTCCATACCACTCTATTCTAATCCCTCGACTCTAAAACCTCAAATTTTAAAAGCTAGTTCATCTCTTGTTATCTTGATTTTGTTAATGGTAGTGCCTCTACATGCTTTTACTGTACAACCCGTAGCTTTTATGGTTCTCTGTTCTTCGAAAGCCCAGATTTTTAGCGGGGCTCTGTGTGAATTTGAGAGAAGAGCACTGCTAACACACCTGGATTTGGACTTTATCAATTTCTGATTTTGTTTTATTAATTTGTGCATTTGTTTTGGGGTTTAATAGTGCACTCTTGAAGATTATTAGTTTGTTATCATATTTTTTTTGTTGGAAAGTTGGTACAATTGGTTATATATATATGGTTTATGCAGCTGTTCACTTGATTACAATCCTCTTTCGCACAAATACTTTTGGTTATAAGAAGGAAATGCTGTATCTCACATTCCACTATAATTGTGTATATATTAGGCTTGGCAATGAAAAACACGGAAATAACGTTTTTTAAGAGCACTAACAAGAAACTATTACAAACTGGCTTGGTGGAATGATCTACTTCTTCTTGCTATAACACATGTTTGCTTAGTAAATAAATCTGAATTACTCAGAGTCTACAAGACTACAAGACAGATTGTAAGCTCCAACAAGCAGGGCCCTCTGATTCCTTCTGTATTAAATTGTATTGTAACTGTATTGTCTGCCCTCACGACTTAAACCGCTGTGCACACTGTTGGCGCTATATAAATTTCAGCCAGTTTTATGATGAACCCTGATGGCACCTTCCCGAGCAGAAGATGCTCAAACAACGCCTGCATCCAATATAAAAGGGACTGTTCATGTATTCTGGCAGCCATGTGTGCTGGCTGCCAGAACACTATGGCAAGGGAATTAAAGTGTTACTAAACCCACAACAGTAAGATCAGTCTCTGTATATGCAGTAAAGCATGCTTGTTATACTCACTGTGGAATCTAAGGGGTTAAGCCTCTGCATTGTGTAAAAAAGCAGTTTGATCCTGTCTTCTCTGTTCCTTCCAGTCTTCCACTGTCCTCAAACCATCTCCGGATAGTACAGGGGGTAGGGGACAAGCTGCACATGCTCATTTTGGTGTGTATTGCTATAGAGTTTTTTTCTTGGGAAAGTGCATGTGATCAGCTCAAGGCCTTCCAGCGCTGTCCAGACAGAGGGTCAGGGGTCCTGCAGCCTTATAGGACAGTCAGAGCAGAATGAAAACTCCTCCTACAAGCTTTAACCAGTGCTCAGCCATACACTGATAGAAGTCACAAGACTGCTATATACTGCTAATGGGAAAAGGTATTTAGCAGTTCCATGTACTGTGAAAGACCAGATATATTGAATGCAGGGTCCTGGGTTTAGTAACAATTTAAAGTCTATGTGTAGCCAGAAAACAAAAACAGAAAAATCAGCACAAAGAAGCATAACTTATAGTTAGTAGGATGCATTCCTTGTGTTTATTCCTCTGCTGTTAGTAGTAATTCTCAGTCCTGCCGCCAAGCTTCCCATCACCACCATTGTAATCTTCCAGTGTGGCAGAAGTACAGCTTCTAGGAATGGAGCAGCTGGGCATAGGGTGGGAATACTTAAACTCTTTTGATGAGAGCCTGTTACAACTCTTTAGTTGTGTTAACCACTGCTACACTGGAAGACTACAGAGGAAAATCACTATTAACAGAAAAGGAATCAGCACAAGGGACTGCTGACTGTAAAGCCCCATACAGACTATTAGATTTTCTGCAGATTTTTGTCGGCAGATTCACCAAAACCATGTAGTGCCAGAGCCTGCCTGATTGCATACAAATTCAAACTCTTAAGGTTTGACCTCATATTATATGGTTTTGGTAAATCTGAAGTAAAAAAAAATTGTGTATCCAGTTTAAGTTATGTCCCTTGTGATGATTTTTCTCTTTTTGATTTTGGCTGCACTTATGCTTTAATAGATTTCTCTTGTTCGGCCCGTGTGGATATATGAGAAAAATGAGAAAAATTGCTCAAAGGTTTAGTGATTAGCACTCCTCCTTTGCAGCATTAGTGTAATTGGTTTGAATTGTAATTGGTCCCAATCGTGACAACACCTGGGCAAAGTTTGCATGTTCTCACTGTCCTTGCGTGGGTTTCCTTCCACACTCCAAAGACATACTGGTAGGTTAATTGGTTCCTGTCTAAACTGGCCCTAGTAGGTGTCTGTATGATAGAATGTGAATTAGGGACCTTAGCTTGTAAGCTCCTTGAGCATTCGATTGGCTGCAAGCGCTGATCGAATGCTAGTTTTCCAGCAAGACCATTTGACAGAAGACGGTCGTTCCTGCTGAAGGCAAATTTTGGCAAATTTTGATACGTGAGTATCAAGCTCAAAGAGCTTCATAAAGTGGTAGTGCTAAATGAATACCTATAATAATAATGTTTTTAAAGTGTATGGCAAGGTTAAAGCTCACCATAGATGGGTTAAATTTCAAACGAAAATTCTTAGAAAAATAATGTTCTAAGAAAGTTTGTTCATTTTTTTAATTATTAGTGGGCCAAACATGATGAGAAAATTCGAAGGAGCAGGTTGGAAAGTTTTTCTCGAATTAACTAATTCATTTCAATATTAAATGTTGAAGCAAACTAAATCTTTCGAACGACATTTGAAAGTTAGAATATTTATACAAATTTTCCTAAACACTTTTCCTAAGAATATTTGTTCAAAATTCTATCCATCTATGGCCAGCTTAAGTGTTAGGCTGGCCATACTTTATATATTTGAGAAAAAAAATAAAAATAAAAATAAAAATTAACCGATTCCCCCATCCACACAATTAATGTGGATAGGGGAGTCCTTCCTGCTGTCGTATTGTATTCTGACAGTGGGGAGCCTTCACCGCCATCAGAATACAACGATCAGCGATGCCGGCTATAGCTGGTGACAGTGATCGTTTAGCAAAAAACCAACAGGCGTGTTGTACATAAGTCAAATGATAGACCGACTTGTGTACAACCACAACCAGCCTGTCAATACATGGATCGAGATTCTGCCGATCCTTTGAGCCAGCCAAATTTCGATCCATGTATGGCCGGCTTTAAATCTGTTTTTATTTAACTGTTTTGTAAGTTGTTGTTTTAGCCAATTTTTTATTAAAATTCTACTAGTGTATGGCCAGCTTCAGCAGATAATACAATCAATTACAGATCAAAAAGGATGAAAGAATATCTGCAATATGCACCATGGATGCTCCTAAAGGTCCCCTAAGATAGGTTTCAAAATGTAAGTTACCTGGATTAAAAAAAAAATTAGCAATTATGTAGTAAAATAATATATACTATATTGTCAAAAATATTGGGACGCCTGCCTTTACACGCACATGAACTTCAATGGCATCCCAGTCTTGGTCCGTAGGGTTCAATATGGAGTTGGCCCACCCTTTACAGCTATAACAGCTTCAACTCTTCTGGGAAGCTTTAAGAGTGTGTCTATGGGAATGTTTGACCATTCTTCCAGAAGCGCATTTGTGAGGTCAGGCAGTGATGTGGACGAGAATACCTCGTCCACATCAGTGCCTGACCTCACAAATGCGCTACTGGAAGAATGGTCCAACATTCCCATAGACACACCTAAACCTTGTGGACAGCCTTCCCAGAAGAGTTGAAGCTGTTATAGCTGCAAAGAGTGGGCCAACTCCATATTGAACCCTTCAGACTAAGACTGGGATGCCAGCCATTAAAGTTCATGTGCGTGTAAAGGCAGGCATCCCAATGCTGTTGACAATACAGTGTATACATTTTAATATACACACACGTTCTCACACATTTTATATTTTATTTAAATATATATTTTTTAATACTTAAAAGGGCTCTACCTCTGCTGGGGAAATGCAGCTGCTGTAGAGTTAAAGTGCTTATGCAATAACCAATCTGAGGCTTCTGTGAGATGTCAGCCAGGCATGTGTGCCAGTCATCGACATTAGTAATAGTGCAGTCCTGTACTTGAGTTATGATGTCACGAATAAACAATCCTCTTGAACCACTTGCTGGAGAATCCTATGAAAAAAAATGAGAGCACAATGGAACTTAATAAGAACACTAATTGCAAAGTGTATAAATTGAAAGCAACTGATGAAAATTGTTTCAGAGTACTTGCGAGGAGTTTTACTTTGCGTCTTCTTATTATAGGAAAAGCCTGAATGATGACAATTTGACAACATTCCTTATGAGGTGCAGTTCAGCATTAAACCATAACAGATTACAGCCTCCCAGCAGTCTGAGAATACAGTTTACAGCCTCAGCAGGTGGTATCACCACTGAATCTGACCCATTCAAGTGAATGGGGCCTACCGAGACACTGCTGTGCAGTGGTTAAAGAATTTCTGCTCCGATCACCTAGGTCAGGGATATGCAATTAGCGGACCTCCAGCTGTTGCAAAACTACAAGTCCCATCATGCCTCTGCCTCTGGGTGTCATGCTTGTGGCTGTCAGTGTCTTGCTATGCCTCATGGGTAGTTCTGCAACAGCTGGCTCAGGTAGTGGAAAACAGGCAGCATGTTCAGTGCTGACCCCAGTCAGCTGAATTAAATAACTTTGAATTTTTCTGTCTGCAGTGCATTGTGTACACAGGGGAACAAATGTGTCAGGGCGGGGGAGGTTGGGGTGGTGCTGGGTACAGAGAGGAATTGATGTGTGGGTGGTGGATACAGTGGGGAAAAGAGGTGGGGGTGGGATACAGTGGGGAACAGAGGTGCGGGGAGGGGGATACAGTGCGGAACAGAGGTGCGGGGAGGGGGATACAGTGGGGAACAGAGGTGGGGAGATACAGTGGGGAACAGAGGTGCGGGGATACAGTGGGGAACAGAGGTGGGGAGATACAGTGGGGAACAGAGGTGCGGGGATACAGTGGGGAACAGAGGTGGGGAGATACAGTGGGGAACAGAGGTGCGGGGATACAGTGGGGAACACAGGTGCAAGGGGGGAGGGGGATACAGTGGGGAACACAGGTGCGGGGCATACAGTGGGGAACAGAGGTGCGGGGGGGAATACAGTGGGGAACAGAGGTGCGGGGGGGAATACAGTGGGGAACAGAGGTGCAGGGGGGGGGATACAGTGGGGAACAGAGGTGCGGGGATACAGTGGGGAACAGAGGTGCGGGGCATACAGTGGGGAACAGAGGTGCGGGGCATACAGTGGGGAACAGAGGTGCGGGGGGGGGGAATACAGTGGGGAACAGAGGTGCGGGGGGGGATACAGTGGGGAACAGAGATGCGGGGGATACAGTGGGGAACAGAGGTGCGGGGGGAATACAGTGGGGAACAGAGGTGTAGCTGGCAGACGGAAGGGGCCACATCATTCCACTCCAACTACAAGGTGAGTCCCTCGTGCGGCGAGAATATTACAGCTCTGTACATTACTGGCTGTGGTCCCTGCACCGCTACTCTAGTGGCGACTGGGACTGTGTCTTATATCTTGTTTTTTATCATTTTTGTAGCTAATGGTTAACTTTTGCTGCCACTTTCAGACTACATGGTTACCCCAGCCCTCTGGTAGACTCCTGTATTAATATATAACCAGTGATATTTTGGCTGCTTATATATAGACTGAGACTGTGTTTGTTATTGACATATGCCTCTGGAGGACAAATATTTTTTGTCCTATTTGAAGCCCCTGTGAATTGAGGTATGGCGATTCTCTTTGACTATTTGAACTATGTTCATTCATTATTTGAACATATTCCATCGCCAATAATTCAGGATATTCCATCTTAACTAAATCGGTGGAATAATTTTTATACCCATTTAGATATATCACAGTCAAAATTATATCGGCCAGCCACATTCCTGAGTGCTCATTGTGCCTTACGTGAATCGCTGTTAGTCAGTGATACCCTGGCCTGTTGTTCATGTGTGGCTCTGACGGATCATTTTCTTTCTTTACTTGTTGAGTGGAGCATTTACACTTGGGGACAGTATTTTCAGCTGTTACTTTATTGATTCTGTCACAATATGCATGTATGATTTTTCTGTATGAAATATAAGATTGTAACATTTATATCTCTATATTCCTGCATATTTCTGATATGTATTCTATCATAGTAGACTTAAGCCACAGTTTAAAAGCGTCAAGCCCCTGAAGGTCCCTTCAGTCCCTGAAGAAGATCTGCACTGTGTTTTTTCGAAAAGCGTTGGACGCTCTGTCTGTTTGACAGTTTTGGGCTTCTCTCTCAGCTGTTTCCATATCTACCCCCAACACACGTGTTTGTTTTTATTGTCTTTTGAATATTGTTTACAGTCATATATATTAATACATTTGTACTTTTTTTCCCCGATTACTGTTTGTTGTCCGTTTAAAATACGAACTTGAGTAACTTGGTTTTTACTAGCTTGTCTATATACCTGCAGGCCACGGCTGGCGTGAGGAAGCAAGCCGATGCAACTACTATTTGTCTTTAGGCTGGATCCAGAGGCACAGGTGCGGTCCTGTGGACCACAGCTGAAGAAATAGGTGGAGAGGCGCTGCATACATCTCCATCTTATACATGGACAGGACAAAGGGGGTGGATTCAGGGGCGGAGCCAATAGGGGCAGCAAAATGAGGTTTCGACTAGGGTGTCGAAAATCCTTGCACCAGCCCTGCCCGCTCCCCAAAATTAAAACAAACCTCCGAAAGTAAGAGAGGGTCGAAAGAAGGCGATATTCAAGCGGAACTTCCCTTTTAGGACGAAGTTCCAATTTAATTAGTCAAATTAATATATTTTTGTAAACCATTAAATTATAAAAACTCATATAAACAGAAATTGAAGCTAAAATCCTATTTAATTGATTAAAACAAAAAAAACAAAGACAACAGTCCTCATACCTGCATGAACCATATCAGGCACCTTGCAATCATAGAAAATTAGTATTATTTTCCATCTTTTCGCTAAGGCTCGGTTCATACTGCAGCGACGTGGGAACCCTACAAATCCACTGCGGGGGTCCCGCATTGCATGTCTCCTTGCAGCAGTTCACACTGTCCTATGCAAACTGCTGGGAGTGTCAATTAAAAGTTAATGACACCCCCAAATCAGTTTGCATATCGCAGTGCGAACTGCAAATTTTGACAGAAATCAGATCGCATGGGTGTGAACACCCATGCGACCAACAAAAGGGTCCTGTGCGAGTTTGGACCGAACGCGATGACTATCTGTATGGCTGAAATTGCATTGCACAGAGATTGCATGTGATTCGCACTGCAGTGCGAATCACATCCGATAATCGCATTGCACTGCACCAGTGCATCGCATTGCACCAGTGGGAACCCAGCCTAAAACAGGAGTGTCCGACAATAACCCTGGGGACAATAACCTGGTGGTTGTCCCAAGGAGAGCAACTGCATGCAATTGCGTTGTATGAAGTAGTCCAACAAAAATTTGCCAGAATATAATCTGATTTCAGCAAAGTATAACACCACTCATCTCCAATCTCTTCCCCCAGGGCCTTTCATCATAGATTGTATGCAGAAAGCTCAAGGGGATCCCCCAGCTGGGGTCTTTCAGTGCAGAAGCACCAAGAGAAACGCAAGGTCTGTATGCCACAAAAAAAAAAAAAAAATCTAAACCCAAAATTCAAAATGGAATATACTGCAGCCAGTGTTAATTTTGACGTCAAATTTCAATTTCGTTTTAGTCATAGTCTTTTGACTAAAAAGACATTTAAGTTTTAGTTGTATTTAAGTCATCTGTGTTGTTTTAATTTTAGTTGTATTTTCTCTAGTTTCTCTAGTACATTTTAGTCAACTAAAATCTCCAATACATTTTAGTCTACTAATTTTTAATGGGTTTAGTTAAATTATAATGCATTGTTTAAGCATTTCTCTAGAATCTTTACCCTATTTTATACACCTGGAGTAAAAATCGAATAACATGGTATTATTTATGGCATTAAGGTTTGAACATGCACTACAGACACAGTTTTAACCCTTGTGATATACAAGTTATAAGGGCTAAATCTGTGTCTGTAGTGCACCGATTTCGATTTTGTTTTAGTCATAGTCTTTTGACTAAAATGCCATTTTAGTTGTATTTTAGTCATCTGAATTGTTTGTTTTAGTTGACAAAAATATTTTCACCTACAAAATTAAAAGAGAAGTATGGGATTTTTTTTTGTTCATTACCTCGGTGGATGCAGCATCCATCCCCTGGCGCCTCTGCACTCAGAACCGAGCTATCGAACATCAATGGCTCAGTTCTCACAGCTCCCCGATCACAGAGCTGCTGACTGTCAATCAGCAGCTCTCCGCTCTGATCCCTCCTCGCTAATTGGAGCGCTGAGCTGTGGAGGGGTGGAGCGGGCGTCTCAGGCTCTCAGCGGCTCGCTAAGACCCTTAGACGGCCATCAGTCCAGGCACCTGGTGGATCCAGACTTCCATTGTTGGGATGACACAGTGCCTGGACTGATTTCTGTGACTTCAGTCCGCTCTCTGCTGAAAAGGGTCACAGGAGTGCAAAACTAAGTGCACTCCTGTGATCCATAGGAGAAGCCCAGCCAAGTGGGCTTCCCCCCCCGAAAAAAATGAAATGCCAAATGTGGCATGTCAGGGGGTCACCAGCACTTAAAGCGGAAGTTCCATTTTTGGGTGGAACTCCACTTTAACACGGATTGCAGCTTACTAACCCTAGGTGCGGTGGATACATTTGTTTTCCTTTTCAAAGCTTGTTTTGCTTTATATCCACCTGGTAATCCAGCAAATAACACACATCCTTCCCCTGGGTGGCTACGTCGCTCCTCTGCTGTATTCTATGGAGGGAGTCATGGTTTTCAACCTAGGCTTTTCGCCTTATATGAACTACAAACGTGTCTTTATCTTTTCATCTCCATTACATGCGGTGCAGGGCAATTGGTAGACTACAGAAGATAGCTAAGAAGGAAGATATTCTTTTGTGCAACAGAAAGTGAAAATATTTTATGCATTTGCTTAACATTTTTGCTTAAAAAAAAAAAAGAAAAAGAAAGAAAATGAATGCAGCCAAGCCAAGGTTATTCTTTAAGGAAATGTAAAGGCCAGGGGTTGAGGGAGGGTTAGAATTAAACAGGAGGGTTTATAGAAGGGGGACTTTGGGCTAGGGAACACTTTTTGTGCCACAAGCCCGGTTAAAAAAAAAAAAAAACTAGTAGCGCCAGACACCTGGTGCTGAAAAAGAATGCATCTAAAATGTTGTGCCCTGCACCAGATAGTTTTTACAGCCTGGCTCTGTTGTATTCTTCAGATTGATTTGTCCTTGTGCATGTCCAAGCATAGAGACTTTTGGCCATCAGACCTGCTACACTCTTACCACCCCTTCTGTATTTTTTCTAATCAAAAGCCATTCTAATCATACATGTTACATACATCATACACTCTAAATGTACATTTTACATTTGCCTCATCCATACAACAATAATAAATTATACATGGCAAATAATGCATTATGCATAAAAGAGCACCGGCTAAAATGAGTAGGGAAAGTGAGCAGCATTGCTTTATATTGATTAAAGCTCCAGAAGTGCCATTCATGTTGACAACAAACGGATCAATTAAAAGTCTATAAAAGGTTATTGATCAGCTGTAATTGTACTGTACATATTTACTAGGTTAAAGTGCAAGTCCACCAAAAAATTGGAAAAGCTTTATTCCAAGACTGTTATCTGACAATTCCCAGTCACACCCTTGTGATTAGGTCCAATCAGGGTAAAACGTGTCAGAGAGGTGTGGCTATGGGCAGGGACTGTCAGATAACAGACCCAAAATAAAGCGTTTTTGACGCAAAGTGATCAGTATGCACATTTGTGCACAGACATTACGACACAATAGAGAAAAGGACTGGCTCTTACGGTCGGCACCTGTGAAAATCCCAGACCTGGGAGAATGAGCAGATTCTTTTTTGGCTGGACATAAAGTACTTTAAAAATGTACAGCACCCACCCTGTCTAGTCCTCTTGCACTAAAATGTTTTAGAAACCCCACACTATAAACTACTCAAGCAATGAAGCTCTGGTCTGCTTCAGAGAAGACCATGCTTGTTTACAACCATGGCCAAACGTTTTGAGAATTACATAAATATTCATTTTCACAAAGTCTGCTGCTTCAGTGTTTTTAGATCTATTTGTCAGATGTTACTATGGTATACTGAAGTATAAATTACAAGCATTTCACAAGTATCAAAGGCTTTTATTGACAATTAACATTAAGTTTATTCAAAGAGTCAATATTTGCGGTGTTGACCCTTCTTCTTCAAGACCTCTGCAATTCGCCCTGGCATGCTGTCAATCAACTTCTGGGCCACATCCCGATTTATGGAAGCCCATTCTTCCATAATCAATGCTTGGCATTTGTCAGAATTTGTGGAGTTTTTTTTTTGAGGATTGACCACATCTTCTCAATAGGATTAAGGTCTGGGAAGTTTCCTGGCCATGGACCCAAAATTGCGATATTTTGTTCCCCAAAGCCACCTAGTTATCACTTTTGCCTTATGGCAAGGCGCTCCATCATGCTGGAAAAGGCATTATTTTGCACCAAACTGTTCTTGGATAGTTGGGAGAAGTTGCTCTCGGAGCGATCCCTGATGACGTCAGAACGTAAAACCGAACGTGAAAGAACGTGAAACCGGTCGGATTTACCGAATGTGACACGTGACTTCCGCTCGCTACACAGTTTGTAGCTCTGTTCGTTTTGTTTTGATATAGACCTATATGTGGCATATGCAGTTTTAGCCAGTTTTTTTATACATTTTTGGCATATTTCACGATGGGAGCTTTCCATTTATTTTCTTCCCATTTATGGCATTAATGGTCTGCAATGACCAACCTCTAACCGAGGGTTCAACCAATATCCATGCAGACACAGCATCCCTGACCCACAGCACCTGGACCAAGCCGTGATCATGAGAATCTTTCTGGCATGTCTTATAAGCGCCTCTGACTCCTGTAATGGGAGTCACTACAATCTGATGAGTAGACTGTGTGGCCGTTTACGGTGGTGGATCATTGTTTCTTTGATGTTTGCCGAATACTAGGAGGATTCAATCAGAAAATTTTAATTCTTTTGAGAATTCATCTCAATTCTTGAACATTATTTGTTGTTTACTATTTGATATTGCAACAATTTTGACACTCTTCTAAATGGACTTTTTTTGAGATTCATTTATGGTCATCACCAATGACACAATATGTTAGTTATTTATATCACTAATGACACAAAATTGCTTACACTTTGTGATCATCATATTCCTATTGTCATTTTTGTGATTGAAACTATTTGCACTTCTACCTTAAAGGGAGCGCGGTTTGTAATTGACTTGTTAATTATTTGCTTTTTTTAGGGGAATCACTGAGACTGGTGTCTCGCAGGATCATAGTCAGTCGGGTATGCAGATGGATCAGTTCAGGCAGCAAGCAGAGACTTGGTTAGCAAACAGGCAAAGGGTTGGTCCAGGCAACAGAAAGAAACATGGTCAATAAACAGGTCAGGGTTAGTACAAACAGCAGGCAGAGGCAACACTGCACTGGTGTGGTGGTGATCAGAAGCACTGTTGCTGGCTGCACTGATCCGGTGACAGTGGGACTTGTGTAGCAGCGATCAAGAACACTGTTGCTGGGTAACACTGGTCTTGTGATACTGAGGACTATTGTGGTAGCAATCAAGAACACTGCTGCTGACTTACACTTGTCTGGTGATACTGGGACTTGTGTGGCCAAAATCAGGGACACCATTGCTGGCTTTTACTGATGTGGTGACACTGCAACTGGTGTGGCGGTGATAAAGCACACACTTGCTAGCATACACTGGTCTAGTGACACTGGGACTGGTCTGGCGGTGATCGGAAAAACTGTTGTTCGGTGCACTGAACGGCACCCTCTAAACGCAGCGAGTTTTACATGTTTACTGTAAATAGATTAAAAACACTGACATGGGAGCAAGTGTTATAAGTAATATACAGTGGTTCATCTGCTTGTCCCCGAATGATACGAGAATCACGGGCCGGTGGATACAATCATCAATCCTGCGGCTATCCGGTTGTACTGCATGTGTACAGCGCTTCCGGGAGGCTGGGAAGTTGATCGTAGGTGCTGGTGATGTCATGGTGTCGTCACATCCGAGGTAGGCGGACGGGCCCCCCCCCCCCCCCCACCAAAAAATTTTAAGTCAGTAGCTACAATTACTGTGGCTGCTGACTTTTAATATTAGGACACTTACCTGCCCAGGGATCCCACGATGTCGACACCCCAGCCGATTTTCCGATCGGCTCTCGGGTGCTCCTGCTGCCATTCCTGGTAAGGGAAACCAGCAGTGAAGCCTTTCGTCTTCACAGCCAGTTCCCTACTGTGTGAAGCATGTTGCTATTTCTAACTGGCCCGGCGGCAGAGGGAGGAGGAAGGCCAAAGTTCCAGGGGACCCCACCACATCCAGGTCTCCCAGAAGTGGGCACTGGTACCTGTCAAAAACAGTTACCCATTCCCCTCCTCCCCCCAAAAGGTGCCAAATGTGGCACTCGAGGGGGGGGGGGGGAAGCAAACAAGCGGAGCTTCCACTTTTGAGTGGAACTCTGCTTTAAGGACACTGTGAGTGGGCGGAGGTGATTAGGGACACTGACTGGTGCGGCAGTGTTTTTTTTTTTAACAATCAAAATGTTCCTTTATTGAAAACTTGGCGTTAGTATAAAAAGTACAGAGAACCATGATTGGCAGTGATATAGGCCAAAATCATTAAAATAGGATACAGAATAATAACATAAAATCCACTTTCAGTACAGAAAGCAGCATCGTACATATATCCCACAAAGAATATAAGATATGGGATCGCAGTCATGTCAGGAGCCAACAAAACATGGAGCCAAAAAGAGAAGGGCTCTCTCACTAGGCCCCTATCAAATTTCCGTCGTCAATACATGGTAATAAAAGTCAGCTTATAAATTGGAAGAACATATTTAACAGCTTTCTCCCATGAAGCCACGGAGAGTGGGGAGGATGCATTCCACTTTAGACCCCTTTCACACTGAGGCAGTTTTCAGGCATTTTAGCGCTAGAAATAGCAGCTATAAAGCGCCTGAAAACTGCCTCCCATGCTGCCCGAATGTGAAAGCCCGAGTGTTTTCACACTGGGGCGGTGTGCTTGTGGGACGTTAGAAAACTCTTTGCAAGCAGCATCTTTGGGGCTGTTTGGGAGCGCTGTATACAGTGCTTCCAAAACGCCCCGCCCATTGAAACGTTGCCTAAAAAGTGCATCGGAAGTGCTTTTAACCCCTTCTTCGGGGAAAAGCGCAGCTAAAACGATGGTACCACCAAAAGAAAGCTCTATTTGTGTGAAAAAAAAGGACAAAAAATTCGTTTGGGTACAGTGTTGCATGACTGAGAAATTGTCATTCAAAGTGTCAGAGCACAGAAAGCTGAAAAGTGCCCATTGGTTAACATTGCATTAGCATTAAGAGGTGTTGCAATACCAGCGGCCACCACAAGATGGCGCCATAGAAGGATTTCAGAAGGCCGCAAAGCCGCGGCCTAAATTTCTGGCCGGCGCGGCCCGATGCAATCGCGCGGCGGGGGTCGGTGTCCACAGGTTGACACAGTACCGCAGCTGTGTCGCCCCAGGCGCCAGGACCCCAATTCTAGGCGCAATTGCGCCCGGGCGAAATATGAGATCAGCAGTTTAGTACGGTGTGGCAGTGTTTACTGTCACTGACTGGTGCAGTGGTTATTAGGGATATTGACTGGCAGCACTGGTCTGGTGACATTGTACTGCTGTAGTGGCGATCAGAGACAATGGCTGGTGGCACCGACATACAGTGATATCAGATCAGTCAGCCAATGTACGATCATAGCCAGAGTGGTACAATGTCACAATGGATGTATAAGCAATCATTTTTGACACAGTTCAGCTCCATTCCTGCAGCCACTGAGTAATTAGCCACAGCTATCACATGGTACAGGGCAGCTGTGATTGGCTCTGCATCATACGATCACTGTAACCAATAGAGATCATGGTAGTAAACAATGGCATCATGACTGACATTGTTTACTATTTACTGTGATCGGTCACAGTGATTACATGGTACAGGGTCAATCATCAAGGCCATGCACCAGCACCCAGACTGTGAGGAGGTATTGGTATTTCCTTTTAGAATGGGGGCCTGTTCAATCCGGCAATATATGTAAAGTGACTGGGCAGGAAAGAATAAGGTCACTTTAAAAAAAAAAAAAATGATAAATGCACATTTGTTTGAAGGTAAAAAATATGCATTTTTTTTGAGCCTGTAAAGTATTGCACCAGCGATCAGCAGATCATTGGTGCCATGCAGGTCTCCTGCAGACTTGTCAGTATCTTTGTCCCCGTACAGGCAAGCAGAAACACTGACTGGAAGAATCAATGAACTACCACGGCGTTCATTGAGAACTACAAGCTGACATCTGCAAAGGTCGGTACTTGTAGTTCATTCATACACAGAACTCTGTGAATGAATGACGCGAGTGTGTGGGTGGAGCCCCGCATGGCCGTGCTGATTTTAAAAACTGACAGCTAATACGGGGAACTTCTTACTGTACTGCTGTCACAGGGAGGGGGAGGGGAGTGAATCGGGGACCGGCTGCAGAAATTGGGAACATGTTACAAGTTTCACCCTAAAAACTGGTGGAACATGTAACATGTTCCCAAAGATGAACTTATCCTTTAATGCAGCCACTGCATTTGAGGATTGGTAAGCTGCAATATATTCAATTTTTGTTTTTTGGGTTTAATACCACACACATTACAATATTACTGTCCAATCCCCCTTATAATTTACCAAAGCTATATAATATGAGGGCCCACATAAACTATCCAATAAATTTGAATCCAATCAGACGGGCCCTGGTATTACATAGCCGTCGATAGATCTAAAGGTAATTATACAGTCAGCTTTTAAAGTTAACCATACATTACAATCTGAGTGCATTTCTGGCAAATCAACGGACATTTTTTCTGTACTTAATTTTACCCTGACATACAAAATAGTTCAGTTACCTAACTAAAAATATTTTTTAAACATTTAATTTTAGGAAAGCAAGCACGAGGATAGAATTCAAATTCCCTTTAAGGCATCTGCAGTTTAATTACTTAACATGAAAGCTTTCAAGAAAGCTGTAAGAAAAAAAGAACTCGGTTACAAACACGAGCAAATATTATTGAACAAATGTTTTATTCTTGCATGTATTCACCATATAAAGATGCCCCCAGAATTAAAAGGGCATTCATTCATGCAAGGATAATCTGACCACCCTCAGGGAAGTCAGACTGTAGAGAGAACAGTCAGGCAACTGTCGCCATAGGGTACCTTAAGGTCACTGTATCGTTTTCATTTCTGCACGGATTCCCTTTTATTTCAAAGATCAAATTCAAATGTATAGGGGGAAAAAAAAGAGTCACAGTCATAAACGATTAAGATTCGGCTCCTAACAAAGGGGATGTAAGGCTTCTTGTTCATCAGGAGGGACCTGCTCTTTTTTCTATGCTATTTCTATGCCAGAAACAGCTGGAGCCGTTTGCTCTGATTCCCTTTGCCCGAGTACAGCGGATAATCCTACCTCCTCCCTCTCTGCATATAGGTAGGGAAAGGAGTTTTCTTTACTTATATGCAGGCTCTGCCCGTGTAGCGTGCTCACTGCACAGGCAGAGAGAGGCATGTTAGCTGCCTGCCAGGTTACCAGCAGACAGTTCACATCCCATGTGCCAGAAAGAATCTGGCGGGGATCTGCAGCAGTTTTCTAGATTGAAAACTGCCACGTTTTCCTTTGTCAAGTAGGCACATAACCCACACAAGTTTCTCTTATGACTCTGAAATAGCAGCTGGCATGGGTGGTGCAGATAGTCCTGAAACAGATCTATCTGCTTTGTCAATGTGCTGCATGACACTTGTGCTAATCTATTCACATTATAATGATGCTGGAAGCTTCCATGAATGAAAAGCGCTCTTTAAATGGAAGCGGCAGACCTTTCATTCATCTGCCTGTCCTCCCTTCATAGGCCACTTTTCATTCATGGAAGGTATAGTAAAGCTTCTATGAATGGAGGGGGGGGGGGGGGGCAGAAAAGGGCAGGCATAGTCGGCAGTGCCTGTGAGAGGTCTCTCAGCTCCATAAACCCCAGCAGCACCAGGGAATGCCAGGGAGGACAGAGGATTGTCCCTTATGCAAATAAAAAAAAAAAAAATGTATCTAAACCTAAGAATTAAACACTGTGTAAGCTCTGACATGGAGCTTACACAGAGTTATAGATCCCTCAGAGCACTAGGTGGGGGGGGGGGGGGGCACTGGGAATGTCAATGTGGGTGGAGGGCTCTTATAAGACATGTCACTTTGTTCTGAAAGGATACATCGATAGAGTCTCTCTCTTTGGTGAGAGTCTTAAAGTGGTTGTAAAGGTTAATTTTTATTTTAATAAAAATAACAAACATGTTATACTTGCCTGCTCTGTGCAAGGGTTTTGCACAGAGCTGCCCTAATCTTCCTCCTCAGGGGAGGCCCACTGGCGCTCCTGGCTCCTCCCCTTCATCCAGTGCTCCATTGACACAGACAGTGGGACTCGGCCCCACCCCCCAGGTCCTGTGTCACTTTATTTGATTGACAGCAGCCAATAGCTCCTGCTGCCATGAATCTGTCTAATGAGGCGAGAGACAGCAGCTGGAGCTGCTGGGCTCATGCACATCGCTGGATCGGGCTCAGGTAAGGAAAAGGGGTGGGGGGCTCTGCAGCAAAGAAGGTTTTTCACCTTAATGCATAGAATGCTTTTTCTAATTTTTCTAATTTTTTCAAATCATTTAATTTATCCTTCATAAAGCTATTATAGGGTTGTAGGTTGTGAGGGAGAACATTTTAGGAAGCCACATCTGGCTCAATGAGAGCTCATATGGCGTTTCCCAAGGCATGATAATGAGTCATTCCAGCTATCAGACACATTCATTATTGTAAACAGAAGTTCTCCAACTTTTTTTCCCCTTTTCTCGTAGGCTTAAAAAATAAAATAAAAATAGTACAGATGATTGTGGCCGGTTGCTGCATGCTTAAGGATGGGAAGATGTTTTACTGCCATCCTTTTTAGTGAGGCATCTGCTTTAATACTATATATGGCTGTCTTTAGCATCACTTAGAAGCCATTGAGAGAATGCGGCTCTGTAATCATTAAGAGTCCTCCAGCAATCAGCAACCACAGCACATCTGCAGAGAGCAGTTGCCAGGCAATTTGCAAGTAAACCCTAGGGCTTCCTGGGATTTAAAGTGAAATCCATCCTTCAAATGAGGAAGACAAAAAACAGTAAACAGGTACCAAACTGCATGCTGCATGGATTGTGTCAGTGTCTGGGGCTGCCCACAATAAAGGACACAAGCCAAATAGTTGTGCAACCATGCAGGTAATGCCAGACAAAAATGTTCTTAAAAAAAAAAAAAAAAAAAATTCTACCAGCCTTCACTGATACACAATATATTCATAAAATAAAGGGGTATTGTGCCTGACATGCTATACATGAAAGGGTTTCTATATTTACATCGTCCTTCCTTAGTATATTAATATGCATTACTTCATTTTACTAAGGAGTTGAATGTCCCTGACAACTCATGAATGAGCAATTGGCTTTGTTCCTTACCCACGCACACACAGTCTGCTTTTTTTCTCTCTCTCGCAGGAGGCTGAGCTTTGAAATGGAGCAGAATGCGCATGCATGGTTAAGGAACAAAGCTGAGTGCTCATTCGGGAGTTGCCGGGGTCGCACATCCAACAATCAGATCTTACTGCCATCTGCAGGACATAGAAGGAAGGGCAATGAAATACGCATCCTAAAAAAAAAAATAAGTATTCTTTAAAAAACAAAAAACAAAAAGGGACTTACATGTTAATGTACTAAGGTCGCTGTAATGCATAGAGATGTTTTTGGCAAATGTCATTAAGGCTGCATTCACACCTTGCACATTTGCATACGGCGTTTTCAGGCGTTTTTCAACTTCGGCGTTTTTCTTGATAGCCAATAGGAAAAATGATCATCGCTGTCATCATTTGTTGCTATGTTTTTAGATTTTGTTCAACTGCTTCCTGGGAGCAGATGCAGTGACAAAACGGCCGTAGAAACGCTCGTTGTCGCGCTAGTCGCTTGAATCGAGCGTTTCCATTCGGTTCTATGGGCATACAAACGCCCAAATCTGCCCGATTCACGCGGGTCCGGAACTTGTTTGAGCTTCAGGCGTTCGGCTTCAGGCGACATGGAGTGGAGATGTGAACCATCTCCATAGAGAATAATGTATTTTTTCCCCTCAAGCGTTTTGTAGTTTCAGGCTTAGGGCGATAAAACGCTCAGGTGCGAATGCAGCCTAAAGGGTAAAGAGGAACTGCAGTCTGCTCACATCATTTGAATTAAAAACATCTTTGCCTTTCTAAAGCTTCCCTCCAACCACTTTGCATATTATTTTATATATTCTGTACTTGCCAAATATGCTGCAGAAATCTCCCTCCACTAAGTTTGGCTGCATCCATTTTAACTGTGGGCAGCTGAAGCTGCTGTCTGTTCACTTCCTGGATTTACACAGAGGCACACCTCCAGCTCTGCAGCTCTCATCGGCCCTCTTATGACTCATCCCTCCCTCCCTTCCTGGCAAACTTTCACGAGAGTGAGAGAGCTGTGCATGAAGTCCTAAGCCTAGGCCAGTGATGGCGAACCATGGCACCCCAGATGTTTGGAACTACATTTCCCATGATGCTCTGACACTCTGCAGTGTAGTTGAGCATCATGGGAAATGTAGTTCCGAAACATCTGGGGTGCCAAGGTTCGCCATCACTGGCCTAGGCTAATGACCAGACAAGAAACAGGAAGTGGGCTGTATAAGGTATTTACTGGCAGAAAAAAAATGTTTTACTATCCAAAGTTAAACCAACAGGGCAGAAGATTTAATAGATGGAAAGGTGAAAAAATTACTGATATTCCACTACTTTAAACAGTGGTAGTTTTCTCATGTTTGTATAATTTTAAAACAAAAACGCAAAAAGCTCAAAGTGGTTTTAAAGTCTTTTGTTAAAGAGAAGGTAGTGGCGCACAATAAATTAAACTAAAACTAAACAATGGAAGATATAAGATCAGGTAATAGGAAATAAAATCCTGGCTAAAAGCACATAGCAAACATCAGAAAAATGACAAGGTAAAAAGCATCAAATAAGTATTCACAGTGCAACCAGTTGTGAATAAAATAATGAGCAGTGATCCAATAAAATAATTAAGATCCTAAATAATTACAATCATAGGTGATGGGTATATCATAAAGTGATATAAAGGAACCGTGCACAAACGTAAAACCAATAGGTGGATGAGTGCAAGCAAAAGAAAAAAAAAAAAAAGAATGAGTGGCCAGGAATTGGCTCAGATATGTACCATATAAGAGTGATGTATGACTGAAGTGAAAAGGAAAAAGAAATATAAATAAATAAATATAAATAAATGTAACAAAATAATGTAACAAGTGAATTCAGTGAATGAAGTCGCAATATATAGAATCCAATAAAAAGTCCATATCCATCATAAGTGCAATAAATAATTCTTCAATCCAAGAAAGGTGCAAGTGCTGCAGTTTTGAACTGGTGAACAGTGTAAGTCTGTGACTCTCTTGTGGTACTCCGGGTTCTGTGTGATCCTAGTGGGGATAGTATAGATGGCCCCTTACCTTACAGCTGTAAAATTACAGCAAAGATGTATATGCCTTTGTGGTCCTTGTTGACCGTCCTCCTAGCGTTCCCAGCTGAGTGTCCCAGGTCCTATTGGGCGTATCCTATTGGCTTTGTCCTTACGAATAGGTGAAGGTATATCCAGGTGGGGGGGGGGGGGGGGGGGGGATTCGCCTCAGTATATATGGGGAGAGGAAGTAGGCCTCATAGTTTAATATGTTTTTAAAAAGTATTTATTTCCAATATATAAAGCAGTAAAATGGGTACTCACACACAAGCAGTTAAAAACAAACAGGGTAAAAACGAGCAGCGAGCTCGATGGCGTCACTAGCTCAGTCCCGACGCGTGTTCGTCACAGGTCACGTGACTTCATCAGGGGTTTTAAAGTCTAATGCCACCTACACACCAGCGGATTTTCTGTCAGAAAAATCTTGGATGGTTTTTCCGACGGAATTCTGCTCAAGCTTGGCTTGCATACACACAGTCGGTCACACAAAAGTTTGTTGAACTTTCTACTGTCAAGAACGAGAAAATGAAGTTCAATGCTTCCGAGCATGCGCCAAATTGTTTCCGAGCATGCGTAGGAATTTTGTGTGTCGGAATTGCTACAGACGATCAGAATTTCCCATCTGAACTTTTTCCAACCGAAAAATTGAGAACCTGCTCTCAATCTTTTGCTGGCTAGAATTCGGCCAGCAAAAGTCTGATGGACGCATTTTTCGACCAAAAGCTCACATCGGTATTTTGCTTGCCGAAATTTCTGATCGTGTGTACGCAACATTAGGCTGCATTCACACCCGAGTGTATTGTTTTTAGGTGTTTTTTAGGTGTATTACAAGCATTTTACAGCTTCAGGCATTTTTGTTTAGCCAATTTAAAGCACTAGGGGGAGGTGAGGGAGATGAAATTAGGGGTGGAGAGATGCTATTTGAGCATTTTTACAGGTGTATTTATTGACAACACAACATCGCCCCCATCTACATCACCAACCTCATCTGCAGATATCGCCCAAATTGTACCCTCCTTTCCTCCTAGGACCTCCTGCTCTCTACCTCCCTTGTTACCTCCTCTCATGCTCGCCTTCAGGACTTCTCCAGAGCCTTTCCCATCCTCTGAAACTCCCTTCCCCAGTATGTCCGATCAGCCCCTACCCTGTCCACCTTTAGGAGATGCCTGAAAACTCATTTATTCAGGGAAGCCTATCCCACACCCACCTAACAACTGTCCCCGAGCCACCCCCATCAAATCATTCTCCGCAGCTATTACCTTTTATACCACCACCCCCTCCCTTTAGAATGTAAGCTCTACGAGTAGGGCCCTCCTGTACCTTTTGTATTGAACCTGTACTGTAATTGTGTTGTCCCCCCTATACATTGTAAAGCACTGCGTAAACTGTTGGTGCTATATAAATCGTGTATAATAATAATAATAATAATAATTGAAGTCTATGGGGCCAAAAACGCTTGTAATCTGACAAAAAAGAAGCTTGAATACTTTTTTGAGCTTTAGGCGACAAAACGCTCATATGTGAACAGGTGCCATTGAAATGAATAGGATTTTGTTTGTTGGGCGTTTTAGAACTTTTGAGATAAGTGTTTTACAAGCTGAAAATGCTCAGGTGTGAATGGGGCCTAAAGGTTTTGTACCTTAATGCATTCTCTGCATTAAAATAAAAAAAACTTCCATGGTCAGCTTCCCCCTCACCTGCCCCCACTAAATACTTACCTAAGCCCAATCTCGATCCAGTGCTTTGCCTGAGAGCAGCAGAATTGCTCTCTCCTCACAAGACATGGGGGCAGCAGTGGGAGCAATTGGCTCCTGCTGCTGTCAATCGCTTCCTGTAAGGAGGGAGCGGGGGCAGGGCCAAGCTGGGCTGTGTGCGTCTGTAGACTCACATAGCTCAGCTCCAGATCAAGCTCACAAGAGTGCCCCAGTAGCAAGTGGCTTGCTACAACAGTGACGAAATCTCTTAACCGCTTGCAGACCGGCTCCTGTAGATATACGTCGGCAGAATGGCACGGCTGGGCAAAGTAACGTACCCGTACGTTACTTTGAATTTCACGCCGTGCGCACGTCTGCCGCGAGCTCTGTGACCATGCCGGGTGCCCGCCGTGCTCGATGTCCGCCGGGTGCTCACGATCGTGTCACGGAGCTGAAGAACGGGGGGAGATGCCGATGTAAACACAGCATCTCCCCGTTCTGCCTAGTGACAGGACACTGATCGTCTGCTCCCTGTCATCGGGAGCAGAGATCAGTGTCGTGTCACTGCTAGCCCATCCCCCCAGTTAGAATCACTCCCCAGGACACACGCAACCCCTCCCCCGCCCCCCTAGTGGTTAGTGACATTTTTACAGCAATCAATGCAATTTTATAGCATTGATCGCTGTATTAATGCCAATGGTCCCAAAAATTTGTCAAAATTGTGTGATGTGTCTGCCATAATGTCGCAGTCCCGATAAAAAATCGCTGATCGCCGCCATTACTAGTAAAAAAAAAAAAAATTATTAATAAAAATGCCATAAATCTATCCCCTATTTTGTAGACGCTATAACTTTTGTGCAAACCAATCAATAAGCGCTTTATTGCGTTTTTTTTTTTTTACCGAAAATATGTTGAAGAATACATATTGGCCTAAACTGAGGAAAAACATATTTTTTTATATATTTTTGGGGATATTTATTATAGCCAAATTGACGCTCTTTTTTTGTTTATAGCGCAAAAAATAAAAACCGCAGAGGTGATAAAATACCACCAAAAGAAAGCTCTATTTGTGGGGAAAAAAAGGACGTCAATTTTGTTTGGGAGCTACATCGCACGACCGCGCAATTGTCAGTTAAAGCGACGCAGTGCCGAATCGCAAAAAGTGCTCTGGTCTTTGGTCAGCAAAATGGTCCGGGGAGTGGGCAAAATTACAGCGTTCAGTAAATACGAGGCAACACAAAAAAAAAAAAACATACAATAAACTGCTAATGCTATCCAGCAGAGACTGTATTTGTGCTAAAGTCAGAAAATTCACTCTAATGTGGTACCAGATTTTTGTTTTCTGAAATGCTGTTGTGTAACTTTGGACCCTTCCTCACAAGCATTCAGTCTGGATCTGTCTGTCAGTTTTTCGGATGGATGTAGATTGAAACACAATGTATTTTTATGGGCAAGCGGATGTAAATTAATGTACATCTATTTATATCAGCTTACATCTGTGTCTATTTATGTCTGCGGAAAAAACAGAAAAGGTTTGTGTCCTTTTCCATTTTTTTTTGACAAAGTGCAATATTCTGATTGCACATGTTCCTGGAGAAGGCGAGTAAGCAGATGCTGTGGCAGATACCAGATGGAAACGAATGACCCCGTGAACCAAAGTAGAAATCGCCAGCACACTGTGAATCATTAAGAATAATTTCCAAATGTTTATTAAAGAGATCACAGCGATATCACATACCTGATGAAGAGGTCCTACATGGCACGAAACATTGCACCTTACCATTGTTCTGTGATCTTCTCAATAAACGTTTGGAAATTATTTTTAATATATAATATATATACACTTTGCTTCTTTTCCAGTTCTGCAGACATAAATCTTCTCCGTTTTTGGGTCAGAAAATGTTTTTGTTTAAACTTTTGTCACTATCCAGTGACACATACGAGTATGGCACCAGAGTGGCTCTCCTGTCCTGGATCACATACCTAGTATCTGGCACTATGGGTAGAAGGCATGTGCGGCTGGTGCTGTGATTAGATGCAGCAGGGTGCTGGCCAATGGATGTCTGCCGGCACCTACTGATCGGCGAGGAGACATACATGATAGAGCTCTGCCTATGTAAACAAGCAGGGATGTGCTGGATTTAGTTGAATAAAATCCAGCACATCCCTTGGTAAAAACAGCACATAGTAAACAAAAAAACTCTGGTTAGGCACACATTTAGTACAGTGACAGTGCATATTTTTTTAGCACTGATCACTGTATAAGTGTCACTGGTTCCCACAAGGCGTCAAAAGTGTCCGAGATCCACAATATTGCCGCGCCTTTAAGTCACTGGTCACTGGTCACCTCCATTACTAGTATATATAAAAAAAAATATATATTCTAGTATATATATATATATATATATATATATATATATATATATATATATATATATATATATATACACATACATACATACATACATACATACATACATACATATACGTACACAAAAAAAAAGTAATTCTGAAAAGAGGTGTTTATATATATATATATATATATATATATATATATATATATATATATATATATATATATATACACACACACACACACACACACACACACACACACACGAGAATGAATAGTAATGGTAATTATTGCACACAAAAGGTCATAGGGTAACTAAAAGCGGTAATACCTGGAGTATTCAGACTTCTAATTAGAGAAATAGTGAAGTGGCATAGTAGCTATTGTGGGTGATTTAGACCACACCCCTCCTGCACCTTAAACAAGTGAGCAAAAGGGTTTTCGAAATCACCGGATTTCATTGGCTCAATTTTTTCTCATTCACCCCACTAAACGCTAACAGTGTGGATGGAGGAATCTCCATTGCCAGCTAATCTATTCTTGCAGCCGTGGCACCCACAGTCTCAACAGACTACTAACACGTTTGTAACGAGAATTGCAATTAAAGCGCCTGTCAGGGATGGGCTCAGCCCTTCCTTCTCTGAGCTGGCCGCTCAGCTGTCGGCTAATTGCCAGCTCCCATCTCTCTCCACAGTTACTTAGCTGTTGATGATATCCTGCTCGTCAGTCCTGCCTACTTAAGCCATTCAGCCAAGAGGAGCTCTGCCTTCGCCTTGGTCAAAATCACAAGAAACTATCTCCTGCGTTCCTGTTTAGACTTGCTTTGCTAACATCCCTTCTGGCTCCAGATCCTGATTGCTGTTCCACTACATTGAGCCCTGACTTCTGGCTTGGCTGACTATCCATTCCGGTTACTGAATTTTGGCTATGTTTTGACTACATTTGTTCTTTTTACTTTTATTATTAAACAAGTGTGATTTAACTGTACTTCAGTCTCAGTCTGATTTCATGGTTTCTGACAGCGCCACACCACCGCCAAGAGGTCCAGATCTAACTTTGAATGGAATAAAGTTGCGAGTACAATCCAAAAACGTATTTTGGGGGTCCAAGCGCCCACTTCATAATGGCTTCACTGGTAACTATTTGGTGACCAAACCAGAATTTAACTGGACATGCAACTGTATTTCTTCCAGTGTGAATTACAAGCACAGGTATTTTCAGCAGCTTGTTTGGCTAACGCGTTTGCGTCCATGCAGGTGCACAAGAAGGATTCCCTATTGCATAAAATATTAAAATACTTAAGCGCTAGTGAGGATTAAAATCAGAGGACCATTAGTGTTTCAAGATGGCCAAATAGATCCCTTGAAAACGTTACGTGACTGTAATGCAACGCGTCGGGAGGAGGAGCCTAGTGACATCACCGCAGCACGCAGAGTGTGGAAGAGCAGGGCATCCAGCCCTGTAGCAAAAAAGCCTGACAAGCATTCGGCTATCGCTGTACCATTACCGGGTGTATGTGAGTAGATTACCGCTCACTGGTCACAGCACACACACACATTTCTTTTTAGGAAATACTGCGCAATGGTGTATGTTTCTTTCTCTCCCCATATGCAAACTGACTGGAAGTGTCTGTAAGCACAGCGTAAAAGACAGAAAACGAACAGCACCTGGAGGTGTCAGCAGAAAAGGAAAGTGTCTGTTTTTTTTTTCCTTTTGTCTTTTTTTCTCCTTTTACTTGTGCACCATTCATATTGTGAGCAGCAACTTCCTGCATTCAATCTCCTTTTTCTGCATGTAATGATACAGATTGATTCAGCCTGGTAGGATACCGGGTAAATGCATAGAAATATTCTTCATTAATTTGAGCATCGGCGGCTGTAACAAAGACAGCAGTTATTTATGCATTAATTTACCCTATTTTTATATACTCAAATAATTGTTCATTTATTGGCACCAGCTCTACATTGAGCAATAGGTAATTGATACCTCTCACCAGCAATCATTCAAGTGCCTCATTAAATAAACTCAGGATAATCACCAAAAATGTTTCAGGATCTATAGGAGAAACTTGACACATTTATATCCATTATTTTAACCCTCTATCCAAACAACAATTGGAGGTCTAAAAGCGTATTTTAAATCACTGCACTACACAGGTTTTTATTAATCACGGTGTATACACTATATATTCTAAGTGTTGTACAGGTTTTTTTGAATTTTGTTTTAAGGTTGATACAAGTGCACTCATCACACATTTATTTGTGTACTTTTAACATTCCCTATTGCATGTCTCAGCTGCTACAATGAAACTGCGAGACTGAGCATCCTTAACCTGTACAGACCAGTAATCCTTCCACAGACTGGAGCTTCACACTACATTAATCTACAGATTACAATGAAAAAGGAGTTAAATGATCCCTCTCTAAGTGGACTGAGATGTGCACAAACTGTAGCCCAGGAATTACTATAATTGGCAGACAATGGTTGACGACAGCCTGTAATTTGGCCCCCAGATATAGAACTCGTTATTATGCAAGCACTTAATTGGCTCTTATATAACACATTTTTATAATGAGCTTTCCTTACACAGCCACATATACTGAAATATAATGATTTAATCATGGGAGCATCTCTCTTTTTTTTTTTTCCCCACATGCATCAACATGTGTGATCTAGTCCATTAGCTCCAAATTTCTCCATATTACAACATATAAGGCCAAGAATTTCAAAAACGTTTACATTTTTGTAGCTGCCATTTGAAAGAAAAATACGTCACCTCCACTTTTATGATCTGGTAAAGAGCCCATTCACACCACTTGCAGTGTTTTTGCACTGCGCTTTGAACAGCACCCCAACACATCTCCACAACCTATATGGGCTGCAATGCATGGTGGCACAGTGTCCTGTGTAGGGTACTCTAAAAAAGCGTAGCCTACGTAATATTTTGTTGCATTTTCGCCTCAATGCACAAAAGCATGGATGTTACAAAGAACTGTGTTTTGGTGTGACTGGGCCCTACAGTAATAAAGTTATTTTAATTTTATTTGGTCATTGATATGATGAAACACAACTGTGTGGTTAAGGTCATATTGAAAGAGCACCAAGTTGTCCTTTGTGAAGACTACATTTTTAAATGGCTTTCACTACTGTGGACATGCTCTTATGATCTACAGCAACAAATTCCAAAAGAACACACAACAATCCATAGCAAACCAATGAATAATATCATGAGAGTAATGCCCCGTACACACGATCGGACATTCCGACAACAAAATCCATGGAATTTTTCTGACGGATGTTGGCTCAAACTTGTCTTGCATACACACGGTCACACAAATCTTGTCGGAAATTCCGAACGTCAAGAACGCGGTGACGTATAACACATACGACGAGCCGAGAAAAATAAAGTTCAATAGCCAGTGCGGCTCTTCTGCTTGATTCCGAGCATGCGTGGAACTTTGTGCATTGGAATGGTGTACACATGATCAGAATTTACGAGAACGTATTTTGCTGTCGGAAAATTTAAGATCCAGATATCAAATTTTGTGTGACGGAAATTCCGATGGAAAATGTCCAATGGAGCCTACACACGGTCGCAATTTCCAACAACAAGCTCCCATCGAACATTTTCCGTCGGAAAATCCAACCCTGTGTACGGGGCATTAGAGTATATCTAAAACTCGCCTTTCTCAACCTTTTCACCCTAGAGGATCCCTTAAAATAGTTTTCAGGTCTAGGGGAACCCCTGCTAAAAGCAATTCATTGTTGGCCGGCAAGATAAATGCCCCTTGCGTTGGTGGTCAGGGGAAAGAATGTGCAACTTTACCATGGTGGTCAGAATTACACCCTTCCAGACAGCTAAAAAGTTAGTGTTATGCTGCTGAACCTATCAAATGGCATTACATCTGAAACGCCGGTACCATCAGAGGTCAATCGGCCACAGCTCAAGGAACACCTAGCAACCTCGGGAGGAACCTTGGGGTTTCATGAAATCCTGGTTGAGGATGACTGATCTAAACTCAAGAACAAAAATGCTACATATTGCAGTTTGCAAGTCCTTAGCTGTGGTGGCTAAGTAGTTTTCTTACAGGCTTTTCTTTTATATTTTGGTGATTGTGATCGTGCCAGTAACATGCATCCTGTAATAGTGCGACACATCTCACTCACTGTACTGTATCTTAGAAAGTTGTCACCCTAGGACAGGAAGTGTGTTAGGACTATATAGCACCTCTTCCTTATTTTTGATATCATTGAAGGAGGTGTTCTGCAGTCCAAACACACTTCTGGATTACACTAAGGTTACACTGCAGAATGCACAAGACGCAAGGCAACACCTGCTTTCTGGCAGGATCAACAGGTATTTTTTGCACTTGTCAAACATATATAACAAATCAGGTTAAATGTATTAGTTTACGGACCAAAAGTGAGCACATAAGTGATTTTTTATTTTAGTTAGTTAGTTAGTGTTGACTTTAAGGCTACTTTCACACTGAAGCGTTACGGCGCTAGCGGTAAAGCAGCGCTATATTCAGCTGGCAGTAAAGCCGTGGCTGTTTCAGGGCGCTTTGCAGGTGCTATTTTTAGTCCTGTAGCGCCTGCAAAGCACCCCAGTGTGAAAGGGCCTAAGACTGGTCTTAAAAATAACATATCTGGTTAGAAATATGGGGGCTATCACCGAGAGCTTGGTTTTGAGGGTACAAACTCATTATTCTTTTCTCTCCTTGGTGAGTCACTGATCCAGAGCAAAAAGCATGTGAACATATCAAAAGCCTAACACCTCACTGGCTGCATGATTGATCTGGGTGAATGAGCCACAAAGTAGTAAAAGAAAAATGTGTCTGCATGCTCTTGAGCTGTCACCAAGTCAGCAATGGCAGTTTCCATATTATTATTCTAACAGGTTCCCTTTAAATGAAACTATAAAAGTGTATACATGTTAAACCATGTTCTATATCCATTATTATAAACAATACCCCGAGTGTCATTTTTTAACCTTGAATAACGGACTTTTCCAAAAAAATAACAAAGGGGGAGCCTGGAAAATGGAACAATGAGCCTAAAGCCCCACCCACTGAATCAAAAGGAGAATGCAAATTACCGGTATTAATGTGAAATATATCTTTTCCCCTAAATTAAAAAAATAAAAAAAAAAAACATTTAAAAAATGAATGCCTCCACTATGCATTCTCTAAATAAAAAATGTAATGCTTATATTAGATGTTTCTGTTCCATTATTGCATTTGCATTAAGTCCAGCATGAGTCTAGTCAAAGAATAATGGAGATTATCAGACAAATGATCGTCTGTTTTCCTTTGTTGCATGCTAGTCTCCATATCGAAAATGAAGAGGTTACTACAGTTATAAAAATTCTCGTACAACAGAACAAAAATTCGGAAGTGATGTAATGTATTTGTATTGTATTTGTATTCAGACGAAAACTGTACTGATTAAACTAAATTTGTACGATCTGGTATCGTTCCAAAAAAAAAAAATGTACATGCTTGTCCCATCGGGTAATTTCCCACGGCCAATCCTAATCAGCTTTCGAAAGTAGTGTACTAACAGATTATCATACGATCGCTTTGAAAGCGTTTTTTCTCGGAATTTCTGATCGTGTGTATGGGCCTTTCGTCTTGTTTTCAGTTGGTGCATGGTGAGAAAGATTGCCTATGGATATAGAGGAGTTCAAAGGGTGCCCTCAACCTGGGAACATTTTACTTTATGGATATGGTACGTTTCCACAAGTTTCTAAAGGCTCAGAAGATTTGCAGATAGTAGAGGACCTCACAAAGCAAGCGATAACAGTTTTTCATAGAATTTTTACTTTTTTTTTAAAGAATTTCAAGAGTTTTTCATAGAATTTCAAGTTTCTAAAGGCTCAGAAGATTTGCAGATAGTAGAGGACCTCACAAAGCAAGCAATATCAGTTTTTCATAGAATTTCAACTTTAAAATTGTCTATAAAGAGATACTCCACTTACAAGTTCTGGACCCTCTAAAGTAACATCTCTAAGGAACTCTATATATTACTATCTTATTATTGACCAGGACTCAAAAAGCCTCATGGATAACATGAACAATTTATTAGTGTCAAAGATACTTTTTTTGTTTCCTCTAATTTTTTTAGAAAAAGCTTTTGGGGTGTACCCCCTTCAAGGTCAAAGCTGTTCTGCTGTACGATTAGTACTGCTTAGACCTTGAAGGGTGTACACCCCAAAAGCATGTCATGAAAATTTGAGTGCAAATAAAAAATGTATCACAGACACTACTAAATTGTGTTTGTTGTAAGTGCATTAATACGGCTAAAATCACTGCATAGGCAACATGACAAGCAACCATATCCCTCTTTTACGGTATATCACCAGTCAGTTTCAAAGACTGAAATGAAGACTTTCCAACTAGCAGCTATGACCAAAATATGTTGTTAATATTGGGTTGGGCCCCCCACAAAAAAAACATCAGAAATAAGGTGCTACAGAGAGGACAGAGTCTCAAGCATGCTTATTAACTGTACTTTTCTTACAACAGAAGATTACTAAGCAACATGTTAACCTACAACAGGGGTCATCAACCCCCGGGCCGCGGCCCACTACCGGGCCGTAGCGTCTTTGCAGCCGGGCCGCGGCGGGGGCTGTAAGGCACCGATCGAGCAGAGAGGAAAGCGGGCAGGCGAATAAGACAAGCGAGCTGGCGACATCTCTCTCCGCCCGCCTAGCATCACCGTTCTTCCGCCCTCACAGCGTGCGGAATGTCGGCGGTGCGGCGGGGAGCAAAGAGATGACATCATCTCTCCCTGCCCGCCTAGTTTTACCGCTCTTCCGCCCTCACAGCATAAAGAATGTCGGAGGTGCGGCGGGGAGCAGAGAGATGACATCATCTCTCACCGCCCGCCCTGCATCTCTGCTCTCCTCACTGAAGAAAGACCACTAAACCAGTGTCACCAATGCAGTGACAAGCCTCATCTGGTGGCACTGGCAGGTGATGTGGCATTCCTCATCTGGTGGCACAGGCAGGTGATGTGGCATTCCTCATCTGGTGGCACAGGCAGGTGATGTGGCAAGTGGCATTCCTCATCTGGTGGCACAGGCAGGTGACATGGCAAGTGGCATTCCTCATCTGGTGGCAGGCAAGCGTGGCAAGTGGCATTCCTCATCTGGTGGCAGGCAAGCGTGGCAAGTGGCATTCCTAATCTGGTGGCACAGGCAAGCTTGGCAAGTGGCATTCCTCATCTGGTGGCACAGGCAGGTGACGTGGCAAGTGGCATTCCTTATCTGGTGGCAGGCAAGCGTGGCAAGTGGTATTCCTCATCTGGTGGCAGGCAAGCGTGGCAAGTGGCATTCCTCATCTGGTGGCAGGCAGCGTGGCATTCCTCATCTGGTGGCAAGTGGCATTCCTCATCTGGTGGCAAGTGGCATTCCTCATCTGGTGGCAAGTGGCATTCCTCATCTGGTGGCAAGTGGCATTCCTCATCTGGTGGCAAGTGGCATTCCTCATCTGGTGGCAGGCAGCGTGGCAAGTGGCATTTCTCATCTGGTGGCAGGCAGCGTGGCATTCCTCATTTGGTGGCAGGCGACGTGGAAAGTGACACACTCAGGGCTCCCACTGATTCTGCATTATGGTGAGTTGAACTATTTCATTTATATTACAATGTAAATCAATCATTCTGACACCATACCAACCATGGTGGCGTGATGATTGAAGTACCAACAGCAGAACACCAGCTATTGCCCCGATAAATTGCCCGCAAAATTTTACCCCCCCGCCTGTGCGTACCCCCACAACCCCACCGGGCCTTGGCACAAATTTCTTCCAACCAGCCGGTCCCTGGTACCAAAAAGGTTGGGGACCACTGACCTACAAGACTCTTGAGCCTTGACAGCAGTTACCTGTTTAAATGACGCACGAACAAACAGTGAAAATGATAAACATTTAAAAAACTATTTTCAGGTTGTACCTCTGAGACGTCAGTGACTAAGGCTCCAACACCCGTGTAGTAAAATGGATACAAGAATACAGGAAGTGGAAACAATATCAAGAGGCCCAGAACACCAAGGATGAAATTGTGCCACACACCTACATAAAAAAAAAAAAAAAAAAGTACAAGATTTATATAAAGATCTCTACAGCCACTCAAATATACAAAAAGGTAATGACACACACATAACATTTTCCTTAAATCTATTGTCAGAAAAGTAATTAAAATAAGATTTTGGCACTTACTGTAAAATATTTTTCCTGGAGTCCACTGAGGGACACATGAATACAGATACAATCAGGTTATACTGCTGCCTACAGGAGGTTTGGACACTGGAAAACAGAAAAATTGTAAGCCAGCCCCCGTATAACTCCTTCTCTACCCAGAATGCCTCAGTTTTGTGGAAATCAGTACCAAAGGGCAAAAGTAAAAGAACACACAAGAGTGGAACTTAATAATCCTAAATTTACTCCAAGTAAAAGACTTTATGGAAAGTACAAAAATCATATTATATTTATCGTCCATTGAGGGGCACCGGATTTGGGATATCCAAAAGCAGTCCAACTGAAAGGTGGGCAACAACCACTGAGAGACCCATAGGGAGAGTGGGACCAGCCTGTAACCAAGAACCAGATGAAGAACCAATGCCCTGATCTGACCAGATGAAGTAAAGGCCACTGCAAAACAAGAGAGGCTGCCTACAAGCAAGGGGAGGCTAAAAAGGATCAACCTGATGCACAAAACCAGGATATATGAGATCACAACCAGAGAGAAATTGTTCTACTCAAAGTAAAAAGCACTGTGCCCAAACCAGTGAGAGGCAATGAAACCAAAAAAACACACCAAACAGGTGGAGAGCAATATAAAATGAAGGAAGGAAAAATAGACCAAAACATGACGTGGTCATATAAAATAAAAACACCACGGGACAACCCCCAAGGGAACCTGGGGCAAATCTAGTCCATAGAAAGGACTTGCCAATCTACACGGGAATGCCCAAGTCTTAACCACACTAGGGAGAGGGTTGCACAGCCAGAAGGCACTCTTGTTAATAAGGTTTTCAAAGAATTTGAAGATCTCCACATCAGAGCAACCCATACTCTAAAGCCCCATACACACGTGCGGATTATCTGAGGACCAGGTCCGTCGGACCATGTCCGTCATACTTTGTCTGATGTTGGTTTTGCGTACACACGGTCGGACAAAGTTGTAGGAAAATCCGATCATTCTGAACGTGGTGACGTTTGTTGCCTACGACGGGACTACGTAGAGGCTAGTAGCCAATAGCTTTGGTCTTGTAATGTGATCTGAGCATGCGTAGCACTTTGTCCGGTCGGACAACCGTACACACGATCGGATTTGGTGTGATCGGACCGTGTTGTCGGCAAATCTATCCAGCAGGAGATAAGACTTTGTCCGTCGGACAATCCGACGTACACTGTCCGATGGTGCATACACACTGTCTGATTTTTCAACAACATTGTCCGATCGGACAGAATCCATGAAAAAATCCGACCGTGTGTATGGGGCTTAAGAGTTGTGAAGTGGCCCCTAAGGCTGGCAACTCAAATTACAATCACACAAACCCTTTGAGAAATATCTGGGATCTAACAAGATCTTTTGACTTGCTCTGGCCCACCAAAGCATCCGTAGCAATGGAATGAGGCAGGAAGCTTAGCCGCACTGCTAAGCACAGGTACTTTATGAAGGGTAGAACAAGGGATGGTATCCAGAGAACCTTCCTCACAAGACTCACAAGACTGCAGACTAACTACAAAAGGAGGACCTATGTCCACGCAAGTAGGTCCCACAAATAAAGTCCTCCTGACGCACCATATCCTCAACAGAGGGAACCTGCAGCAGAAGCCAAGGGTGTTCTACCTGCTGACAATTCAGGGGTGTGCAAAGACCTCCAGTAATGGTGTCTGCCTGCTTATCAGATGCTGAAGAGCATCCAGATGCACAGAACTATCTTTTTGGTGAAGTGACTACCAGATAAAAAGAGCCAGATTCCAATGCCTAGTCCATAGAGAAAAGCGTGCTGTTGGGAGTAGCACACTTGGCATTATCACGCTTAGAGACCAGGCAACTTGTCTTTTCAGAGAGAGGACTTACCACTCCTTCACAGAGGAGAATGCATTGCAAAACCAAGGTCTAAAAGGAGTTTAGTCTAGGAAGAAAACTCGAGGCAGGATTCCCCAATGAAGAGAAAACCATCTGTTCCAGGCAGCCAGACTGGAGATCCTCTAAAACAGTATAGTCTGACTGTATCTTAATTCATGCGTCTCTCAAAAAAAAATAAAACAAATACATTTTATTCATTTTTCTCTTTTGAAGAACAAGACAATATTAGATGGATTGACAAAAGAGTCAGCCTGCCATCTAGTGGGTGTTTGTGTTCTCTGCTCAAAGGGACACGATTACAACTTTCTTTCCATCTGGGTACACATTTAGTCTTAGTTTTGTTTAGTACTTTTCTGAAGGAACATAGACGTCAGCTCATTTTTAGCTATTATTAAGTGGCCATCAGGACTCACCTGCTTTTCATTTATGTCGTTTTGGTGCAAGTCTTTGAACTACAAGTTTCATTAATGCCATGTGTTCATTTTGTATGAGTGCAATATCCATTCTTAATCTATCTGGTTGAATGAAATGGACTGGACATGTACAGTACTGTGCAAAAGTTTTAGGCAGGTGTGAAGAAATACTGTAAAGTAAGAATGATCCAAAAATGTACATTTACATTTTTTTTTCTATCAATTTACAAAATGCAAAGTGAGTGAACAGAAGAGAAATCTACTGTAAAACAAATAAACATTTGGTGTGACTACCCTTTGGCTTCAAACCAGTATCAATTCTTCTAGGTACACACAGTGCTTGAAGGAACTCAGCAGGTAGGTTGTTCCAGACATCTTGGAAAACGACTTCTGTGGATGTAGGCTTCTTTAGCTCCTTCATGTAATCCCAGACAGACTGCGTGATGTTGAGGTCAGGACTCAGAGCCAAACCATCACTTCCAGGTCTTTTTTTTTTTTTTTTTTTTTTTTTTTTTCGTTCTTAAAGTGGCGTTTCCCCCAAAAAATAAAAAAATTGCTTAAAATTCCTAAAAATATAAAAAATAAATAAAAATAAATTGGAAAAAAAATAAAAATGTAACTCTAAATAACCTCTAAATGTCTGTTGCTTGGGGGTCCCTCGTAGTCTGCCTCCTTCAGTGCCCGGGCACTGACATCACTTCCCCTTGGCGCAGTCAGTCATCTGGGACACATGACAGGTCCCAGATGACTGTGCGGCGTATCACAGCTTGCGGTGCCGCTCGCGGATGCGCAGTGGGTGCCCGGCTGTGAAGCCACAGCCGGGTGCCCACAGTAAGAATGACGGCGCCGTTAGCGGAGCGGGGAACGAGGGGGGGGGGCTTCGTTCCCCCGCATCGCTGGACCCTGGGACAGGTACCGTATATACTCGAATATAAGCCGAGATTTTCAGCCCATTTTTTAGGGCTGAAAGTCCCCCCCTCGGCTTATATTCGAGTCACCGCCGTCTGCCTACATGAACAGCTTGTCATGCAGACAGACGGCAGTTTTAAAAAGCCGCGCCGCCTACTCCCGCCCGTCCGTGATAGGCGGACACTAATTTTCCCAGCAATACAGTGTTCCGCCTATCACGGATGTCCTGTCATTCTCATCTCATGGACGAGGATGAGAGAATATCCGTGATAGGCGGAACACTGCGCACTGACTGCTGGGAAAACAGCGTTTCTCCTATCACGGACGAGGACGAGGAGGAGGCGCGGCTTTTTAACTTTACAATGGCGCCGTACACGCTGACAGAGCGGGGACAGAGCGGAGAGCGGGGACCGAAGACGGATGGCAGAGGGCACAGGACGGAGGGCACAGGACCCGCAGATCGGCACAGGTAGGCTGCAATGGGGACAGGGGGGGGGGGGGGTCTGTACAGGGGACAGGCAGCTGCAGATGGGCATTGCTGGCCCTCTTTTCCACTTACAGTAACTGCTGCATTTTGTACCCTCGGCTTATACACGGGTCAATGCAGGTTTCCCATTTTTGTGGTGAATTAGGGGCCTCGGCTTATACTCGGGACGGCCTATACTCGAGTATATACGGTAAGTGTCCGATTATTAAAAGTCAGCAGCTGCAGTATTTGTAGCTGCTGACTTTTAAAAAAAAAATTTAGGGGGCACCCCACTTTAAGGTTGTGATACAAAAATACAGGCAGATACTTCCCCTGATGGTATGGCATGATGGGTCATGTCATTGGCCCAAAATGTATTCTGCAGCAGGACAATGACCCCAAACACAGAGTCAATCTCATTAAGAACTATCTTCAGTGTAAAGAAGAACAAGGAGTCTTGGAAGTGATGGTTTGGCCCCCCACAGAGTCCTGATCTCAACATCATGGAATCTGTCTGGTATTACATAAAGAGACAGAAGGATTTGAGGCAACCTGCATCCACAGAAGATCTGTGGTTAGTTCTCCAAGATGTTTGGAACAACCTACCAGCTAAGTTCCTTCAAAAATGATGTGCAAGTGTACCTAGAACTTGAAGGCAAAGGGTGGTCACACCAAATATTGATTTGATTTGGAATTCTCTTTTGTTCATTTTCTTTCCATTTCGTCAATTAAAAATAAACTATTAAACACTTCTATTTCTGAAAACATTCTTACTTTACAGCATTTGTTCATACCTGCCTAAAACGTTTTCACATATTCAGCATAAAATGTACATTAGCTGAAGGCCAATAATTGCCCGATTCAAATCTGCAGCTATTCAGACATCTAAAGCATTTTAAAATTTTCCCTATCAAGAGAATACCATCCGATTGGTGCAATTACAGATTACCTTTTCAACAGGACTAAGGACCCTCTCCCTGTCTTCATGTGAAAATGGCCAATAGTAAAACATCAGTACTTTTATATAGGAGGAAGGGAAACGAGTCAAACATGCTTCCCCATAACCAGAAGCACTGGGCATTACTTTGCTTTTGTAGGTGAATGGAGTAGTGGGGGAATAAGGGGAATTAGAAGAAGCTATGGGTACAGTCTTGTAAACTGTGCTTTGTCCATACAGGGACATTCCCCAAGGAACATTCTTAGCTCCCCCACCACCCTGATCAATCATGAGAACCTGGAGAAATACCCAGCACTAGGGGGGACAAGTGACACATTTCCTATTAGCTCTAACATTTCTTTGTCTCGGAGCTACTATTACATACACAACACAAATACACAGTAAATGGATCAATCTTTAAAGCGGCGCTCCAACCTAAAGGGAACTTCCGCTCATCGGAACCCCCCTCCGGTGCCACGATTGGCACCTTTCAGGGGGGAGGGGGGTACAGATACCTGTATAATACAGGTATCTGCACCCGCTTCCGGGCATAGATAGCCGCAGATTCTGCGGCTATTACGCCACTTCCTGCGGGGCCCCCGCTGTCTGCTGGGAAACACATGGATCCCAGAGACAGCAGGGACCGTCATGGGTGCCGACATCGCAGGCGCGCTGGACAGGTGAGTGTCCATATTTTAAAAGTCAGCAGCTGCAGTATTTGTAGCTGCAGACTTTAAAAAAAAAAAAAAAAAAAACGGTGGAACTCCCGCTTTAACCGTGAAAAAAAAAGTGAAAGTGAATTTCTGCATAGAGGACTCCTAAAATGTAATATGAAGTCATAAAACTGTCAGTCCTTTTGAGATTACTAGATTTTTTTTTTTTTTCTGAAACTTGACTTAATCTTTATCCAAATAAATGTTTGCCTGACTTTGCTCAGTTGTGCCCCCCCATAAAAACCTTTGACCAACTTGCACTATTCAAAATCCCCCTCCCTAACCATGCATTAATACATAACACATTTATGTGCAATTGAAAGTGCACTGCACATAAATACGCTGTGTATGGACACACACTTTATCGTGATTGATTTTAGTGGAAACTTGTATGCATTTGTGCAATTAAAAAAAGAGTCAACATGCTTTTTCATTGATTTCAGAAAAAACTGTATGTGCTGAGAAACAGATGAGTAAATGAAGCCTTAAAATGGTTGTAAGCCTCAGATATGAAAAATGAACAAAGCATATTCCTCTATAGTGTATACTTGTCTCAATAAAGAGCACCAAGTGTAATTTCTGTCTTCTGCTTCATTCCTCTGCTATCAGCACTAGTCACTTTTAAAATGTTTCCTGAAACCAAGAGAAAAATGGTGATGGGAAACCTCCAGCTGATTGACATCTTCAGCTCTGTTCCTGTGTGCTGTGTGAAGGGGGGCGTGTCCCTTCCCTCCAATCAGCTCACTGAACTCTGCAGAGTGTAACATCAGATCTCCGCCCTCTTTTTTGGCAGCTCAGATGGTCTTTATAAATTCTGGACTTTGAGTGGATGTAGAGAAGAGAATAGTGCAGATAAACAGGTACAACTTGGAGTAGAAGGATTTGTTTCATCTCTGTGCATCACCAGAGGCCAGTTACTTCACTGAGAACATGTGAGGGTTTACAAACACTAACACAGAACTCCAGTCAAAAATAACCAGATAAAATGAAATTGACAATTAACAGATAAATATATAGATTTTTATATTATATATATATATATATATATATATATATATATATATATATATATAGCGATATATCTATCTCTCTCTATACAATATATACAGACACACACACAAAACGTGTGTATATATATATATATATATATATATATATATATATATATATATATATATATATATATATATATATATATAATATACACACACATATATACATATATACACACACACACACACACACACACACACACATATATATATATATATATAGGGTGTGTGTGTATGTATGTACGTATATATACACATACGGTGTGTGTGTGTGTGTGTGTGTGTGTGTGTGTGTGTGTGTGTGTGTGTATATATTATATACACACACACACACATTATGTGTGTGTGTGTGTGTGTGTGTGTGTGTGTGTATATATAAAAACACACACACACACACACATAAAACATTTTTTATATATATATATATATATATATATATATATATATATATATATATATATATATATATATATATATATATATATATATATATATAATATGTGTGTGTGTATTATATATAAACACATACATACACACACATTATATATATAATTTTTTTTGTGTGTGTGTGTGTGTATGTGTGTATATATATATATATATATATATATATATATATATATATATATATATATATATATATATACAGCTTGTGCTGCAATTTTTTCCTGCAATTTAGACATTTCTTCACAGGTTCTATTTTTATTTTCTGCCACAGTTGACCACCTTTAGTCAACCCTCTTCCTCTGAGCCCAGATCATCCTGGACCCACCTCAGACAGTGACTGGACAGTGAAAGGGTGAAGCAGCACAGTGATAAGCTTATCTTTCTGTAGCTCTGCTCTCTCCTCCTATCTGCATGCTTCAAGTCAGCACATCAACTGATTGGTTCCTTGTGCTGCTTCTTCCTCTGACTCTCCAGCTTTACTGTGCAAGAGGCTGATACCAGCTCAAATTCAGGTACTTACACTGCTTGCATTTAAAAAATCAGAGTAACATTTATTTATGTCTGGAGTTCAGCTATAGGGTACTCTTTGTTTATACATTCTTCATCACAAAATTAATTTGAATTGCCTGAATTTGTAAGTTTTAACATAGTAAGGAATTACTGTGTCCCCATAGAGGATATTTCACACTCGCTTATGCTGTACCCACTGGGAAAGGAAGTGAGGGGGATCTGGTCAACGGGGACACCACTTAGTAATAGTCCACCCATCAGTGATATTTTAGCTATAAAAAGGCACCTTGGATGTCTTAGATTCCCCCACAGTGAGATCTCTCTGCTATAAATTCTGTCCACCTGTTAGTTTCTAGTGTTCTTGCCTATCTTGACATGTTGCAGTTCCTTCATGTTGCTTTCTCCATAATACTAACTAAATGAATAAATATCCTGACAGGGAGAGCAGGATCCCTTGACAATGATCACGGAAGGTGTACATATTCAGAAACTCAATCGCAGATACAATGATGGACAATATCAGCAAAGGGTCCCTGTGCAAAAACATTTTTTGGGGCCCGCTTTGTCATTCAATTAGGGGGAACAATTAGATCATTATAAAGAAGTCTCCTCTGCCGCAAGGGCCAGTTCACACCTGAACGTTGTGCGGGAAAGGCGAGCTCCGTGCACATTCAGGCACAGCATTCAAAACGCACTGCCTCTACGATCTGCTGCAGGTGCCAATACATTGTTAAATCGCACCCCAAAACGCAGATCACAAACACAGTGGGTCTGCAGGCCCCAGATACCATTGTGCTGCACTGCAGCGCTTTTAAAAAAAAAGTAATTCATGCATTATAAAATTAATCAAATAAATAGGCTGAAATCGCATTAAAGGAGAACATACAAGAAATCGCACAGGAATGCAATTCTGGTGTGAACTGACCCTGAATATGAGTAATGCCAGGGAATACAAGACAGCAACCACCTGACCTACATCTCATGGTAATTGACCCCTATATTGACAGATTATTGGGATCATTTAGCTGCTACAGTACCAGATAGTTTTATTACGGTTTTGCTCACTAGAAATGATAAGCCGGCTATCTGAATATTGGGTTTCCCCACATGGATGGATGTTCCTAGAGATGTGCACAATTATGCAGTGAAAGATACAATACCATTGGGCTCCCTCTGAGTTTTACCTGGTTAATAGATCATAACCAAGGGGGTTGCATAAGATTCTTTATTGTATATTACCGTATATACTCGAGTATAAGCTCACCCGAATATAAGCCGAGGCACCTAATTTTACCACAAAAAAAATGGGAAAACGTATTTACTCGAGTATAAGCCTAGGGTGAGAAATGCGCAGCTACTGTAAGTGGAAAAGGCGGTCAACAATGCCCATTTGCATGCCTCACTGTGCCCATTTGCATGCCATAGGGCCCCCAAAATTCAAACTTGGTAGTTAAGGGTTCCTAGATGCCCCCTAGCTGCAGCCAAAAGGGTCCCGAAATGACATTGCTGCAGATGGATACAGTTGGCTGACTTTGGGGCCCTGTATCTTGAGGCCACTTGGTGCTAGGGGTTCCTATCACCAAGGGGCCCCGAGATATGGGGCCCCAAAGTCGGTTCGGAAAATGTCAAGCACTTTTCTGCAGCAGAGAATTACATTTTCCGACCCGACTTTGGGGCCCCATATCTCGGGGCCACTTGGTGCTAGGAACCCCATCATTAGATATGTTGTAGTGATAGTTCCACTGGGTTTGCATTCCAAATTTGGGGTTCCTAGCACCAAGTGTCCCCGAGTTGGGGGCCCCAAAGTCAGGTCGGAAAATGCCATTCTCTGCTGCAGAAAAGTATAAGCCGAGGAGGCATTTTTAGCAGAAAAAAAATGTGTTGAAAAACTTGGCTTATACTCGAGTATACACAGTACATCCTTTTTATGCTTTTTTTACTATGTTGTGCTGATATGCATATTCCACTATTTTACTCTAAAAATAATTTCCGTAACACACCAATTATTTACTGGCTTACCTATTATAGACAGTATGTTAGGTTTTGGGCCTCCTCTGTCTGGAGGCCTTGGGACCAGGGGGAGGGAGGGTGGGTGTTTATGGAAACAGGTTCGCTACTTGAAGCGATACGGGGGGGGGGGGGGGGGGGGGTGTGGGGGGGGGGGGGGGGGGGGGGGGGGGGGGGGGGGGGGGGGGGGGGGGGGGGGCATTTGTAAAATCTTTTTTCCTGAATAAAAGTTATTTGATTTAAACCAAAAATGGCCTCTACATCCCAGAGGGCCTTTGTGCAATTACAAAGTCTGCACAAATACGGTAGTTAATCTTCTTCTATGCAGACACCTCACCAGCAAAACTAAAATAAAAAAAAAAAAGGTCAAGTGGTTTAGCATAAAGCACCTACTAAAAAAACATTTGGCTGGACTGTCCTTTAATGTAGTGCATCGGTCTACTCCAAGTTCCTGGACACCATACCAGAATCTATAACAGAAGCCGATGGTATCAAGATGGAACTCAGGAACAGCATAAAATAATATTATTAGATTTGGTAGTTTGATGATATATAGACAAGCAATGACTGGCAGCATACTGTGAAAGCCAAATGCTTTTGAAATTGCCACTGCTGAAATAGTTTCTGCTGCCATAACTTCTAAAGTTATGAAGTTATGTGGCACCATATATAGTTTTCATAATGTAGTGAAACCCTTTGATTTTAAAATATGCACCCTTTAGATGTACAATGTAATACAGCCTTCAATCCCACCCAGCAAAAGCATGTGAACATTTAAAAGTACATATAAACTTTAACTGAATATTTAATTTGCTAAAGCGCTGTTCACACGATCGTAAAAATTGTAATGAAGTTATTACACACGTATTTTGTAGGAGAAAAATGTATGCGTAATGATCAGTAAAATACTTGCATATAGATACGTTTAACCACTTCCAGACCGCCCACCATCGTTATACGTCGGTAATTTGACGTTAAAATACCGTTGTTATAGCAGCAGATAGCTGCCATAAGCCCTGTATTTTCTGAAACCGCGGGCAGTCTATTTTGGGATAAAACTGGTGTCTGCGGCAGATTCGCCACAAGATCACTTATCAACGGCGGGAGAGGTACCCACCCCCCTCCCGCCGTGTTCTGGTTGTCTCAACCGCTTACTGGATCCTGTCGGTAGCGGCGGAAACGATCCGATCCTTTCCCCTCTAAAGCACTGTGTCGAGTGAGGGAATGATGGCCCCCAAACATCACTTCCGCCCAACTGCCTTAAAGGGACATTTTCTTTTATTTTAATTTTATTGCATTTAAGCGTAAAGTGGGCTAAATTTTGAAGCATGACATGTTGGGTATCAATATGCTTGGCGTAACATTATATATTTCATAATATGAAAACAAATTGAGCTAACTTTACCGTTTTCTTATTCTTTAATTGAAAAGTGTATTTTTTCCCTAAAAATTGTGTTTGTCACACCGTATTTGCGCAGCGGTCGTACAAAGTATTGCAACAACATTTTATTCTCTAGGGTGTCTAAAAAAATAAAAATAAATATATATATATATATATATATATATATATATATATATATATATATATATATATATATATATATTATATATATATATATATATATTATATAATGTGGAGATGCGACCCCCATCTCACAGGTGCATATAAGCAGCACATGCCTGATTTTGGCAGGTATACTAATTACACACCTGTGGGCTGGGTTCAAAAACATCCCAGGAAGAGCAGTCAGTGCTCAGACCTGGAGACGGCTCTGCCCAGCAGACAGGAAGTCTGGCCAGGAGGTCGGGAGGGTTCCAGGAGAAAGAGAGACAGGAGCCTAGGACTGCAGGTGGAAGTCTGAAGCAGGCAGGTGTAGCCTGTGACTAAAGCAGCACGAAGCTGACAGTGAATAAGCCAGGAGGCTATTGTTTTGGAACACAGTGATGGTGGAACCCCCTGCGAGGGAAGATTTCTGTTGGTTTCAACTTTTTCGTTTCCTTTAAATAAAAGTGGGCTGCCATGCCCTAAAAACACAAGTCTGAAGTGGCATGTTTCTGGAAAATCGCATGCACCACTTGTAGCTAATCACCCTGGATCGTCACATATATATATATATATATATATATATATATATATATATATATATATATATATATATATATATATATATATATATATATATATATATATATATATATATATATATACACACATACACACACATATACATACATACATACATACATACATACATACATACATACATACATGTTTGGGGGGGTTTCTAAGTAATTTTCTATCAAAAAAAAATGATTTTAACTTGTAATCAACAAGTTTGAAAAAAAGGTCTGGTCCTTAAGTGGTTAAATGTGTAAAAACATGCGTATGTGTACTTAATTTGTTTTCATGATAATACATTTACACTTAATTTACGTGCTTACAAACGCATGTTTATATGCGTAAGCACATAAGGCAAATGTTCTTAGACACCGATTTTTGGATTCTGTGTTACAGATCTAAAAGCAACTCATGTTTATGAAACTGCACATGTGATTGGCTCAATTGAAACCAATGCAGCTGCGTTCTGATCCGTAATTAAACACTTTTGTGTACTTTTACGGCTGCATGAACGGCTGCGTGAATGAAGCCTTAGGTTTCATTCACGTGGCTGTATAAAAACACCAAAACAACTGTCTTTATAATGGATCTGAACATAGCTGCATTGTTTCCAATGGAGCCACTCACACAGGTGCATAAACATGCACTGCATTCAGATCTGCACTGCAAAATACAAAATCTGCATCTGAGAATATGCGCTTTATTTCCTTACGCGTATAAATGCATGTATAGGTGTTTGTAGATGCTTAAATTAGGTCTAAACAAAAATGGGAAAAATAAATCCATAAAGTATTAGGCTCGATTCACGTCTACGCATTTTGCTTTTGAGCATTTTTGCAGTGCTTTTTGCGGTGCTTGCCACGTTTTTGGACACGAGTTTTTACCGCGATTTTCGTTTTTGGAATTTTTTTTTTTTTACATTTGTTTTTTTTACACTGTGGTTGCTTAGCAACCAGCTATATACAGTGTAAAAAAAAAAAAAAAAAAAAACGCAAATCGTGGCAAAATCGCGTTAAAAAGGCGGTACTTGTGTTTTGGATGCGGGTCCATTGACTTCTATTACATGCAAAACGCTGCATTTTGCATGAAAAAAAGTCCCCGACCCTTTCCAAAAACGCAGAGGCACAAAAATGCATTGATGTGAACAGGTTCCATAGGAACCCATGTTAAAAAATGTCCCTGCATTTCTGCAAAATGCATCAAAAAAAAAACGCGCTAGTGTGAATGGAGCCTTAGTCTGTACACAAATATTTTACTGATCATCACCCATTTTTTTCCCCTAGAAAACACACGTGTTATAACAGTAACATTTTTACGGCCATGTGAATGAAGTCTCAAAATAATCAACTCTCCACTGGAAGTCCATGTGACTGGGGGACAACCCAGGAGAAACACTGGGAGACAATGTTGTAACCCTAGATCAGGATCACCAGGTATTATTTTAACAAAAAATAAAGATTTTAAAAATTGTGAAAACGACTTTTCAAAGGACTTTGATGCTTATGGGATTTTAGTGATTGGGTTTACATATACCGTAAAAGTGTATGAACAACATTTACCTGCACAAAAAATCCTCAGCTGTTGGACAGGTGACACCAGCTGGAGATGCGTGGTGAAAAGATCAACAAATGCTCCAGGATACACCACGAACACGAACATCCCAAAGCCATTAAATCGGACGGTTTCTCTGCAGTATAGGAGTTAAAATATTTTTTTATTAGTAATCATCTCACATAGCTATGAATGTTAAAAACACATTTAATTCTCCTTTTACTTGACATGCTTCAGAAACCATTCTGAAAACAACATGGCTGACAGATCTCACTGCACAGCAAATAACATTATGAAACAGTGTGGTTGGTTTACTAAAAGGCAAATATATAGCCAGCTAAGGCAAAGAGAAAATGCACATAAGGTCCCTCCGATTTCCCATAATAATCTGATATTTAATGTATTTCTGGTTGTGCCGACATCATCGGCATATGCGCACTGAAGAAACGTCTCGCTCGTGCGGTTTCTTCAGGAGCTGTGCCGTGACCGGCAGGGCATGCGCGACGTCATCACGGCACCGGCCAATCCGCAAACCCGGAAATAACTCCAGGAGACAGGTTGCTGGTCACAGCGGTGTACGGGGACCGCTGCCACAGCTTCGATCTAAGGTAAATATTTCATAATGAGCTCATTGTGCCTTTGTCTTGCAGGTTTTTTTTTTTTTTTTTATTTAGAGTTTACAACCACTTTAATTCAGAAGTGATCCGAGCAGCTCGATAGCCGCCCAATCACTTCTACAGGGCAATTGCCATGGTGCTACACATGTAATCAGCTATGATACCAGCCATTGATGGCTTGGCAGCTTGGGTGAGAGCACAAGCACCTGGCATGCCTTGAATGTAACTTTTACAGGTAATGCGGAACTAAATACATAAAAATACTCACCTCCATCTTTCAGCAATGCAGTGGTTACATCCTTCATCGGCCACTGTCGTCGTTTCCCCACTATATCTGAGTGACAGGTTTTCAGCTTCTTGATTGGTCAGTGCTGGAATGAGGCCACCCCTCGTACGCACATGGGAGTCAGTCATTCCGGCACACCCGGACTGTGCTGGGAATGCAAGCGGAGCTGCGCATTCAATAGAAGACTGAGCAGGCAAGTGTTTTTTTTTTTTTATCACAGAAGAGAAAATCGCATCTTTTCTGCTATAAAGTACTGCCTGCCAGCAGTTTTTTAAACAGTTAAAAAGTGGTTGTAAACCGCACATATGAAATGTGAACAAAACATATCTCTCTATAGTGTGTACTTGTCTAAATTCAGAGCAGCTCCCAGAGTTAGCCTCACTGCAGAGTATAAATTCTGCCCTTCGTCCCCTTTTTTCTGAACTTGCAGCTTTAAAATTCTGCACCTTGAATGGATGTAGAGTAGAGAAGACTGCAGATAAACAGGTACAACATATGTATGAGCATATGCTCTCTCCCCCCGATGCAGTCGTTCTGAGCTCAGCGTGTAAGAGCTCACTCCTGGATTGGAGGAGATGAGCAGTAATGACTAGGCCTCACTTAGTAGTGTCCTGGGAGTATTCCAGTCAGGCTTTGGGAGGTATGTAAATGGCCTTTACTAGGGATATGCAATTAACAGACCTCCAACTGTTGCAGAACTACAAGTCCCATGAGGCATAGCAAGACTCTGCCTCTGGGTGTCATGCTTGTGGCTGTCAGAGTCTTGCTATGCCTCATGGGACTTGTAGTTCTGCAACAGCTGGAGGTCCTCCAATTGCATATACCTGGCCTATACCTATAGCAAGGGCATTATTCAACTGCACGGTTTGTTTTTATCTACAAACACCCCTTATCTGGGCTCAACAGGAAGTGAAAGGATGTCTTTCCAATGGCAACAAGCTCCTCTATTAGACAGATGTCACAGAAACAAGTGTTGCCATTAATGGATTTCTCTTCCATTTCTGCTCTGGTGGCAACTCAACATTTTGGAATTATCCTCCCTTCTATTCAGAACAATTTTAGATATAGTAAATCTCCCTAATGGGGACACACACAGCAATACAAACCTGACAGTGGTTGTAACCCCTACATTATAGCCATAAAGGTATAACGTATAAAATAATGATAGTTATATAAGCCCTAATAACAAACACAAATTAAATGCCATTTTGGAAAAATGTCACCAGTATAACAAAATACTTGAAAGGACATGCAGAGAGAAGGTTTTAGTAGTGACACAATCAGGTATAAATATTTTATCCTGTTGACACTGTTGGCCAACCATGTGTTAAATATTCATGCGACTACAAAGACGCTTCGAGTTTTGCCCAGCACACAAAGGGGAAGATCGCATTACCTTACGGCTGCCACACCATGCCCAACCTCATGTATGACACCACTGAGGAAAATCGCTGAGAAGAAGTATGTCAGCTGGCTGATGGGAAGGTTTACACCCGGCACCTGTTCCAGTCAGGAAGGAGACAAAACATTAAATATGAGACACTCCTATGGATACATTATTCTGGACACAAGACCAGCTGCAATGACAAATGGACCTTTACATCTATACAGACAGTCTCCATCTGTAACGCTGAAATGCTGAACAGGCGAGGAATTTCAAACATCTGCAGCAAATTATGAATACATGAACCAATTAAATATATTCAGTACTCCACCTAAAAACATAGTTCATTTCAAATCCATTATAAAAGAAAAATTGGAAATAAAAGGAGTATGTAAAAGTAAAACTGAGGCATGGATCAACTAGGCGTAACTAGAACCTATAGGGCCCTGGTTCAACAAACCATGCAGGGCCCCCCTGACCCTGTCCTGGGGCCCTTTCTCATGTTCTGGGACCTGCACAGTGGTAGAATGCCTGGGCCTGGTCGCAAATGCGACCTTTGCGACCCTAGTAGTTCCAACACTGAACTTATTATTATTAGGGGGGGATTTTGGAGGATGTAAACACACTAAAATAGTACCTCCAGAGTGCCCCTTTACATCCTCCTCCAGAGAGTGCCCCCTTAGGGCCTCCAGAGAGTGGCCCCTTAGCGCCTCGAAGATTAGGCGACCCATCAGATTTTGTAACGCAAGAGACGTTCCGGCGCAGCCATCTTGGTACACCCCGCACTCAGCTGCAGTAAGGATACAGTGAGAAGGCAGCAAGCGGACATCTCGTTACACCCACCAGAGTTACATTAACACTTATTTTTACCAGTAAACTCAGCATATATAGGTAAATACAGTATTTTGAAATCCGTCTCACTGTTTTAATGCTGAATTTTAAAAGCAGCAGTGTTCTGTCACATTAGCAAACCTGTGAGAAATACTGTATTTCACTATTTATAAGCTCAGTTTACTGTCACTTCCTGTCCCATAGCCAAAACAGGAAGTGAGAGGAAATTCCTGCAAAATAAGGGAATCCCTTGGGGACCCCCAGTTCACCAGAACTAGTGTCCCCATTGGATGATCCTCATTATTTATTACTATTATCCCCATATCTCACTGTAAAGAGCACCTGTCATGCCATATTCCTATTAAAAGGGATGTTTACATTCCTTATGATAAAAATAAAAGTGATCAAAAAAAAAAAAGAATTTCGGGAAAAAAAATTTCAAGCTAAAATAAAGTTAAATTAACAATAACATTATTATTATTTTATTTTTTTTTAAAGCGCCCCTGTCCCCGTGAGCTTGCACGCAGAAGCGAATGCACCCGCAAGTCCCGCCCACATATGAAAACGGTGTTCAAACCACACATGTGAGGTATCGCCGCGAACGTTAGAGCGAGAGCAAGAATTTTGGTCTTAGACCTCCTCTGTAACTCAAAACATGTAACCAGTAAAAAAAAATTAAAGCGTCACCTAAGGGGATTTTTAAGTAGCGATGTTTGGCACCATTCCACGTGCGCAATTTTGAAGCGCGACATGTTAGGTATCTATTTACTCAGCGTAACTTCATCTTTCACATTATGCAAAAACATTGGGCTAACTTTACTTGTTTTTTTTTTAAAGCACAAAACTGTTTTTTTTCCCAAAAAAAAAAAAAAAACACATTTTAAAAATTGCTGCGCAAACACTGTGTGAGATAAAAAGTTGAAATGATCGCCATTGTATTCTCTAGGGTCTTTCACTAAAAAAAAACATATATAATGTTTGGGGGTTCTATGTAATTTTCTAGCAAAAAAAATGATTTTTACATGTAGGAGAGAAATGTCAGAATTGGCCTGGTAGGCAAGTGATTAAGTGCAGATGGCTTAACGCCGTCCTTTCTCTGAATAAGTATTATCGGCCACCAGGCAATTCCATATCTCCAGATCTATTTTGCCAATATTGACACAGTTTACAGGCCATTAACATTGTTGTGCTTCTGCATGAATATTCATATATTTCCTGCTTCATTTACTTCAGCATAAAGGCAGCAGACTGCCGGACAGTGTTATTTTAGCTTCAGGTGTCATGCAACACTATAAATAGTATAGTATGTTGTACAGTTCAATAAATGAGTAACAAAGCAATAACTTATCTACTTCAGCATTTAGTAGACCGCCTTTTCCAGAGTTTTTTTCAAATCTAGTAAAGGAGTGTGTAACTCCTATCAAAATATATAATACACTTAAAAAGTGTTTGTAACCCTAGCATTAAAAGTATCCTGTTCTGTGTTTTTGCCTCCTTTGTGTGAAATCCCTGGTGTTCCTGCCAGTCCCTCTGCTTTCCTATTAAAAACTGACCACACTAAGCAGGAGAGCTCACCCTGGTCAATTCCCTAGCTGTGCTGGAAACTCAGGGTGCTCTCCTCCAATGATCAGCCTTGTCCTGACCCCCCCCCCCCCCCCCCCCCCCGACCCACACAGCCTTTCACTGGAGGAGGAGCCTTCTCCTCCTCCAGATCTTATGCAGCTGAGAACAGAGGGAATGTTATCACTTATACAAAAAGGGGAAAAAAGGTATTTATAAATGTTTTTTTTTTTTATATTTATACACAAATGTTTGCCTTTCATTTCAATTTTAAACTGAACGGGTTGCTTTACAAGGTGATCATTTACAAAACACTTTAACCACTTCAGCCCCGGAAGATTTGGCTGCTCAGTGACCAGACCATTTTTTGCGATACGGCACTGCGTCGCTTTAACTGACAATTGATCGTCGTGCAACGTTATACACAAACAAAATTTACGTCCTTTTTTCCTCTAAAAATATCCTCAATTTTTTTTTAAAAAAAGCAAATTTTTTCCACAGTTTAGGCCGATATGTATTTTTCTACATATTTTTGGTAAAAAAAAAAAAAAAATTGCTATAAAGCGTATATTGATTGGGTTGCACAAAAGTTATAGCGTCTACAAAATAGGGGATAGTTTTCTGGCATTTTTATTTTTTTATTTTATTAGTAATGGCAGCGATCAGCAATTTTTATCGGGACTGCAACATTATGGCGGACAGATCGGACACTTTTGACACATTTTTGGGACCATTGGCATTTATACAGAGATCAATGCTATAAAAAAATGCACTGATTACTGTGTACATGTCACTGGCAGAGAAAGGGTTAACACTAGGGGGTGATCAAGGGGTTAACTGTGTTCCCTAGGGAGTGATTCTAACTGTAGGGGGAGGGGACTGACTGGGTAAGGAGAGCGTTCTTTGTTCATACTTAGTATGAACAACAGATCGCTCTCCTCACCCCTGACAGCACGGAGATCTGTCTGTTTACATTGACAGATCTCCGTTCTGTCTGTGTGGAGTGATTGCGGTTCGCCCCCTAGTGGTCAAAAGGCGAAATGATGTACAGTTATGTTGGTTCGCCCAGGGGAGCCAACCCACTGCAGTACAACTGCGGCGGCTGGTCGGGAACGGGTTAAAGTGGTTGTAAACTCTTCCATATACCCAGTGAAGTGACTGACCTCAGGTGATACAGATACAAATCCTTCTACATCTCCACAAGCTCTAACTGTCTATCTGCATTATTATCTTCTCTACAGCTGTTCAAAGTCCAGAATTTATAAAGCTTGTCTGAGCTGTCAGAGAAAAGGGGTCAGGGGAACTGAAATTACGCTCAGTGAGGAGAGCTCTGAGAGCTGATTGGAGGGAAGGGACACACCCCCTTCACACAGCTCAAAGAAACAGAGCTGAGGCTCTCAATCAGTTGGATGTCCCTCCCCTGTCACCTTTTTTCTCTTGGCGTCATGAAAAGTTGTCAGAAGTGATTCATGCCGATAGCAGAGGAACGAATCAGCAGACAGAAATGACACCACTTTGTGGGCTTCTCCCTCTTCTTTTTTCTCTAACAACTTTCTGCACTTTAAATGGGCCATGACACCCAACGCTGGTAGGAGGTGCTCCCAATTTTGTGGTGCTGCGATTGGCCACGCCATGGTGACATCAGGAGCCTGTCCTATTTGATCGTTAGCGGTTGACTGTAAGATGTCCGTGATGGCTCAGTCACAGTTCTCGGAGTAGCCAATGGAGCACACCCCAGAAGAAAACAGCAGTTTCCTTAACCACTTCAATACCAGGCACTTAGACACCTTCCTGCCCAAGCCAATTTTCAGCTTTCATCGCTGTAGCAAATTGAATGAAAATTGCGCGGTCATGCTACACTGTACCCAAACTAATTTTTTATCATTTTGTTCCCACAAATAGAGCTTTCTTTTGGTGGTATTTGATCACCTCTGCGATTTTTATTTTTTGCGTAACAAATAAAAAAACACCAAAGATTTTGAAAAAATATTTTTTTTGTAAATAATTACGTTTTCTTCTTCAATGACGGGCACTGATATGGCTGCACTGATGGGCACTGATAAGACGGCACTGATGGGCACCAATGAGGTGGCACTGATGGGTACTTATGGGTGGCATGAATGGGCACTGATAGGTGGCACTGATGGACACTTATGGGTGGCACTGATGACAATTATTGGTGGCATTGCTGAGCATAACTTTTTTATTGTGCCACAGAGGTGCCAGTCAGTGCCCATTTGTGGGCACTGATTGGCATATGTTGGGCATTCATTTTCACATGTTCCTGGCCATCCACATGTTAAGCGCTTCCCTGGTGGTCCCGACAGCTTCCCTGGTGGTACAGTGTGGGCATACGAGGGGGGCTGCGCTGATAAACAATCAGCGCAGACCCCCTCCCCCCCGTCAGGAGAGCTGCCGATCGAACTGACAGACGCGAGTGAGGAAAAGCCGATCAACTACTCTTCCTGTTTACATCGCGATCAGCCGTGATTGGACACAGCTGATCACGTGGAGATCGGTGTAGCAGTGTGTCAGACTGAAACACTGCACCACCGATCGCCGCGATGCATGCCCCCACTGACTGTTATCCCGCAGGACGTCATATGACGCCCAGTCGGGATAACTGAACCACCACCCGGCTGTCATTCTGCTATAGACCGGGCGGGAAGTGGTTAAAATACACATTGTTGGGTTGAAATGCAACCTAGGAAACTATCTGTATTAAGTGTGAAGGGGTTCTTAATACAACCAAACACTGGACTACTAGGAACAAGAACTTGTGATTTTCTAAATATTGTGACATTATGAAAGGTGAGGTGATTGATGGATGTTATATTTCACCTCGCATGCGATCATTTGCTGAGAACTAAGGTGGAATCCGGTCCGTGTTTTACAAGCCACCTTGGCAGGATTGGTTCCGGTGCAGTGCCATAGAATGAGATTTGCCATAGAATGAGATGCTCCGCCTCCATCACATCCTATTGGCTCACAATCAGTCTCACTTTGGCTATCATAGGGAGAGGATCCCCTCCCTGTGATAGCTGGACCTGCACGGAGCTCTCAGTGTCCCGGTCCAGCCCGGTGGATGGCTCATCTCTGTCACTGGAGGTAGAAGTTCAGTGCAGGGCACATAGGAAGGAGGAGGAGGGGGGGGGGGGGAGGGGCACACACCAATCATATCTGCAGAACTGGGCAAGCAGTCCCATGTGAAAGGACCTGTGGACGACGGGCACGTTACAGCCCCAGGTGCCAGGGTGTCCAGTGATAACAATCACCAGACAGAGAGAGAGGAAGGTACAAAGTCATCTGCAAAGCCTGCTTTCTGCTTAAACGCTTCACATCCCATTATATATTCACTGCTAAATAAGACTGTTCACAGGAAAAACCACCCCCCCCCCCCCTGCAACCCCAACCCCCACCCGTTCACCATTCATTCTGCACGGGGCTTTGTAAGTAGAGTAGAAGTCAGAGCATTGCGGTGCCCATCCAGGGGAAGTCTCCTAGCTGGACGCTCCAGCATTTACAGGTTCAAGAATTAAAAAGCCGCTCTCTTGCTAGCAGTGTGCAGGAGTTAATGGCTCGGCCAGCTGCTCAGAATCTCCCCCCGTCTAGGACAATGAGAGCGAATGGCAGCGGCGGAATGTAGTAAAGATCTTCTGCCTTTTCAATAGACTGAATGCAGAGAAGCTCCAGCTTGGAATTCTCCTGCGGATTCCTCAGCTGCTGCTGCTGCATGGGGGTGACGGTGATAAAGATACAAGCGGCACAAAACATTTTCCGTGCTTTGCAAAAGTGTCACTCAGCACTTTGAGCCATCCCTTAAAACCACAACTCAAATCGCCTATTTAGCTCCTATAGAGCTCCGTGCAGGTCCAGCTATCACAGGGAGGAGATCCTCTCCCTATGATAGCCAAAGTGAGACTGATTGTGAGCCAATAGGATGTGACGGAGGCAGAGCATCTCATTCTATGGCAAATCTCATTCTATGGCACTGCACCGGCTGCAAGCTCACATGGCTTTCTGCCTTCTACTACGGTAGCCCGGCTAGATAAAACAGTTCAGCTGATAGCGCCCCGCCTACCGATCTCTTTCCGCGTTACTTATTGGAAAAGCCGCCTAGCTACGCCAGTCCGGATAGCGTAAATGCCACGCCCCTCCACACGCCGCCTCTTGAAGCGATGTGTCTGTAGGCGCGCTCCCGTGTCTATTCACAACCCCAGTGCGCCTGCTGAGGAGACATGCGCGCTCCCGACGCACAGTCTTTTTATTGTTAGCCTCACTAGTATTGTATTCCCTCTTGTAGATGAAAAGAGCCATTAAAACAGAAAGAAATCACATCTATTTAGGACAAGTTTACATTGGCGCCAAAAGCAGACGTTTATACGGGTATTCCGAGCAACCTATCACAATGGTGTGCGTAGCAGCGAGCGATGACATCACATCGCACCACAAATCATCCGTCATCTGTTGTTTGGCTACCGTTACCGCTTCCCAAACGCCTCTATGTAAACGCACTGCAAACACGCCACAAATGCCTCACAAATGACTGTGGTGTTTTCTAACGCGTTTGTGATGCGTCCAGAAAGCGTTCATAGCTGAGATAGTACAAGCAGTGCCGATCCTGACCTCCCTGGGGCCCTAAGCAAAAATTCTGCTAAGGGGCCCTCTACCTGACCCATGATGCCGTGAGCATAGGTGCCCAGAGAGCCTCCCTCCTTACATTAGGGTCCTCAGAGAGCCTCCCCTTACGTCAGGGCCCCTAGAAAGCCTCCCCTTACGTCAGGGTCCCCAGAGGGCTCCCCTTACATCAGTGTCCTCAGAGAGCCCCTCCTCAAATCAGGGTCCCCAGAGAGCCTCCCCCTACATCAGGATCCCCAGAGAGACTTCCTTAAATCCTCACCGCGCCAATCATTGCAGCCTCACCGTGCCCATTATCGCAGCCTCACCATGCCCATCATTGCAGCCTTAGTGTGCCCATCACTGCCGCCTCACCGTGTCCATCATTGCCACCTCACCGTGCCAATCATTAAAGCCTTACCATGCCAATCATTGCAGCCTCACCGTGCCCATCACTGCCACCTCACCATGGCAATCATTGCAGCCTTACCATGCTTATCATTGCAGCCTCACCGTGTTAGTAATTGCCACCTCACCGTGCCCATCATTGTCATCTCACCATGCCAATCATTGCAGCCTTACCATGCTTATCATTGTAGCCTTACCATGCTTATCATTGCAGCCTTACCATGCTTATCATTGCAGCCTTACCATGCTTATCATTGCAGCCTTACCATGCTTATCATTGCAGCCTTACCATGCTTTTCATTGCAGCCTTACCATGCTTTTCATTGCAGCCTTACCATGCTTTTCATTGCAGCCTTACCATGCTTTTCATTGCAGCCTTACCATGTTAATTGCCACCTCACCATGCCAATCATTGCCGCCTCACCATGCCAATCACTGCCGCCTCACCATGCCAATCATTGCAGCCTTACTGTGCCCATCATTATTGCAGCCTAATGGTGCCCATCATTGCAGTCTTACTGTGGCAATCAATGTAGCCTCACCAGTCAGTGCCAGTGGATTACGCACAGCAGGCATCTCCCGCTGTGTCACGGAGCTCAATGTGAAATGTTATGCCGCACTATGACAAAAGTCCCACCCTCCTTCTAGACCAGCTTGTGTGATAGACAGAACACTGTATCTATCACACGAGCTGGTCTAGGAGGAGGGCGGGATCTTTGTCATAGCGCTGGCCGAAGGTTTCAGTCAGCTCTGAGACACAGCGTCTTCTGACTCCCGCTGTGTGACAAGAGGAGGAGGAGGAGGAGATTGGAGCTCGGGAAGCAGAGCCGATCCGCCCTTGGGGGGGCCCCCCACAGCGGCGGGGCCCTATGCATCTTGCATAGTGAGTGTATAAGGCGGATCGGCTCTGGACACAGGTGTCCGTTTAAGAAGCAGTGATCACAGCACATAAATAGTTTATGAACAAGAGATAATTGGGGGAGAAGTGTTTGAACTTGTTCTCCCGCCGATTATCTCCACACATGGAGAATCCTCATAGAATGACACAGTAACGACCAGTTTATGAAGCTGCGATCTGAGCGCTTCACTGGCGATCTGTGTCAGAATTCACAGTCCCCGATTCACCAGCTCAGGGGTGGAGAATCGGGGAGTGAAGAGGGAATGTGGGGGGATCTGAGGAGGAAAGAGGAAGATAATTAACTTCCTTGTGCCTCGTTCAGAACCCCCCAACACTGTAACCATGTCCCCCTATTTTATATATATATATATATAGTTAGTGTGTGTGTGTGTGTGTGTTTAGTGTGTGTGTGTGTGTGTGTGTGTGTGTGTGTGTGTGTGTGTGTGTGTGTGTGTGTGTGTGTGTGTGTTAGTGTGTGTGTGTGTGTGTTAGTGTGTGTGTGTGTGTGTTAGTGTGTGTGTGTGTGTGTTAGTGTGTGTGTGTGTGTTAGTGTGTTAGTGTGTGTATATATATGTGTGTGTGTGTATATACACATGTATTTATAATGTGTGTATATATACACATGTATATATAATGTGTGTGTATACACATGTATATATTATGTAGGGGGACTCTTTATTTTATTAACGTTAAATCACACCGTCTGTCCGTGTATTGAGCGGTGATAATCTATCACTGCTTAATAAACTGACATCTCGGTGTTTCTGTGAATTTCTGGTGCTGTAATCTCGTAAAGTCTCACGAGATTCCAGTATCAGGGGCCGTTCTCCAGTGTTAGAAGCGTTTGTAGATCTCTTCACTCCTCCAAGATCTACTCCGCTTCATAAACTGGCACACAGAAGAGAAAAATCTCCTCTGTGAATGCCGGAGAATGAAGCAGTGAATAGATTTCACTGCTTCATAAATGGACACCTAAATGTCTTTTTTTATTTTGGTTAGGAAATAGAGGTGAGCAGCTATCACAGTCCTGATGACCGGCAGAAGACGGCAGAAGACGACAGAAGACGACAGAAGAGAACAGGACAGAAGAGGACAGAAGAGGATAGAAGAGGACAGAAGAGGACAGAAGAGGACAGAAGAGGACAGAAGAGGACAGAAGAGGACAGAAGAGGACAGAAGACAAAAGCCAAATAGAAAAACATAAAAATGTAAATACCCCTATGACAATAAATTATTAAAATGATTTAGCAATATACAACATGTCTTTAAAAATATACCTATTTCCTGTAGCCGATGATCAGCCAAAACATTATGACCACCTCATGAACAAAAAAAATTATAAATAATAATACAAACAATTTTGAAAAAGAAAAATCAGCCAAAATATTATGACCACCCCATGAAAAAAATAAATAAAAAAAAATTATTTTTGAAAAAAAATGTTCAGCCAAAACATTACCACCACCCCATGAAAAAAAAAAAATACTAAAAAAAAAATATTTTGAAAAAGAAAAATCATGATCAGCCAAAACATTATCACCATCTGATGATCAGACAAAATATTATGACCACCCCCATTAAAAAAAAAAAAATAATTTTTGAAAAAAATGTTCAGCCAAAACATTTTGACCACCCCACGATCAGCCAAAACATTATGACCACCCCATGAAAATAAAATAATAATAAAAAAATAAATATTTTGAAAAAGAAAAATCAGCCAAAACATTATTACCAGCCCATGATCAGCCAAAACATTATGACCACCACATGAAAAAAAAAAATAATGATAAAAATAATTTTTGAAAAAAAATACTTGAAGTAATTGTAGCCATATTAGTGCAATTGTGACAGAGAAAATGGGATTTTTGAAAAAAATGTTCAGCCAAAACATTTTGACCACCCCACGATCAGCCAAAACATTATGACTACCTCATGAAAAAAAAAAAATAATAATAATAAAAAAAATTAGAATAAGAAAAATCAGCCAAAACATTATGACCACCCCATGAAAAAAAAAAATAATAATAAAAAAATAAATATTTTGAAAAAGAAAAATCATCATCAGCCAAAACATTATGACCAGCCCATGATCAGCCAAAACATTATGACCACCACATGAAAAAAAAATAATAATAAAAATAATTTTTGAAAAAAAATACTTGAAGTAATTGTAGCTGTATTAG